>CM016485.1:5527500-6127500 GCA_002890555.2 Lagenaria siceraria | reverse complement strand
GAAATGGAAAGGATGTGGAAGGTATTGAAGGTACAGATGCAGCTAATGAGGACGTAGATGATGTGCCAAGAATCTTCATCTGTCCCATCTTGCAGGTTTATTATATTTCTCCATTCTTACAATCTCTTCCCTGCTTCCTTAAGATTGAAACAAGTGCCTACTTACCTTCAATGCTTATTATACCCATTACCCATGAGCAATAATTAATTTTACTTTCAAGTTCAATCAAAAACAGAATTGAGTTCATGGCAAAAAAGGCTAAATTTGGTAAATTATGGGTGCAGGAAGTGATGAAGAACCCACACGTGGCAGCAGATGGGTTTTCTTACGAGCTAGAGGCCATAGGACAATGGATAAGAGCAGGACACGATACATCACCAATGACCAACTTGAAGCTGCAGCATCCTTATCTCACCCCTAATCATACTCTTCGCTCTCTAATTCAAGACTGGCAAAATGAGACCTCAAATGTTTAAACATTTTTGCGATTAATATTAGAATGTATACTTGAAAATGGGCGAGTTTGTCTGATTTTATTTTTTTCTCTATTCTATTATTGTAAAACCCAGCAAGCGAAGGCATGGGACTGTTCATATTCACAACCTGTACCCTATCCCTCCCCAAATCTCTTATGCAGAGCAACAATATTATAACTTTTTCGTTCTATCCTTATTTCTATTTGAAGAACAAGAAACCATAATAATTCAATCCTCCATATTCTTCGGTAGTTGAAATGGAACATTTGCCACCAAGTTTCATCTAAAAATCTTTTCAAACTAATGTTATGTCTGATTATACTATATAGAAAACTGTCACAAATTCCATCAAGAAACTAACAAAACATTCTTCTCATGGATTCTCTCTCATTCGGCATATTCAAAATCTCCTACGATTGGACGAGCTAAGGGTATCAATTCCACGATTCCATTCCCAAGTGAAATCGCTTCGATATTTGAAGTGGACGACTTTCTCACAAGTTTCATATAAAAATCTTTTGAAACCAATGTTAATCTGAGAAATACTTACAATATGACTAATTATATTACAGAAAACTGCCATAAATTCCATCAAGAAACAACAAAACGCTCTTTTCAGCGATTCGCAATTGGCTCTCATTCAACAAACTCAAAATCTCCTTCGATCGAACGAGTTAATGGTATCAATTCCACGATTCCATTCACAAGTGAAATCAAGGGCGAATAAATCCATAGATTTGGTGGCGAATACAATCAACGAGGATTGAGAATAAGAAGAACGAAGATGCAAGTAAGGAAAACGATTTTTGGATGGTACCGCTAACATTACAGACACCGACGGCGAAGAGGAATTTCTATTTTATAGATACAGGGGAGAGGAGACGAACCACATATTCTTGGCGGTCGCTGTACTGCCGTTTCAGGTAGTTCTCGAGGATCTCCATCACAGAGACTATTCGTTTCATTTCCTCCAAGAGTCGGCTGAGCTCTACCTCTCGAGCCCTAACTTGAGCTAGCCGCGACTCGGTTTCCTCTAATCGACCCCGTAGATTGTCCACAACGGAAGCGTCGCCGTTTTCTGGTACGGAGGTCTGGTAGGGAGAAAGGATACCTTTGAACAAAGATCGGTGGTGGCCGTTACACATGGCGGAGACTATAAATCGACGATCGCCGGTAAGTTCGGAGAGAGAAAAGAGTGTGGCTTATTTGCAGCGGTGAATCGATATTTGGATAGACAAATCGGGTTATTGCCTATTGGGGCTGCTAAAAATCGATGCCCTGAATTCTTATATGATTGATGACTTTTGACTTCTCGAATCTTGCGGTCAAACGAACCTTAGGTTGGGTATTGATCGAAGCTCGAGCTTGCTATTGAAATGACGTCGTAGCTGCCGTTAGGAACGTTCTTTTGCTTTGGTGGTAAAATTGTGTTGGAATCTAGATTTCTTAATTTGGTGGTTTAGTGTGGTGTGGAGGTTACACTCACTTTAATGTCGGGAATTAGTATGATGAAGAATCGTAAGAGAGAATGCCATAGAGCCAGGGAAAAACAAATAATAATTATTAGGCATAACCTAAACTTTGCAATTTATTTTTAAATATAGGTTTCAATAATATATTTTATTTTAAAAAAAAAAAAGATTTCAAAAATAGTACTATGGTTAATTTTAAATGAAAATTACGAATACTTTGTTTAAAAAAAAAATACTTTTAAACTTTAAAATTTTCAAAATAAGAAGTTTAAAAATAAACGTTAGTACATAGACGAAAACTATTAGTGCCTCATTTAAAACATACCCATGTACTTTCATTTCAAAGAAAAAAAAATTAAACGATCTTGAAATTATCTTAGTTGAGAAAGAACCTATTTAAAAACAATTCATATCGATACACCTTCATTTTTTTTACTCTCATTTTTTCCACATTTGCTCAGTTCTTACACCAATATTTTTAGCAATCAAATCAAACCTAAAACTTTAAGTTAAAAGCATATAATCGCACAAAATTCTAAAAAGATCCAAGATTAAAATCTTAAAAGAATATCATCTTCAATAATAAGAAATCTTTTTAATTCATCAAAACAAAGAAACTAAGTTGAATTGTAAAAATAATCAACAAAATCTTCATTACTATAAGTTTTTAAAAAGCACATGTCTCAATATTATGATCTAAATCCTCCATCTATCTCTTTTTAATGTAATATTTTTTAAGAAAATGGTAGAGGATATTGAATAAGAGAAAAAAAAAAAAAAAAAAAAAAAAAAAAAAAAAAAAAAAAAAAAAAAACTCTTAGTTGATTGGATGAGAGAGTAAAAAAAAAAAGGTGAGGTGATAAATAATTTATGGTCATATACCAACTATGATGTTTTTTTTTTTTTAACAATTTTAAAGGTATAAATACAACTTTTAAAAGTTGAGACATTTTTTTAAAGAATACTAACGGGTGAAACTAGTAATAAAGATATTTTTAACCATTTTTTAAAAATGGAAGGATATTATTGAAATTTTTTTAAAACAAAATATGAATTTGAGTATTATTATTATAACAAGAAAACAAAATAAACACAATTACCAGATTCAATAGAGAGGATGACTTGTCTAGAGATGTACATTTATCGTGCGCGGCCCGTTGGGATCTTGCGGTGATCCGCCTCGAAAAAAGCGGATAATCTTCGATTGGACGGAAAATGAGAGAGGGAGTGGGGAGAAATTTCTCGGGAACGGGGATGGGGATTACATTCCTCGCTCCCGTCCCCACCCAGATTCTCCAACCCATATTCAATATATATATAATATTTAAGATCTTATTACTTTTAAAACCATAAATGTTGTAATATTTAAGTTGAAGACTTAAACTTGTAATATTTAAATTTTAATTTTTAAAAATTACGGGATTAAATGTTTTAATTATATATTAGGAAATTTTATAGTGTTTATTTTTAATAAAAAAAAATGTATAAGGTTGAGAATAAGTTTGAGAATAAAATTACAAATTTACAAAATGAATAAATTTAAAAAATACAAATGAAAATTTTTTTCGGCGAAAAATTTTGCAGGGATGGAGGTTGAAATAGAGGACGGGGAAGGCTTCCCCACCCCATCTTGCCCCTTAGACATCTTTAGACTTGGGTGTTCCCTTGGATGCACCTATCTTGGTGCATCCCAAAGAATTGCACAATAAGATTATGTCATATGGCAACTTTTTTTAGAAAAATTAATTCAATTACTTTTTATTTATTTTTTTTGTTTAAAAAAGATGATGCATGTAGGTTAGGTCATTACCCAGGAGTGAATTATAAATTTCACCTGGTAAGTTGTACCCAATATGTGGGTTGGAAAAAAAAACATTTTTTTTTTTGTTTTCCTTCCTATTGCGAGGGGCAAACTTCAAAAGTAAACTCTTCCAATACATCTTTTTCAAAAATTTAATGAGGATAGAATTCATCCCTATCACACTTTTTCTTATTTTCTTGGAAAAGATTCTTTCCACACATGACATGACTATTTATGTATATATATTATTGGTGTGAAAAGCTTGCATGCTCTTCTTTGGACTTTGTCGTCTCAAGCCCTTTGTGAGTTTGTCTGTGAGTTTGCTTCTCTGGTCTAATCTAGTTCTTTTTAGCTGACTTGCGTGAAAGTTACTTGCACTGGTGTGATACTGAACCTACCATATTTCAATACCTAAATTAGTACAAAAAGTGTATAATTCAGCTAAGCATAGAGAAAGTAAAGTAGTGCTCTTCTTTGGAGATTACTTATTTCTTCCCCTTAAGTGTTGTCAAATGAGAATATTTATAGTGCTCTTTCTCTAACACTCGCATTTAGTTACGTGTAACGTTGACAGTGTCAGAGTAGTTGCGGGCATGCGGCCGTCAAGGTTGCAAGGCACCAGGGTAGAGCTCGGCACGGTTATTTCATGATTTTTATATTTTTCCTAACTTGACTTATCAGCTTGGTACCTGAAGCTCTGATTTTTTTTTCTTTTGATATACGTGTTTCCTTATGTCGTATACCAGTTTTATTTTACTTTGAGACCGCCCATGAACTTTGGGTCTTGCTTGAAGCAACTCTCGACCTATATAATTTTTTAATTTTTTAAAAATTGAGAGGTTATAAAATGATGTTCTATGTTACCTATAATATTCCTCTTCTTTTTCTTAACATGAAGATGGAAACATAATGTGGTGGTGAGTGACGAAGAAAAAATATCAAACAATTTTAGTCACATTCAAGTTATATAATTTGGAGATCAAAGGATGAAGTTGGAGATTAGGATACCATATTATTTTGCTCTCATCATTAAAAGAATATGAAGTAGATGCAAACGAAATTTGAGGCCTTTTATCTCGCGATCAATTAATGATAATGTTACGGGTAAGACATAAATAGAAAGGAAGAAAAGACAAACAAAAATTTCAACTTAGGAATAGTTGTTTCTCATTGAATTTCTTCATTTGAGGATGAAAAATATGTTCTTCCATGAGTTGATCTTATTCATTTATTTGTTTATTTAAAACAATCTAACACTTTCAATTTACGGCGATCTTCCACACGTTTATCTCATAAATATATTCCCCTTATAAAGCTTTTTTTTATCTTGACCTCTATCTTCTTCAACTCTTCCGATGTTTGATTATTTCTTTGGTCGAAGAGGTCGTTAATTTTTAGTAATTCTCACAATATGTGGTTTCTCCCACCATGTCAACAAAAATTATATCTTTTAAATTAAAATGTCAAAATTAGCTAGTCATCGAAAGTTGTCACCGAAATTGAACTTCGAAGGTAGTTTTTGTTAGAGTTGGTCTCTGAAGTGATCGACAGAGTTGGTCATTAAAAATGGTTTTTGAATTTGTCATCGACAAATGAAGTCATTAGAAATACTAGAGAGAAGAAAAATTAATTATTTTAACCACAAAGCTATTCTCTAGCAAAATCAAGGGTTAAAATAACCCTCATACCCTATTATCTTAATACAAGCTACAAACATAGCTGACTCAATCCACTCCAAACGCCCATGAACAAGTATGAGAGAAGAAAAGAAAGAGGACTTTCTCGTATTTTTCTTTTATATATTCGAAAGTCATCCACACGATCTTTGGTAGGTATCAAAATATTCGTTGACTTTAAATCCAACGGTTCACATTGCAAATAAATGGGACCCATTTTCGGTATCTTACTCCCGTACAATTTCTTTTTCATTATTAAATTATTATCAAGGTGGACTCCCTTCTTTGACCAACCTTCCTGTTACGAACGACAGGCCTCTCGCATTTGATTTGTTCCCCTTTACCAGAAGAAGAAGAAGACGATGGTCTCGGAGGTTATGGAGTTATTGAAGGAGCACCTTCCAGTAGCTCAAGAGCCTTTCGTTTTGTCCGGTGACGTCAACACCGGCCTCGTCCTCGTCGATATCGTTAATGGCTTCTGCACCGTCGGCGCTGGAAATTTGGTAATTCCATTCTCTCCTTCTTCTCGTTCACACCTCACTCTGGAAATTATCTCGAATTCGAAATTTTGTTTAATCACGGAGAAGAATTCTATTAGATTTGATGCTTCCGTTGATTTGACTCGATTGTGATTGCTTGTTTTTACAGGCTCCGAAACAGCACGACAAGCAAATTTCTCAAATGGTGGAGGAATCGGCAAGACTCGCCAGAGTTTTCTGCGAGAAAAAGTGGCCTGTATTCGCCTTTCTTGATTCTCATCATCCGGATATTCCAGAGGATCCCTATCCTCCTCATTGCATTGCTGGAACAGACGAATCCAAATTAGTTCCAGGTAACATTTCCAGTACTGATGATCTCCGTAATTTAACCTAACTTTAGCATTTTGCAACCGAAATACATAGCCAATTTTTGAAAACCGATCTTCCGTGTTTGCAGCCTTGCAATGGCTCGAAAATGAGGCGAATGTGACGTCGAGATGCAAAGATTGCATCGATGGATTTCTAGGTAGTTTGGAAAAAGATGGCTCTAACGTTTTCATCGATTGGGTGAAAAACAATCAGATCAAAGTCGTGAGTTTCTCTAATACGTTTTCTTTTTGTGTTTTTTCAATCAGAGAAAACTAAAATTCGATCTGTTTTCTTCTCTGGAAAATAAATAAATAAATAAAAAAGATCTTAGTGGTGGGAATTTGCACGGACATATGCGTGCTGGATTTTGTATCTTCAACATTATCTGCAAGAAATCGCGGTTTCCTTTCACCATTGGAGGATGTGATTGTATATTCCGGTGGCTGCGCTACTTTTGATCTTCCAGTTTCTGTGGCCAAGACTTTAGGAGATGCAATTGCCCATCCACAGGTAACCCGAATTCTTAATCCATTATTGACTTTCATACAAAATAATCCTCTCTTACAATAACATCATGAAAAGGACTGTTTTTGTTTTGTTTTTATCTTGTTCTTTATTTCTCGCGTTTTTTGTCCCACGATTGGCCCAAACCTTATTTTTATTGGAGCTGATAGGACCGCTGCAAGCATATCTGAACTTGCTTTACTTTCTGAGCTTTCGTTACTTGTTTCCATCTTTGTGGTGACGCAAAAAAAAAAAAAAAAAAAAGGAAAAATAAATAAGTTGTTGACTGAATGCATAAGAAAAGGAGTAAACAATTCAAGTGTACTAATTATTATATTGAATTAGAGGGATTCTAATTAGTAATACAGTACATTTTATCTAGTTTAAACAGTGTCAAGATCTTAATTCGAGAAGATAGAAAGAGATAATGAAAAAATCAAAGGCAGGTTTGGTATATACCATAAATTAATAATGATTCTTGAATCAAGAATCTTTATGTTGAAGAGTGTGACTTTTAATTTTCTAAGTTTGTGAACTCCATTGTCAAGTACTTTTTCTATACTTGTTGAATAACACTGCACTTGGTTTTGATTTACTTTAATACAGTTGAATTGTGTTTTGATTTGTCAGGAGCTGATGCACCACATAGGCCTGTACATTGCAAGGGGGAGAGGAGCCAAGGTGGTATCGGAGGTTTCAATTAAACCACTATGAGGAAGTCAATTGCTGTCTGCCTTTATTGTTAATAAAATAAGCTCTGCTTTATATAAACATAAAGACATCTTTGTGTATGGAATATTTTTAAGGTAACCTAATTGCATTAGATAGCAGCTTTAAGGATAATAATTAAGTATATAACAATATTTTTAAAGAATACTGATAGACTTTATCACCAATGATCTATTACTAATAGACTCTTACCATTGATATGGTCTATCAATGATCTATTACTAATAGACTCTTACCATTGATATGGTCTATCACTAATAGACTCCTACCATCGATATGGTCTATCACTAATCACTATATTTACAATTGTCCCATAAATATAAGGATAGATTTCATTTAAAATTTGTTGTTCTTTTTCTGTATCTATATCAAGATTGTGTCTTTTTACAAATTGAAATTTAAATTAGATGGGTGTAGTATGAGATAATTACTAGGAAAATTACTATAAACAGAAAAAATATCAAACTATTTACAAATATAGAAAAATTTAACTGTGATAGACTGCGATAGAATTCTATCGCTTTCTATCGCTCAAGCATGAATTAGCGATAGAAAGTGATAGAATTCTATCGCGGTATCACTTATAGACTGTAAAATTTTTCTATATTTGTAAATAATTTACCTCATTTTTCTATATTTGAAAAGAGCCCTAATTACTATTCTATTTTAAAAAGTTATACAATTTTTTTTTAATTTTGATTTAAGTATTAACTGTTTTAAATATGAATATTTGGACAAGTAAATAAAATTGATAAAAAAAAAAAAAATGTGTTTACATTTTTACAACATATTATTTCATTATTACATTTTAATTAATTAAAAAAGTGTTATTCGGTGGTACCTAGTAAACAAGACAAATGGATTTCTAATTATGAGATTAATTCTCGTTACATTTTCATTGGAGTGCATGGCCTAAGTATAGTTCTATTTAGGTCTATTTAGCTTAATTTTCCAGTGTCTTAAAAAAAATTCCAATAAATCTTAAAAAGTTTCTAATGTAATGGTCCCTAAACCTTAAAAAGCATCAAATGGTCTCTCTTGTAAGGAATGAGGAGGGAAGAATGACCAAGTCCATAAGAGATAATAAGAGAGTTACAAAAGGGTAATGTTGCATTTAGAAATATTTGTAGGAAATAGGAGAAATGAGAGGTAGTAGTTAGTATATGGACTGTATACAATAAGGGGAAAAAAAAAGAAGAAGAAAGAAAACCTTCTTTCCAATGATTCCCAGATGGTCAATCAAATTATGTATGCAAAATAGGAGCAGGGAAAGAAAGACCTTGATATGCACAAAACAAAACTTGGGTCTGTTATTCTATTTTATACTGCCAGTCAAGAGCATACTAAACTTTGGGGTAATAAGTATCTGCCCTTCAAAGTTGTCGCCAAACGTAATTCAGGCTCCCGAGTTTTGCATCGAAGAAAGCCACAGTTCCATATACTTCTTGCTCTCTGCAGAAAACAAGATACATTCAAACTTAGATGTCCAAGATATTCATCAGTTGCAAAACCATTTAAAGAAAGCTTTTCTCTTTTGCCTTTTCCATTTCATTTTATAATGTAGATACAGAATAAAAAGGAATCTTTGGTATAGAGATGTCTACTTAATTTAGGAGATTGAAAGCAAATAACTCTCAGCAGGTCTTTTTTTTAAAACACACCAAAGTGAGTTAAAGGATTAAGCTTTATCAGCTTGGAAACATACTGGTCATCAAAGCTATTACATCTGAGGACAACTCCTGACTATAGTTCCAAGGTATTGTAACGCCAGTCATTTTTCTGCAACTTTAAAAGCTCATTCCTTGGTGATGGGTTGGTAATAACATCGACTCAAACTCTAGTTGATTCCATAAAATAGGAAGACAATTAACAGAACATAAATCACTACTTAAATTGAAACTTCCTGGAAAAAAGAAAAATTTACCAAACAGCACATCAAAGTGGAGAAATTTGGTTGTAAATCTATCACCCTACATCTGACCAGCTGCCACCACCGATATGTTTCCTTAGGACCATGATTTTTCATTTTAATCTAAAATCTGATGCTGTCCAATGATATACTTGGTATCGTGATGCAAAAGTTGTCTGATGTTGCTTCCTTCAAATCATGAAATTTAGTAGAGTAACTTATGCAATGCACACAAGAGATGACTAAGAGACCAGCCCAGTACAATATAAAGAAAAGTTTAGTCTCTGAAGAGAAAGATTCAAAGACCTTTTTTTTTCCTAAAGATGGGATTCAATGACTTATTGCAGTCTTGCAGCTATTCATCCACCACATCTTGATTTCAGCAGATGCAGGACAATGAAGAATACACAACAATTGATAACATAATTTTGAAAAGCATTCTGTTTCTGAACAAGGATTAAAGGAAAACATGTGCAGTATTCATCCACCAAATCTTAATTTCAGCAGATGCCAGATGCAGACTATGAATAAAACACAACAGTTGATAACATATAGGAAATGTTTGGGAGCTCTTTTGAGAATGATTTTGTTTTGTTTGACAAGGATTAGAGAACTTTAACATTTACAAATCATTGATCACCATTCTAAGAATCAGTTTTATCTTCAAACATAAAACAAACAACATTGCTGAAAACAGCTCCAAAACATCCCCAATCAATGTCAACCCAACCATTCCCTTTAACTCCTAGTTCCATTGCAGCAGTAATCACAGTACGTTCTACACTCCCAAAATCAGCTTAAGAAGTAAAATTGATGCGCTTAGAAGAAAATTTATAAACTAATGGACAATATGACACAAAGCCTTGGATCAAATAACAGAATAATGCACACCACAAACAGAAGGCCTTACCAGGAGAGAATTCATTTTGAAGTTTTTTTATGGCAGCCAAAAGCTCCAGGTTTGAACCCTCCACCACCTCCTTGCAACGATTGCTATAGGAAGGGACCAGAACAGCAAAACTATCATCACTCTGAAAGCCAGGACCGTGAGGCTCCAACCAACCAATAGACCAATCAGCCTCATCAGCAGAATCAGACACTTGCATGTCATCATCACCGGATGGTACCATCACAAAATCGTATTCCCAATCAATCCTTGTTTCTTTCTTACTTTGCCATTTCTGCTTATTGACTTTCTTTGATGATGAAGGCAAGTCCACCCTCTTGAACTTAAGACTCTCCGGTTCTCTCAGACCAGTGCCAAACTCGGATGAAGAATTTGGAGGCGACCCATTTGCAACAGTCTCTTTCTCCTTCCCATTCCAAAACCACAATGAAAAACGGCTGAAAGACACGGCCATCGGTTCTACTCCAGATGAGTGAAACACTTTTGGGGAAAATTTTATGTAAGGAAAATAAGAGGATTTTCCCAAAAGAATTTACAGGTAGAATCTCAAAATGGAAAGAAGTGGCAGATGGCACTTGTTTGATCCAGTAATCTCCATATGGAAAATGAAAAAAGTTAGTTTTAAGTAAAAGAAAAAAACTAGGAAATCTCTTATCAAGATCTCAAAAGATCAATAATATGAAAGTCCCAACTTTCAGAACTTCTCTGGAGTACGATTGGGTAAGGGAAAAAGAAAATTCTCCAAAATTTCTTCTCCAATTACTCAAACACAGTTTCGGTCAACCAAGGATATGCTCCAAATCATATTAATAACCCCGATTTTCTCATCCAGAAGAAATCGCTACAAATGGAAACAAAGTTTCTCATATACGGAACCCAGAAAGCATCAAAACAAAGTTAACTAATAGCAAAAGCTCAGGTTAAATACAGTCACTTTCAGGCCAAAACACAATCAGAATCTTTTCCCACTCTAAGAATATATCAGTTGTTGCTCCAAAAAAATGCGAACCACAACAACAAAAACAACAAAAAAAAATATTTGAGTTCAAAGATTGTTTTCTCTTTTGATCGGATAAGAAAATCAAGATCGTCTTATTCCAAAAGATTGCAACTCAAAACAAAATGGGGAAAAAGGATTCCTGAAATCTCTCAGGACTGAGAAATCGGAACAGGTTACTTCCCCTCAAATGATCGCACTTTCCCCTCATATTCTCTCCGTCCCATTTCACCAAAATTAAATATCTAATTTTTTTAGCTTGAATTTATAGAAACTCTTTTATATTTTATTGAATAAAACCTCAGCCGTCGATATGAAAATTTTGATTCCTTAATCAATTATATTGCTTCGCTTCTCTAACCCAATCAATCACTAATTGTTAATTGGATTAAAAATATCTTTTAGAAATAATATTAAAATTGTGATTATGCATTGATTTAATCATATCATAGAAATAAATTATTAACTAAATATGATGATGTGGCGTAACAAAACTTTACTGTCTGCAATTCCGCCGCGTGTACGGTGAATTTTTAATCAGTTTTCTCAACTATACTTATTTTTATTTTTTAAAATAATATTATACTTTTTTGTGAATGAAGTATAAAATTATTCTCATAAATTATGATTTGATATCTAAATTTTAAACCTATTTTTAGATTTATAATTTTATCTAAAATAATTTAAAATGTTTTAGTATAATTTGTTGAATAAAAATTTCAATTAAATATAAGTGATGGTTGCAAATATAGCAATCAACTTCAAAATATTAGCATATATAACAACATTTTTAAAAAGTTGCAAGTATAGTCAAGTTTATCATTGATAGACCATAAGAGTCTATTACTAATATAAACCTTACTATATTTACATTTTTTTTTAAATGTTACTACACATTTAATTATTATCTTTAAAGTTACTATTCATTACAATTATTTGATAATGTTGATAGACTTTGCTATATTGGTAATTTTTTTAAAATATTGTTATATATGTTAATACTTTGAATCTTATTGCTATATTTGCAATGGTCCCTATTTTCTAAATTTTTTTGCAATCTTTTTTTCGTAACTCCCTTTTGAATTTAGATAAATATAGATAGTATATGATTTTTTTTCAAAAATTATTTTAGATTTAGACTGTATATAATTTTTTTTCTTTCAAAAATCGATTTAGAATTAGATAGTATATAATTTTTTTTTCCTTGGAGAAATATATATATATATATATTTTTTTTTTTTTGCTTGGAAGTGATTTTATTTCTTTGTTTTTAAAATTTAATTTAATAATTAAAATGGGGAACTACGTAAAATAGTCTTATAACCATTAACTAAGGGGGCAAAAACGAATTTAAATGTTTTTCCTGTACAGTCCCTTTTGGATAGTATATATAGAATAGATATAGATAATAATAAAATTAAAATATCATTTTAGTTTATTTACTTTAGATTATATTTTATTTTGATCTTTATATATTGTTTATTGTTCAATTTAGTTCTACTACTCTCAATAAATCATAAATTTAATATTTTCTTAAGTTAATTTATTTAAATTAGTTACCTAATAATTATGAGTTTTCACAGTTTATAAAAGTAATTCTGTTGAAGACTAATATTTTTAGAAGGAAGGAAAAAAAAACGAAACTGACAACGTTAAGATTTTATATATATATACAGAAAATGAACTAACATTAAAGATTTATTAAAAATACCTCACTAAACTTGATATTTAAAAATATAAGACTAAAATAGAATGAAATTTAAATTACAAAGGACTTAACATCATCCCATATCCATCTTCTCAATAACATTTAGAGGAACTTGAGAAGAAAAAAAAATCTCTCTTTTTTTCTTGAACTGATATTTAATACTTTAAAACTAAAAGGCAGAGAATCTAAATCCTCATCAAAATCAATCTGCTCGCATCCCTGTCGTTCTTTTCCCAAAACTTTGTTCCAAAATAAAGAAAAGGGAAGGAGATAAGAAAGAACTAAAAAAGTCTAGCGGTTAATTTGGATAATTTATTTAAATTTAGCTAGAAACTCAACAACTCGGAAAAACTACTATTTGTTTGGAGCAGTTGAGTTGAGTCAGTAATTATTATTAATGAGAAGTAACAGGGAGAGTTGACACAAGTGAAAAATTAATTTGAGTTAATACAAATAACGATATTTTTTTTACCTACCCAACCCAACTTGAAGGCCAAACACCCTTTACAAACAAGTGATTTCAAGAGAATGATAATTTTATTTTATTTTTATTTTTTTTGTTAAATAAATACTGATGAAGATATACTATACGCAAAGAAAGACTAGAAAAAAGTTTTAAAAATATTATGTAAATATAATTTTATTTAAAAATTAAATTAAATTTGTTCAAACAACCATAAATAAAAAGAGGTAGAGATGTCAAACCAATAAAAAATACCACTCAAATTGGCAATAAGAAAATAGTTTTCCAATAGCCCCAACTTTATGTCGACTATGGAATCATGAAAGGCTAGAACTTTTAAAATTTCCGAATTCTTTATTTTCAAAGATTTGATGCCTTAGATGAAAGGGAAATCAAATTTAATAATTATTTCCACCAATCAGCATCCTATGCCGAACTCTCCAATAGGGATTGTTTTTTTTTTTTAAAAAAAAAAAAAAAAGAAAAAATAAATAACAAAAAACATTGTGATTATAATTATATAGCAAGTCTACCACTATATTTTGTCAAATCTCTCCCTCTCTTTTATCTGCCGCAATCATGGAAGGTTGTAAATACTTACCTCAGTTTTTTTATTATTAAAAAATGAAAAAAAAAATTATCATTTTTTTTTCCAAAGAATATTATGTGATTGGAGGTAGAGTTTCAAACCTATGAATTGTAAGAGAAAATAAAAATGATAGTTAATTATTTTTGTTGCTTGTGTTTGTGTATGTAGCTAGTTAATTATTTTGACATCTTCATCGTATTATTCACCTTTATGGCTCCTTTGGTTCTCATATTCTTATTTATAGAAAATTGGAAGATTTATTAGACTCCTAAAAACTAAATCATCAAATAGTTACTATTTTTTTTGTTTTAGTAATTTTACTATGGTTTTCGTTGCTTTATTATTTCGTTCATTATTCAACAACCTCACGTTTTTGTTTTCTTTTTAATCTAAATATTAAAATATAAATAAATATTTTGCAATCTTTCGTAACAAAAGAATTGTTGCTTTGGTAGATAATTAGATAAAATCAAAAATATTTTTTATCTCATAATTTTTTAGCCCTTTTAGGCAGTCAATAGATTAAAAATAGTTGATATATTTAAAATAATTATGTATTCATCATATCCAAAACGCGATATAGTTTTGAATGATGAATAGTATATGGACCCTTCTAATAAGATTTTATTCTTAAAGAAAAATCTATTTATTTATTTCATTTATTTCATAATTAAAACTAGAAGAGATATCATCATGATTTTGAATTAGAAAACAAGTTTCAATAAATGGTAGATTTGTTCATTCTATCGATCATCAAGCTCGCGACTTAGTTTGGTTAAGAGAATGTACCGCTGATGTTGGTAATGAAAGCGAGTCTTCATGGAGCAAATATTCGTCCTTTCTTATGGCCCTAAATCTGAGTGATCTTTCCACAATCAAGGCATAGCTCGAATAAAACTAAGTTCAGGAAGTCCAAATCGAATTAAGTTGAAGAACTAGTGGGTGAGTTGTGGTTAAGAGTGAAATGACACTTAAATCCAATTAGTTTTCTTCAAAATGTGTTGAGGTATAACAGTTAACTAAACATCTAAGGTAAAACACTGTTTTTGTGTGAACTGCGAAACCAATACTTAATTGAGACAAACTTTGAATACTAGATATGATTTAAAAAAATAATATGGTCAAGATCAACCATTTTGTATGACTTATTACAAAGTAAATTTTAACCCAAAACAACTTGTTGTATAATATTAACCCTTTAAATTTTTGGTCTATTAAGAAATTTACAATCTCATAAAAGTTACTATTTTCAAATTCACACATTCATTCTTCTAACATTTAATGATTACTAAGACCTTTAATGTATTGAAAAAGCAATACATTAAAAGATGATTGTTAGAGGGACTACCTTAATATATTTAACCTAAAGTGTATATATATATATAGGGGACTTAGGACTCCAAAATGCTTGCGAGATATAATGTTTTATTTGTTTCTGCCACATTCAGCTGCCATAGTGAAAGAGACTTAAGGGAGCTATACTCCAAAATTCCTTGGCTTTAACCACTTCACTTTCGGATTCACTTCCTTTGCTACAAAATTTCATTTTCATAGGTTAATTAAAAGACAACAGTGTTTAAGAAAAGTTGATAGGCAAAAATAATATAGGTTAATATATTTTCAATTTTTTTTTGTTTGGTTTCTTTCGAATTACAATTCATCTACGATAACACTGATTTGATTCTTTTGGTAACTTTAAATTTAATACAACTTCTTTCCTCTAAGCAATCAAATTGGAAGCCAATTTGAATTTTGTTATTATTATTGTTTCTTTCATCCACATGTGGCTTAATAATGCCAATAATTGTTGAGAGAGGTTTGGCCGTAATGTGAATGATTGAAAATACAATGCATGTGAAAATTCTCAAACTAGAGATTCAATTTGTTCCATTGAAGATTCTTTCTTCATATGTCAAATCAACATATGACAAGTTAAGATATACCTAAATTTTTAGATCTCCTTTGATTTACTTCTTAATAAAAGATTCATAATTTTAAATAAAAAAAAATATGAAGTACTCATTTAAATCATAATACACTACATGCATAATGAACTTTTTGCAATTTTTTTGAGCTATTTTCTCTATTCAACCTTTATATATGTTAGAAATTATATGTATAAATGAATGTTTTATTTGTACCACGAAAAGTTTTGAGATTGGATTTACTATTTTATGTTATATTTGTAATTTTGTTAAGAAAAGACTATTCCATGAATATATATGGCTATTATGGAAATATATAAAAATAGGCCATATATATTAGCAAAGTATATAACATCAAATTGGGAAATTTTGGATGTGGGGACAATGAAAATAGTAAACAATCACTTCAAGCCCTTCAAATAAAACATCTTTTCATAATTAGCTTGGAATGTTTGAAAGTACTAAATATACCCTTAAATTTAAATTCTTTTTATTTTTTTATTTTTTTGGTCTTGTTTTAGAATTTGACCATATTAAAATCATATGGAATTTAATTTGAATTAGAGCAAGTTAGTTCTAAGGCACTCATTTTTCAAAAAACATTGACTAAAACAGAAAGTTGATGTAACATTATATCTTTGGGCCTTAGGCCCAAAATGAAAGTTGGGTTGCCAAATCGCAATAATTGTAATTGGGCCGAACTCATCTGCAGTTTTTTGGACCCAATCTAACATCCTTGCAACGGCTAGTCCCTTTTGAACATAACGACAGCGTTTTGATCCCTTCATCAACGCCTCAATTAACGTCGTTTAATATGGATCAGTACTTCGCCGTCCATCTCCGTCAACATTTTATTTTAAATCCGGAAAAGGTTCTTTTAACGGCTACTTGGAGAGACCACTTTCTCTCCTCCTTATTTCTCTCTCTCCTTTTCATCCTTCCTGACTTACTTCTTCCTGTTCATTCACAATAACCAGAAATTCCAACGGTTCTTGCGCTGAATCAAAACCCAGCGCCAGATATTTTATTTTCATGCCTGGTACGTTCTGCTTTGTTTCTTGTTTGGCTTTGAGAATTTGAAATGTTGAGCATTTCTAGAATAATTGGAATGTTGTGGTTCCTAATTTATTCGCTTTATCGTGTAATTAAACGTGAAAAATGGCTTTGAAATGGTAGATTTATATGTTCTCGTCTCTTTTTTTCTCGTTTTCAGATCTTTAGGGTTAAAAATTAGATTGGGTTTGATTTTCCTTTTGAATAATTTTCTGTTCTAACGGGAAATGGAGATTTTGAAACTTCCTTTTGTAATTGTCAATCTGAGCAAATTTAGCGCGGTTGATCGTGGTTTGAGATTGTAGCGATATCTGGTTTTTGGTCATGAGGAACAGGATTTCCGGTCTCATATTTTCTGGTTAAACTATCGATGTTCGTGTTCATAATTCGTTTATTTTCCGGGAGGAATCTTATAAATGCCTCATTTTTTGGAATTTATTTCAACGGAGTTGTTAAGTAACAATGTTTTGAAAGTTATGGCGCTTAGAGAACAGATCCAGGTTGAGTTAGGCCTTTCCATTTGTGTTGGTTTTTTCCATTTTCCCCAAATTATGTAGGTCTCGTCTTAATATTTTATAATCCAGAGATATCTTTTCAATTGACGTTGTCTATCAGAACTTTTGATTGACAGGTATGGTATCACATTGTTTTCTGGAATGCTGTTGTTTGGCTACAGAGAAAACTAGTCATGGAATTTTTTTTAAAAATAATAGTAATAACAGGAAAATGCACAAAACTGAATGTGTAAGAAAACATCAAAGCAACAATCAGAATTTGTGTGGCGTGTGTGTGTTTTCCTTTTCGTGTGTGTGTTTTCCTTTTCGCTTTATCTTTCTAACTATTTTACTCTTTTCTGTTCTTCATCCTTAACAAAATTCAGATTTAGATTTGAGGAATATGGATGGGATTCTTGAAGAACTAGATGAAGCAAAAGCTGATATTGAGAAGCTTAGGGAAGAATGTAAGATGAAGGGAGAATTTGAAGAGAATTTGAAGAGAGTTAATAGCGAGCAGTTCGCTAAGTTGCAGGAGGCGAATTTGAAAATTGAGAAGCAAGCTGAAGAGATAAATGAAAAGGCAGAAGAATTATCTATGGAGAAGAGACGTTTGGAGGAACTTGAACGAAGTGTGGTTGAAAGAGAGTCAGTAATAAAGCATCTTGGTTCTGCCAATGATAAGCTTCGAGCTGATGCCAATGAGAAGTTTGAAAAACTGGAAGAAGAAAAGAGAAGTCTGCTTTCGGCTTTGGATGACACAAATGAGAAATGCATGCATCAAGAGCAGAAAATATGTGAATATAGAGAAGAAATTCAAGGCCTCAAAGAGAATCTATTGCTTTGGCAAAGAAAGTGTTCAGAAGCTGAAGATGGACTGGTACACAAGGAGCAGGGGGAAAGAGATGATATACTAATTGATTTAAACGATGAAATTGCAAAGGTTAAAGATCAGTTGAAATGGAAGACAGAGCAATTTAAACATTTGGAAGAGGCACTCGAAAAGGTTCGAGAACAATTCAAGGTGAACAAAAAAGATTGGGAGGTGGAGAAAGGTACCCTGCTTGATGAGATCTCTTCACTGCAGACAAGGTTAGATTCTCAAATGTTAATCTCAAAAGATCTTAATAACAAGTTAGAAATGTGCAACCAAGCCCTCGCTCATGAAGAGAGTCGACGAAAATATTTACAGATTCAAGTTACTGATTTTGAGACACGCTTTGATAATGTTCTTGATGAGTGTGAACGTGCAAAAATGCAGCTGGATGAGGTAACTGTACAGAGGGATAAAGAAATTGCTACTTTAAGAAGTTCATTGGGAACAAAAGATTCATTTCTCAAGGAAAGAGAATACCAAACACGAAAGCTGGAGGAAGAAAACCAGGAGTTGCGAACAGCCATCAAAGAACTCCAGGAGGAACAAATTCAAGCACCAGGGGGTTCACCCTCTTTCAGAGAACTCCAAAAGAAGATGCAAAGCTTGGAAACTGCCCATGGCGAATGCACTGCAAATCTAAGGACTAAAGAAGTTGAATGGACGTCTCAAATGGAAGAAGTTTTGAGTAACTTGAATGATTGCAAGTCTGAGCTATGCAGGAGAGAAGCAACGACAAAGGATCTTGAGGCAATGTTGGAAAGTCATCATTCTTCAGCATTGCAGTTGAAGTTACAAAATGAGGAGCTTTCTGCCACGTTACTAGTGTTAAATCAGGGAATATCGGAGGCTCAAGTTAAGCTGGCGAAAGAAATTGCTGAAGTTTATATTCATGACAAAGATAGAGAAGAGAAAATATCTTTATTGATGAAGCAGGTGGAGGTGCAGAATGCGGCTTTAGTAACGGCCCACAAAGATATTGAAGAAGAACGTGACAAGGTGGCGTCTTTAATGAACAGAGTAGAATCCTTGGATCTTTTTGAGGAGCAGCTTCAACTAATGCAGAAAGAAATAGATAGCTACAAAGAAATGCTTGAGGAATCAACCAAGTGTCAGCTTTACTTAGAGGAGCAATGTTTGCAAATGAAACATGATGCAGCAGAAAAACTTGAAGTTTGCAATGCCTTGGGCAAGGCCAAGGCAAATGCCGAACTTGCCGAAAAAGAATCTATCTATATTCGAGTTCAGTCAATGGAGCTGATTGAAGAGCAGTACAAATTAAAGCTGAGAGAGCTTGATCAGTCTATGGAAATACTTGAAGAATCGTCCAGGGATTATCTTCTATTGGAAGAACAAGTGTCGCAAATAGAATATGATGCAATGGATAGACTTCAAGAAGCATGTAATGCCTTGGAAGAAGCAAATGCTGAACTGGATGATAAAATATGTGAAGGAAATCAAATTGAGTTTGAAATGCATATGTGGAAATCTATAGCTGACCAATTAAAACTTGATATTGAGGAAAATCATAACATACGTAGAGAGTTGGAGGCCTCACTTCTTGCAGAAGTCCATGTTGGGGAGAACGTTAAGCAAGAGAGAGACACCCTTATTCAAAAGTTAAATGAGAAAGACAAGAGGATTGAAAGTCTCGAGCAACAGGTTATGCTGCTGGAGCAAGGGCTTGAAATAATAGAATTGGAGGCCACTGCTTTGTCCGAAATGGAGTCTGCAACTTCATTTGAGTCGATGAGAGATAGCTTTCTTCAGACTATAAGAGAGAAGGATGAGATGTTGGAACAACTCCAAAATGAAGTTGAGTGTCTGGAGCAAGATTCACTGAGACGAGAACTTGAAGTAGCTCTGCTATCACATCTTGGTGCCGAGAGTATGTTTGAGCATGAGAAAGAGAGACTCATCCAAATGGTAGAAAAGAAAAACAGAAGAATTCATCAACTCGTGCAGTTAGTACATTCACTAGAACAAAAATTTAATAGCTCTTTAATATCATTTTCATCAGAGCTTGATGAGAAGCAAACAGAAATTAATCTTGTCCACCAGGCATGGGAGAAGATTAATGCTGCTGAGATTTTAGCTGTTCTAGAAACTGAAGAAAAGAAATTGATGGTTTTGGAACTCGAGGATAATATTCGAGTTATACAGCAGAAGCTGGAGCTCCAGGAAGTATCATTGGGTCATGCAAAAGAAAAAGCAATGAAGATTGAAGCAGATCTGGAAGCAAAAGAGTCTGAAATGAAGAGACTAACTGATCAATTGAAAACAAAGCTAAAATGTTCAGATGTCTTAATCGATGAGCTCAAGAGTGAGAAGAGTAATTTGATAGAAGATGTGATGAAGTTGTCTTCAGAAAAGGAAGACTTGATGGATATCATTGGGGGCATAGGCAATCATATCAACGAGTTTTCCAATTCAGACAGAGAATTGATGGGCCTTCTGGAGAAGATAATGCTCTCTTTTGGCAATGAATGTCAAAGGATTGAGCTGAAAGAGAATGTGAATTCTCCTTCAATAAAAAGATTGGAAGTCTCAGCTGACACAAGATCGCCCTTTAGAGAGCTCAACAGTTAGCCTGCAACCCCAGTAGCTACGACTCCATGAACCCCATACAGTATAAAACCCTTTTTTCTCAAAATTGCTTTGGTCTGTACAGTTCTCTGTATTAGCACCAGCATATTTTAATTTAACATAGTATGAGAATCTTGTTGTTTTGTACGACCGAAGTAATCTTAGCACAGGCTCGACTTTATTTACTTTAGAGCCAGTGTTTAAATTTGTTTGAAGTTTCTCTTCTTCTATGTAACACTCCTCTTGTATGATCCATTATTTGCTTATTAGTGGACCACTGATTCGTTCTTCTTTTCTGTCTCTCATCCCAATTTTGAAGAAAAGTTTTAAGAACTCTTTTCCAGCTTTGGAGAACAGACAAACAAAATAAACTGCACCAAAATTGATGTATTTCTTACAAACAATTCTTTACATAGGAGTAACTCGTTACATTAAGATAATTTGTCAATAAACCGAAGACATTAGCACACTACATACTGCATTAATCTGGATCGGCCCCAGAAGACATAATAAGCCTTCGCAGTAGACCTTTACATCTTTACAAACTATGAAAGTTCTTCCTCGCACTGGTTTTATGAAACATCATATGATTCAGGCCAAACAGATCGGAAGATCTAATTTTTATTCAACAGATTACTACCGACAAACAATAGTGGCAGAATCATTTAAGCGTGGTCTGTTTTTGTGACAGAAAGTGGTATCCAATAAGAAAACCATTTCAAGCGTGGCAAACACAATCAGGAGCTGGATATGTGTATATCGATTGCTTTGGCTTTCTCAACCTTATTTGTCCTTGTCTGTTTTTGTGGCCTTCTACAGTGGCCTCCTGAAAGTCTGACCAAATGATGCTTTTGTTCATGAAAAGCTGTCCCAACAATGCCATGTTTGGTCTTATGGTCTTCAAGTTCTCGTACGTGCGATGTCCCACCTGTAAAATATCAAGAAAGAGTAAAAGAATGATCATAATGAATATATCACTTGCAGGAAATGTTCGTACAAAAAGCACAGGTTTTGCTTAGCAAGATTTGACAAAATAAGAATCAGCAAGAAGTTTATTGCTTACCATTGCATTATGCATATTTCCAGGAGAAGCCGAGATAAAAATGTCACTATGCATGCTTACGTAGTAGTCAACCGCAGCTAGCAAAGAAGCCTTTCCTTTGATTTGGGCTAGTTCATTTCCAGAGGTGAGACTCTTCTTGTCTTCCATTAATGGGAAAAGACTCCGCAAAGTCGAAATCCTAGCTTCCCCACCATATACCTGAAAGAACCATGCACTTTAGAGTTCCAACTTCCAAGTAATGGTAGTAATTTCATTTTCAAACCAAAAGATTTAAAGCAAGTTTGGTTGCTTTATTTGTATATAGAGAAGGAACTACCTTGTGGGAGGCCAAATATAGACGGGTATTGTTGTCAAAACCGAAAGCAGCCAGTAGCAAACCGATCTCTTCGGGTGTCAAAGGGCAACGACCCTGACTCCGCAACTCTTCATCTGTGAACTGAGAGTTAAGGACCCTTCCCTGCCAGAGCACTTGACGATATTTGGCCAAAGCAAGTTTTTCAGCCTTTCCCCCACCAAAATCGCAGGCTGAATGAGCTGCCATGTCCTTCATGTCGAACATAAAGAAATCAGCAGCTGTGGAACTTTATACGAAATTAATTTAAATAAAAGAATGTAGAATATATGATTGCACAATCCAAAGTTCCAGTCATTCAATTTGATTCCGTAATGGCCAGTATCCCTGTTCTTAGATAATTAAAACCTAGGATAAACTGGTTGCATAAAAACACTAAATACGGTGAAGTTGCAATGGGGACTTTTAAATTCGACCAATTGCTTACATGAGCAGAGTATGGTGGTAGCTCATGAACAAACTTGTCGGTCCTAAGAACTAATGAGATAAAGTCTAAGCAACGAGGCCTTCGATTGTTTGCATGCAAGGGATTACTTAAATTAATGGTCTATAATATCAGCAAGATAAAGTAGAAAGGCAATGTCCATTGTCCAATAGATAGTAACAGGGGAACTTCAATTTAATCTAATCGGGCACCTAGAAAGGAAGGGTGGCTATACCTTGTCAAATCGGAGGTGTAGGACAACAAACTTTAATGGACCTTGTTCATTTGCATCAGTGGTCATACTTAAGTAGTTAGCCACCTTTGATTCCTTCTTATTCAAAGGATACTGCAGTCGACTGATGAGGGCGTCTCCTAGTACTCGGATATGGGGAACAA
Source organism: Lagenaria siceraria (assembly GCA_002890555.2). Lineage (NCBI taxonomy): Eukaryota > Viridiplantae > Streptophyta > Magnoliopsida > Cucurbitales > Cucurbitaceae > Lagenaria > Lagenaria siceraria. The sequence continues at coordinate 6,104,254 of CM016485.1, read as the reverse complement.
AAGTTAATGCTTGAAAGTTGACCTTACATCGCAACCTTTGTATCTCATCGGGCAAGTTCTCAAAAGCTAGACGGTGCGAGAAGGGTGCAATGGCAGCAATACCGTAGCTGAATCATTAATATAGAAAAAATATGTAAAACCGAGAAAGTAACAAATTCCAGAGAACAATAAGTAATTTTCATAGCACATACAAACATTAGAAAGATTTTAAATCGATCAAAATTTTCAGCATCCATATATCCAAGTATGAGGTATACCATGTTATATAATCTTTTTAAATCATATGGCTAATCCTTGGCAATGCATCTTCTCCCCCACTTCCATATCATTATTGTCTTATTGTATGTTCCAAATTTCATATATCAGTTTTGTGTAACTGCTTCATCTTTTATATTTATAAGTGATAAAGTGTATATGCAGATATGAAACTAAGCAACCACTCTTGCAGTCCTAGAAGGTCAGAACGAACGGATAGGCTTCAATACCAACCTCTGTAATACAGGTAAAACATTGTCCAGATACCAGTTGGCTGATGCATGAACAGGCGCTGTTTTGACTCTAGTAGCCCGAATGGCTGTAGCATAATATTCCCTAGTACTCCAAGAAAAATCAGCTGGCAGCTCTTTAACTATAGAAATGTCATCCTTCAATACGTTAATAAAGTGATCCACATCGAATATATCGACGAAAGAACTGCAGATTCCAAAAAGTAAAGGATAAGGTAAAAGAAATCTCATGATAATTTTTCATACATATAGGAATAGAACGATATCACGCAGAGCAAATTTTCTTGGTACCTTGAATCTTTCCAGACAGGATTAATTTCAAGGTGGGGAATCACAAGGGTTGCATTTAGAATTTTTGCAACAGCAACTGCATCACATATCTGCATGTGGATCAAGTAAGTATTTTAAATTGAAGACTAAATCATCAACAAAATTGTGCCGATAAACGTTTAATGACAAAAAAGTATGTTAAAGTTCTAATCCAACACGTACTCCCATTCTTTGCTGGTTCAGCCCTCCATCAAGAAACACCTGGATATATCCTTCAGATTTCCCTGGTAGTGCTGCAGAACATATGGATCATAAACCAGGCATGAAAAAGATTAGTAATTCAGTACGTGATATGTTTAAATACAAATGATCATGGGAAGCTTCTGAGACCTCCAACTCCATGGTTCAAAACTTACAAGAAGCTTTTGAAGAAGCAACACAAGGCCTCCACCCTTCATCAGCTAAAGGAGCCCATAAATCAGACTGATCTGGTTTTGACTGTCATAGAAATAGGATTTTAGCACTATGAGATTCTCATTCATAAAAGAATGTAGTTGGAGATTAAAACAAACTTCAATTATATAATAAATCAACTTTTACCCACACTTTGGCGTTGTAAAGCACTTTTCAGCAGACGCAAGTGCCTGGGCTTTGGAGCGTTCCATTCCTACAAGAGGTTACCCAATTAAATCATCAATCACAATCTTAAGAACTCGTAAAAGTCCTAATAATGGTGCACCCACCAGTCAAATTTTACAATCCATAACAAATAATATTTCCACTGGAGAGAAAAACTTTATAATTTGAAGAAAAGTTGAACAAAAAGAGATGAAAAATAACCATTCCCATACGTTCAAACCCTTGTCAATCAGGTTAAATTTAACCAGAGTTAGCTTATAATGGCCCTCTGGAGTACCACTCCCCTAAAACTAAACTAATCATGAACCGAACGTTCCAATTTTTATTTTCTATTACAAAAATCTTAATCAAATATCATACCGACATACTATAAATGAAGAGAACCACAGTTGTGTCTCTACATTTCCAAAAAAAATTGCACAGGAAAAGGAAGTAAAAGAGAGCCGCAACTATTACAGGAATAGATTTTCCCACTTCTCCACTAAGATAAACTTTTCTCTTTACGGCAATCCTTCAACAAAATCAAAACACCGACATTTCCTAAATAATTTCACATAACAATACTAAGAAGATCAAAAGTTCAAAAGCTTCAAGGAACAAAACAGATAAGAGAGAATATCAAAGTGGCAAAGAGATACCGAGAATGTGGAAGGCGAAGCATGACCGAAAGGGCTAAACAAACCCGGTAGAAAAACAGGGAAAAGCAGCACGAAAACACCAGCCAGAGCTCCAGCTCTGTTCGACTGATAACTGAGTCCCATAACCATGGATTTTGGAGATGGGTTGTGCCAATCGAATGCGAAACCCCAAACCCCAGAAGCAAAAAGGGATTGTAATGAAGGAGATGAGAGGTTTATTGCAGTGTGATAGTGGGTTATATCAAATATGAGAGTAAAGGCATCTGATTCACACACATGGACATCTGTACAGCTTGCAGCTGAATTGATTGGAGAGAAAGGGTGTCGTTTTCAGAGAGGGTCCAAGCAAATTATAGGTGGGTATGGCGATTAAAAGGTAAAGAGAGAATCACGTAGTGAAAATAACTTTTGCCTCTGTTCGTTCCACTTTAACTATACAAGGACGAAGGCGTGTTTTCGAGTAGAGATTTGACCTGTTGTTGCCTTTGCGGACCTCTGATTGAAGGTCCACTTTATTGGATTCATTTATCGGTAGCTACTATGAGCAGTGAGCACCGACAATTAGCTTTCAACAAATGGTTGCAATTATTCACACAGTTCCACTCCCCATTCCATTCTGTACTTCGTTTCTCCTTCTATGAAATTTCGTTAAATCTTTGATTAGGACGATACTTTGCTGTCTTGGGATGAGCAATAGTTTAGATCTTAAAGCTACATAAATGAAGTATATGATGAAGGTTGCTTGTCGGTTCCACTTGTTATAAGAAAATCTGGATGCTAATATCTTGAAAACCATATTGATAGCTTAATATCAATGTTTTTTTTTTTTTGTACTATGGTTTTTACCAAAACAGGATTTGAATTTTTGGTTAATCTTTAAAAACGAAAAGCAATATTTTAAAAATATTTATTTTTCATTTGATTTTTTGAAACATGGTTATACAATAGATAGTAAAACAAAGAAAAGAAACGAGTGGAACCAATACTTATTGTTAAGGATTTAACATTGGAAAAATCAAGGATCTCACATTTTTTGTAAGATAGATGAATTATTTCTATCATTGTCAATTAGTTTTGAGATGAAAATTCATGCTATCTAATACTTATAAACTTTATGAAAATAGAAAAAAAAATCAACTTTTATGTATAGGTTCATTGGTTTAGTATATTTTTTTTATAAAGATGTTAGAAGTTAAATACTCCATTTCATTTGGTGTGACAAATAAAATAATATAAAAATATTAGATGGTTTATAAAATATTCCGTCATAGATCGCGATAAAAGTCTATCGTTCACTATCTCTGATAGACAGTAAAAAATTTCAATATTTATAAATAAGTTGGCTTATTTTTTATATTTGAAAACAACCCATATTTTTAAGTACATTGGCATTATAAATAGTGTCTATGTAAATGCATTAAACAAGGATAGTATTGCAAACTATTTGGCAAACAAGAAGAAAAAGAAGAATCCTTTAAAATAACATCATTCATTTATGATGGGTGGTCTTCAAACTATATTTCAGCGAAGTTTGTCATTTGAGCACGATTAGCAAGAGTGTGAGTTACTGTGTTACATCACATCTCGAAGCAAAAAGAAAAACTTGAATGTGCCCTTCCTAAAAGTCGGTATGGAAGTAATCGACATGGAATTAGATCTAGTCCCTTCCTTCAAAAAGTTTTCAAATAATGAACCATTATGTTTTCAATTCACAAATGATGAATTTTTTATGTTAAGAGCCAAATAATACCCATTTCAAAGGGTTACAATCTCTTTAAGTTTCAGAGTCAATTAGATTTTGTACAATTCATGACACAACACATAGACGAAACGAAACGAGTATATTTACTTGTTAAATTGGGCTTACCAATATGACGGTGCTCAAGTAGATTCAAACACTCTTGAATGCTACATTTACAAAAACTCCCCACAAATCAAATAAAAAAAATACTCAATAGGAGATCCCATGACTATTATGAATGTGATGGAGTGGGGCATTGTGTTCGTTGTCCCATCCCAATGTTTCAAAGGTTGAATGCTATTTGGAATTGGAACTACCCTTCACTATTATCATTATTGTTGTTGTTATTATTATTATTATTATTATTATTATTATTATTATTATTATTATGTCTTTTACTGAAAGTGTCTCTTCAACATATATATGATGTCATGTCACTTGGAGGTGGTATATTTATTCATAATATTATTCTATTCTTTTAAAATATGCAAGACTTCTTTTCAGGAAAAAGAAAATGATAGTTTATTATCAATTTTTTGGCTATGATTTTCACTTTTTAAAAGTAGTGGGCAGCACTCACATGCATCGCACGTGATTTTTCGAGTTGGAAAGTAATTTCATGATAATGTTTAAAATTATTCAATTGAAAATAATAGGGTATATTGTTGTTTAATTTAATAAAGTTTTTATTCTCAGCGTTAAAAAATACGCATTATAAGTTAAAGAAAAAACAAGATAATTAAAAAAAAGACATTTGAGAGAGTACGTATAGTAAAAATCAAATAGTTATTAGACTTACAAGTTTTACATTACAAAATCCTAAAAAAAAAATACAGTTTTTATTACAATTATTTCATCAATTGAAAATTAAAGTATCGTGTAAATGCCAACATAAGTATAATTTGACTTATCATAAAATAAAAAGTTAAATTTTCAAATTTTCACTTCCATATATATTGTTAGAATTGAACCGTATTGTGAATAGATGACGAAATAAGGCAAATAACAATATGTAATTAAAAGGTTTGTAATAGTTAGATTTTATAACATCTATCGCGTTTAATTAAAATGATATATCGAAGACGAGACAAGATTACAAAGGATTTTGCATTTTTAATAGATGAAACTGGTATAATATAATGTGTGTGTCTATATAAGAGTTTAGTTTGGCAAAAATAAACATACAATAAATTAATTAAAAAATAAAGTAGCAAAATTGGCGACATTTTTTTTTCTTTTGTTGACAATATGAAAAGGGAACATCAAATCTCTGGCATTGGTTGTATATGCTTTGTATAAGAGTTATGTTCATTTTTTACTTCTATTAATATATATAGATATTAATTTGAGTTTTTAGTTAAAATTTTAAAATCATAATGCAAGAAGATTGTTAGTAAATAAATTTAATTTCTATTAATGAAAATAAAATATGAGGAGACACGTGTATGCAGGAGCGTTGGGTAGATCTGCACAAGAGTTGCGTGCAGCTGCAGTAAAGTTTTGAAGCATCCAAGAAATTATAAGTGCATATGCAAAGTAAAGTTATGAATAAATTGATGAGGCCCCAATTACGAAGCCTGACTTAATTTTAAAACAGAGAGATTCCCATTTATTTATAATCATTAATTATTAGAAAGACGTGAATTTCTCATCAATCGCTAGGAATTGCCTTAGGCCTCTTTTTTTTTTTTTGTTCCAGCAATTAAATGGCTTGGCATTAAAGTAAAGATTTGATGATGTTTCACATATAATTACAACGCCTGTCAATCATGGCGGCTTTATGTTTTTATTTTCTTTTTGGCCATGAATAAGAAAACGAGTTCTTAGTTCAATTTAGGTTAAGTTACGAGTTTGGATTGCGTTTAATAAGGTATGAAACCTTAAAAAGTGTTTGCTATAGTTACTTTAACCTCCAATTTAGTATTCAACAAGTATTTAAAGTTTTAAAAAGATATTTAATGTCTCTGAACCGTTTTTTTTTTAAATCAATAAACTGCGAGGGATGATTACATGTCTTGATCGTCAATACATAGTTATGTCAAGCTAAAATCATTTTGATAATATCTCTAGGCTTTCAATTTTATGTCTAAGAATATAATCATATTAAAAAATAAAAAAATAAAGTTCACAAACTTATTTTATGCTAAATTAAATAGTGCCTTATAAAAAATGGCAAAACTCAATTATGTATTTTTTTTCTTTTTTACTACAACAATTGCAAGATGAGAAATAACACATGTCAATTATCACTAAGCTAAATTCATTTTAACACTATATGAATTACATAAAATCTAAATATTACATAAACATTACAAGTTATCTTAATTGTATAGGTCAAAATGAGTATATCTCAATTGGTACCCGAGATGTATTAGTGACCATGAAGTTCATTGTTCAAATCTCCCATTCCATTGTACTAAAAAAATTAAGATTGTATAGAAAAGATGGGATATTTTTAAACTTCATTCACCAACACAAAGTAAAAGGTTTAACAATTAACCATCATGAGTTGGTCTAGTAGTAGTAGTTGTCCCGTGAGATCAGTCGAGATGCGCATAAGTTGGCCCAGACACTCACGGATATAAAAAAAAAAAAAAAAGTTTAACAATCCAATAGAAACAAATTAAAGCATTTGCAGCCATTATTGTCTTACGTGCCTATTAAGTTGTTCCCTGCCTTAAAAGTTCTTTAACAAAGTTTAGATATCATTTGATCTTCCAACTTTCAAGTTAGTTCTATTTAAATTCTCAACAATGTCTATTATAGTTCCTAAAGTTGTTTAAAAATAACCATTTTGATTCTTGCAAATACTTGTCTCTAACTTGTATGATTTGAAAAATCAGACTCACATTTACAAGTTAGTATATGCATGCTCAAAAGTATCATTAATCTAAAAAATAATTTTTTTTAAAAAAAAAGTAAAAGTAAACAACAAATCTCATTAGTTTTGAAAGTTCAATAATTAAAAAAAAAAAAATACATTTTTAAAGGTTAGAGTTCACAAAAGAAAAATTTTGAAACACCAATGACTAAAATGAAGCTAATATCATTTCATAGTAATAGTGGGATTGCAAGGGCAAAGTATAGCCAATTAGTTTAGAAGGCACGAGTCCTTAACTAAAAGGTTTGAAGAAAAAAACCGATCCAAACAATTGCTTGTTTAACCCAATGTCCAAAAATAATTTATAAAAGCAGTACCAAACTAAAATAGAAAAGTATGCATCCTTCTCATTTTAAGTTTTAATCCAGACCTATGAACTATTAAATTATGTACATTTAAGAATTTTAGGTTTAATAATCAAACATCAATATAAGTTAATCGCCAATAAAGCATATATATGTATATATATATATATAAATTTAAATCTCCCACCTTTATATGTTATCAAATTTGTTAAAAAAAAGATGATTTCACTACCAAGTGTAAGTATGATTGCATCTAGTCCAAATTTGATTTTATAATTAAGATAATACTAATACTTTGAGTACATTCCAACTTTTCAAATATATTTATTTTTTGCATTGTACTCCTAAAAATAAGAATAAATAAAAAATCAAACTTTTTTTTTAAAAAAAGAATGATGGCCGTAACAAATTATGATGGGACGAAAAAAAAAATAGTTATAACTAAGATCCACCCAAGTGTTTTCTTATAATTATTTCCCTAATACGTCCATCAAATTGCTAAAAAAAAAATGGGCAAAACAATGGTATTCCCACTTTTCCATTCAAAATTCCGCTATTAGTTTAAACTAAAAGTATGACTCGATCCTGTTTAACGAAACAAGGGCGATGTCACCAGGAAAACGCCGTCGTTAAGTCCTTAACCCCAAAACTACGACTGCTCGCATATACCAAGTGACCAAGGCTTCATAAAAAGCCCACTTGCAGTCTAATTTGATTCGTTAAAACAGTGCATTGTATTCTTAAAAATGCGACCCTATTTTCAGATTTCAATGGAGTCATGTGAATTGTATGATGAAGATGAGACGGGGTTAGATTTAGATTCCAATTACTCAACTTAACCCGAATTTTAGGGTATAATTATTTTTACATACTACCTTTTTTGCTAGCTACAGTACCTGATCATCTTGTTCCATCACCATCACCATCACCCGGAATACGGCAGCCTGCAACCAATTGGATTCACCCGATCATACAAAACTTGACCAATCTACATGAACATTACTAGAAAATAATTTAAAATCAATTTCATGAAATGAAGAGATACCCTAGTTTCAGAGATGTGTCTGAGCTTTCCAGATCTTGAGGCGGGCCATTGGAATTGGAGACACAAGCTTCAGTGACGGAGTTCGACGACTGGCCATCTTCCACGACCAAAATCTCGGGCTCAACGCCCAGGTGCCTCACGGCGTTCATTTTCTCCGCCTGCAAACCACCGCCGCCGAAAGTTACAAAGGGATTTAAAGGACACAATTTATATTAGTATGCTGTGGAAAAGGGTTCTTCTTACTTGTTGTTTCAGTCGCTTATTCTCATCCATCAACTCGGCCGACTGCATGCACATAAAACTTTGAAATTAGCTTCACCTCGTTTGATAATTAAGTAATTATATAGCATATTCATTCATATTTACGAATAATAGACGCATTTAAAGAAATGAATGCAATTCGAGTTATATTGCTAAAAGTTCGTGCATATTTTTCAAATACATAGCACAAGCTATTTACATCCGATGATAAGATATTATAACATTTTGTGTATCATATGTTTATGAGTATAACTAAATTACATACATAATACTATTATCAAGTACTTAGATTCTCCCAATACGGGTCTTTGGGCAGTAGCCTTATTTATTTGAAGATGGTACTTAACCTTTCTTTGAAGGTCAGTGATCTCTTTCATGATCCGTTCACCCTGGGACATAAAAACGGAACCATGCATGAGATGAACATGGGATTTTATTACGAACAGTGAAGAAAGGGAAAATACCTTTTTCTCCATCACACGACTCAATCCAGACTCCAGTGACTTCTCTAGCTGCTGCAATTCCTCTATATTCAATGTTTGGAGTTCTTCTCCTCTCATTTGCCTAAATTGTCAACAAATTTAATCGTGTTCGTGTATGTGTTCTGATTTATTGCAGTACTGTGTGCGAGAATTTTGTCTAAATAGACCATTATAGTCTGGCTATCGCTGAAATGTGACAACAAAATATCTACGAATTCCAATTTCTTGTGCATCTAGTAAGTACAACAGAAAAAAAATCAAAGTATACACTTTATTATGGTGAGTGAGTTGATTTTAGTTAATCTCTTAATTGCTTCCATTTAAATCTTTGAACTTCTATATAAAATGTTATAATGAATACCTCCTCAAAATTAGAAATCATGTTCAAGACATGACTAATTATAATTAAGAAAATACTCAAACCTAACCACACAAAACCAACAGACAAAGGGATGTTCAAACCTAATCATGAAAATACACAAACCCAACTACAAAATCGAGTATGCTAAAAAAAAGGTTCAAATTTAGCAACCAACAAATATCCAAATCCAACTAATTAAAAGTATCCAACGCTATCAGATAACCAATACTGATGAAAATAGTCTCATCCACTGCCTATAAATCTTTTTAGATTTTTTTTTTTTTTGACAAATTGAAGGCGTACTTAACTACACTATTTATTAGGTGCAAGAATCAAATTACAACATGTATTCAAATACAAAATCGGAATCATTTTTTTCTAGTTTAATCCGGGGAACATGCACTATTTGAAAAATACTTACTAGCTAGCTACGCTACACCCATTTTTTTCTTTTTTGCCGCCCAGCTCAGTGACCCAACTATTTTTCCTTTTCTTTTATTTTTTCTTTTTAATAATTATTTTAACATCTTTCTACCGTGTGGGTGGGTAGGGTGAAAAAATGGGAGTAGCCCGGAAAATATTGCTAATACTAATTCCTTGAGGTCGAAAATTCAAATTTCACCTCTTTCTATGGTAGTAAATGTAAAAAAGGAAAAGAAAACATAACATCTCGGGTAAAAATAGAGATACCTTAGCTGATGAGTTTTGTCAGCAATTTCCTTGTTTAATCGGGTATAATTGCTGTTTTCAACCAGCTGAAATCAACGACAGTTGTAAACAATGTTTCAGTAAACTAATGAAAGGTGACCACCATTGAGTTGAAATAATCAAGTCCTCAAGATACAAATATAATCAACTATATAAGATCTCTTTTTTTAATATTGATTTTTGTCCGTTTACGACGAAAGGGAAGTGTATTATTTTATTCTCTTATAAAAATAAGTTTGAGTCAAATATAAATATTTTACCCTTCTCTTGACCATATGCTTTCTGGAATCTAAAATACAAATTTTAGATATTTGAAGTAGTTTTTCAAAATTTAAGAAATAGAGAATGAAAATGTTATAAGTGATATCAAAATAAGTTGAGTTCTTTAAAACAAAATTAAAATTCTGAAGAGATAATAGCATTCCAGAAAAAATGGCGTACTGGAGGAATAATGTATTACGTATGAGACAGCTACTAGTTTAACAGAGATAAAGTAGACTTCAGGAGGAGAAAAATAATTTTCGTTTAGAAAAATGTTAAAGCTGTTTTCTATTTTATATAATAAAAATCAATGTAAGAATAACTGTTTTTTAAGGGTTTTTCTCTTACTTAATTTCCACAGTAATTTGAGTTCCCTAAAACAAATAAAATATTTCCCGTTTAAAATGACAAATTTATGAACCATGTTTTCGGCTTCGATAATAATATTATTATTTTTTTTATCTTTTGATAACAGTGGGGGAAAAAATTGATGACCATTTTTAGAGGAAATGCCTGGAAAAAAAACGTCAAACCTGTAGTTCAAGGGATGGTTGTTCCAATTTCTGAAGGTTCTTAGAGTGCAAATTATGTCTTTCAATGATTCCCTTCATGCTTCAGAAATTCAAATGCAGATTGTAACATAATCAGTGGAAGAAATGACTAAACAAGAAAAAGATAATGATAGTGAATCCATGTTTGTCACTCCAATCTATATAATTTAGAAAGATCAACGAAATCAACTATAGTCAAGCATAAATCATTATAATAACCGCAATAAGTTAGAATTAAGTGACTAAAAAGTTCAGTCATCGCTATTACCATAAACCTCGTTGTTGATGAGAGGGCGAGGCTCGAGGCAAGTTTTCATTTAGCCTTTTCTGTTTGTTTATGACAAATTTTATGAGGCACTACTTTACAAGAATTTCCTCTTATATCCATTATCGAATTAGTTAATATTTTCTCATTTATTCTCATCTTTTTCCGTAAGATTGTTGTAAGCAAAATACATGTGGTTTCTGCGCTTTGCTCTTTATTTCTGTCAAGGTTCTCGCCATCTTTAGTAAGACGGTGTCATTTATAAATGGAATTAAAGTAGGTTCAGAAAACGCAGAACTCAGAAATCGTGAGAAACCGATTAAAGTTTTTATTTCTGGAAAAAAAAATATAAAAAAAGAGAGAAGCAGAGAGAAACCTCGAGCTGGAGTACTCAAACAGCTTTCCGGTGGCGGAGAAGATAATGAGAGCAACATCGGCATCGCATAAAACGGAAAGCTCTTTGGCTTTCTTGAAAAGTCCCCTCCGACGCTTGGAGAAAGTGACCTGCCTCGCCGTGGCGTTATCGATCTTCCTGATCTGGATTTTTTCTTTCGCCATTTCAACCTCTATAACTAGCCTTGCTTTCTGATAGGGAAACACTGAGAAAATGGAAAGAGAACAAGAAAAACTTCAGATAAAACAGTTCCAGTAAGAGAAATTTCTAGTTTCGTGAAAACAAACAGTGAAAAGGCCAACTAACCAGTGAACAATTGAAGGATTCGAGCCAGAAATAGAAAATAATAAAAGAAGGACGCAGAACAGGGAGGATTTCAAGAATCGGAGTTGCAGAGATGGAAGAGAAACATTTTTGCCATATTTGGGCAAGACTCTGGTGTTGGAGCGCGTAAGAACAAGGGAGAAAGAGCCTTAGTCGCAGATCCAAAAGAAGAAGGGGAAGTGATCAAAAAAAAGGGAAAAGGAAAATCCGCGCACAATGAAAATGCGTGAAAGATGTTTGGAAGTGAAACGAAAATGAAAGTAAAACTTAAAGCATAGACTTACCGGTTAGGGTTGGTTTTTCAGAAAGATGGAAAGCCACCAATGAGTAGCGGAAAGAGAATGAGGCTACAGTTGAAAGGAAGTGAAAGTCACCATTTCTGGAGAAGCAAAATTCCAACTCATCAGCCAAACTTTGCCGTAAAAGGTTGGGGATGAGACTGTAAAATATCAATACCAATTAAATATGATTTTTGTTCGTTTTTAATAATATTTTTTTTCTTTTCAAGGTTTTCATAAGAATAATAATAATAGTGGGATTGTTATCGGAACTGGTTATTACAGTGGAAGCCGGCCTCTTATTTCCCTCGTGATTTTGTTTGTTTTTTCTTCTTTTGTTACAAAGGCCGTGCAATGAATTCAAACCCAATTAATTTTTGTTATTTTAATTGTCCTTTTTCAATAAATGATAATAATGCAAGTTCATGGATGCGAATTAGAAATGCTATGCATGAAAATAATAGCATAGGGCAAATTATTGAAGTACATGTCGCAAATCTTCTCTAACTATTATATGCATTATATGAGATTATTGTTACAATACATGTCACAAATCTTCTCTATCTATTAGATGCATTATATGAGATTATTGTTTTTTACATTGGAACGACTTCTTTAAATAATTTTCTCCCTGTTGCGTTTAATTTTATGAAAATTTCTCCTTTGCCCTCACTTTATTCACTAATTTGAGAAATTAGATACATTCTACATTTTTTAAATAATTAATTTGTTGAATATCAACATACATATCACATAGTCAAAACAAACATAACTCAACTAATACATAATATATTTTTGGTCACTCATATCATTTGTTGTTTTCAAATATAGAAAAATGAGTCAAAATATTTATAAATATAAAAAAATTTCACTGTCTGTCAGCGATTTCCTAGTGATAGAAGTCTATCACAGTTTTCTCTAATAGACAGCGAAATTTTTCAATATTTATAAATAGTTTGATATTTTGTCCGTTTATAGTAATTTTCCTAAAAGTTATATAAATCTTGTGCTTTTATTTTATTTTTATTTATTATACCATTATTAACTATCTTCTCATAAATGATTCGAGTAATATAAGATAATTTCACAAAATGGAGCATCTAAGATTATATTATATACCACTTTGGCGATGTTTGGGGTAAGAAGTAGAATAACGAGCAGTAAATATTTATAAAGTCTAGAGAGTTGTGAACTTCTGAAGTCTATAATATAAGGAGTTTATAAGATATAAACTCGATATGTTTCTAGTAGTGGGACCCACCAGCTCCTTGAGCCAAATAAGGAGTGAAGTTCACAACTTTTACTTTCTAACTCATTGGCCAAATACACCCTTATAAGTGTAAATTAGTGATAAACACAAAACTTCTTGATAGACAAATAAATTACTATATTTATACAACAAAAGTAATTAAATTAAATATTACTTGCATACCCATTTTTATTATATTGATATAACATGTCAATGTCATTCTCAACATAATAACCTTATGCACAATTATTGATAGAAAAAATTAAGGACTTTTTAAAAATATAGAAAAATGAACTAAACTATTTACTTATATAGAAAAAAAAGTTTATTGTCTATCAGTGAGAGAGTGAAAAATTTTTATATTTGTAAATAATTTGATATTTTTTGTGTTGATAGTAATTTTTTAAATACCAAACATTAATGATGAACAAAAAAGAAATTACTTGTAACTTTTTTCCCTTGCAGTAATATGGTACCAATGACATACCCAATAGCAACTGAGCAAGTAAACAATTACAAACTGAAAATTTGAAAGTATAGATTTTGTTATTTTTAATCTATTGTAATACAATAAATCGATGATATAATTTATAGCAAATAGGTGATAAACGTAATCTATATATTAGTGACAAATGTCTATCAATTACAGGATTCGACCAGTGCGAGAATAAAAACACAATTTACCTCAAAATATTTAAGCCAGGCAAGGGACGATTTGTTAAAATTGTTATATTTGCAAACCGCATGACGTTGTTATATTTCCCATTAATTGGGCTTGTCTCCCTCTCCACTATGTCACTTCAATTTGTAATTTGTGGACCTTAACAACGATCTCTATCGTATCTGTTTTGAAAAATGGGAAAATAAGATAGGGTCACATTGCAAATATAATAAGCGTTAAATTGAAAATATTTATAGAAATAGTACGATATAGCAAAATTTAAATTATATTTTAAAAATCTATCAGTGATAGACCATATTACTAGTAAGAGTCTATCAGTGATAGACTATATCGCTGGTAGGAATCTATGAGTGATAGAGTCTATCATAATAGATTTTCTATATTTGCATTTTTTTTAAATGTTGCTATATACTTAATTATTATTCCTAAAAGTGCCACCCAACGCAATTACCCAATAAAATAATTTATTCCATTCAATGTATTCTAATATAAATTCTATCTTCCATCTATGATGTAACTCTACACGAGTCCTTGTTTCCATCTTGGATCACATTAATATCAAAACAAAAGAGGCATGAGTGGGCAAATGTAGACCTATCAGTAACATATGATTTTTATAATTTTAAATATGATAATTAATCTTTTTCACTGCAATTAATAAGGAATGAGATGAGATTGACTCAAACTCTTCACCTCGTGAGAGATAATACATGTTAATTACGACTGATATATGCTTACTTTGACGATAATAATAATAATGCTGGTAAGTGTATGAGACCACTTGAAAGAAGAAAAAAATAACAAAGTACAATCTAATAAATAAACAATAATATTATCAACCAAGTGGCAAGGGACAGATCAAATCCAAGTAAGAAATACATTCATTGAATTGTACACTAATATGCTTTTTGTTTTTTTTAATATAATAAGTGAGGTAAAAGATTTAAAACTCTCAACTTCGAGGCAATGAATATATGTCAATCATCTTGAGTCATACTAACTTTGACATTTTTTTTCTTGGAGGCTCTCAACTAGACAATTAAGTATACCATACATAAAAATATATAAACAGTTAAGTGATTGAAAAACTATAAATCTTAAGGGTTAGATTGGGAGGATTAGATAGCCTGAATTTAAAAAACCTATGTTTGGAGTGCAAGTTTTAAAAGTTTGTGTTTAAGAAGCCTATATTTGGAGTGTAGGTTTAGAAAACTTGGAAATAAAGTGCATATTTATAGATATTGAGTATGTGAAATATTTTTGTTTGTATTTAATCGGTGGTTAGATTTTATATTAGTTTAAATCTATCATTGCAATTATTTTAAGATAATTAAGTTTCAAATAAACTAAACAATTTAGAATAATATAATTTTGTATTTAAACAGCGGTTAAATTATATATATATATAATATTTTGAAATTGAGATTTTGATTAAAATTAAAATTTTATTTAATTTATTATTTGATATTTTAATTTTATTATGTTGAAATAAAATTTTATATGTTTTTTTGTCACTAATTTGAAAAAAAAAAATTAATTTTGTTTACCACAACATGCTAGCTTAAAATTAAAATAAAATAGTATTTTAATATTAAATTCAATTATTGAAAAACTATAATTTTTTTCTATCAAATTATATTTGAGATATAAATAAATCATAAATTTTGAGTTTTAATTTTTATTTGGCCGCTAAGTCGTTTTCAACATTTTAATCCTCTACGTTTAAAATATGAGTACAAGTCTTCAAGATAGTTAAGTTGACTAACGGAAAAAAAATGTAAATGTTATTAAATTAAGTTAGAGCTTTCTACACATATAACCTAAATAAATATACCTAATTACACAATTGCAGTCTAATGACATGTTTATAACGACTTATGAAGAAATGTTTTTAAAAAATTTAGTTTTATTTAATTTTTGTTTATAAAAACTACTTCAAATAAAAACACGACAATTATTTATTAAAAATATTTGTATATACGAGTTTGTTTGGTTTGTTATATACTAAGAATGTTTTTATTAATATTTTTTTAAGGTTGGTCAATGGCAGTCACCAAGAACAATGTGTAGGAAACCAAGGATTTTTAGAAGTTAGATCAAGATTGGACTTAGGGTATCTAACCCATCGAATCCAAACACTCCATAAGTTTCTCTTGTTTTTTAGGAATCAATATAGCTGGAATTTTTAGACGAGTGAAAGTGTGGATGTCCGATATCTTTAGATAACCATATTTTTTAGAAAAAAAAAATATTGTAGGAATGTCTAAAAATACGTTGGTTTTGGAGGATTTATGAATGAAAATGTTATGATTTAAATAACTTCATCTTATTTTCATGTATTTTATATATCAATTTAATATAATTAAATTTATAATACACTTTAGGGTCTTTAATAATTAAATATTTTATTCACTTACTGTTATGAATTCAATTAATGTCAATTTTACATTATTTCCAAACAAATTCATTTGTATTATTTCAATTTTCTTACAAAAATAAATTACATGAAATATTAGTTTCATTTAGATTGGAAGCATTTTAACTTATTTTAAAGCAAGACTTTGATAATATATGTTTTAGTGGATTATATTTGTAGATAGCAAAATATTTAAAAAATATATATATATCAAATGGTGACATACATATATAATATTGAAGGATTATTGTTAGAAAATTAACAATAAACTAGTCTAATTATAGATTAATTGTAATGAGTAGCAATTTTAAAGATAATAATTAAGTGTATTATAATATTTTTTAAAAATTACAAATATAACAAAATTTAGAATTTATATTTAAAATTTTGTATGCTAATACTTTGAATCTAATTGTTATATTTGCAACTATTCCCAATTTATATTAGCTATTTTAAATGGGCAAAATTAAAAACAAAAAGGCAATTGTTAAGGGCACAATAATAAATTGACGGGAGTAGAGGGACATGGCTACAAATTCATATTTACAAAATTTATTCATTTATTGTTATTGTTTACGGGAAATAGTACTAGGCGAGTGTGTCAGGGAGGACCATTCCCTGTCATGACTACGGCCGTATATCTTCCTGAAATGTCCGTAATTGAGAATCTGTAGGACTGTTTAGGCTTGGATACCCACGCCCCCTTTCTTTACTCGGCTCCTCTTCTCCTATCCTAACTTCACCCGCCGGTCATGACTGACGCGCTTCACAGAACGACACGCACGGTTTTGTACTGTTCGTCTCAGCTTTTGCTTTCCTCTCTGTCATCTTCCCTTCCCCTCCATGACTGTGTTTAGGGCTTTCGCTTCTGCTCTGTTCTGTATTGACGTTCCTATATTTCCCACAAAATAATAATAATAATAAATAGATAAATAAAAGTGCTAATTTAAAGTTAAAATATTTCAAATTTGGTCGTCTTTGCTCATGATAATAAATTTCACGCCAACGTTAGTATAATTTTATGGGAAAGTTTTAAAAATAGAAAAATAAGATAAATTATTTACATAAAATAACAAAATTTTTAAATAGTTGTAATAGACATTGATAGAAGTCTATTCAAATCTATCAGTGATAGAAATGATAGAAGACTTCTATCAACGTAGTATTTTTTTTACTATTTTATGTAAATAGTTTGACTTTTTTTTATTTGTAAAAATTTTTCTAATTTTATCGATATATACTCTTCATCCCTCACCTCTGTTAAAAAAAAAAAAAATCACATGATATTTCTATTGATAAAATTTTAAAAATATTTAAATTTTTGTCTACATATAGTATAGATAAAAAACATGTTCATTTGATTTGATTTTATTTTTTTATAATTATTTTTAAAAAATCACTGATATATGTATTTTAAACCTCATTCATATTTGTGTGTGTGCATTTAGCAAGTCATAAGAATTTTAAAATGTTTAATAAGCCTCTGAGATGATATATATATATATATATAGTCTCTGATATCTAATTTCTATCATCTTATTAAATTGTTTTTAAACATAAAAATAATATTTAATTATTTTAGTTTGAAATTAGTTCAATTTTAGTTCCATACTTTAATAAATTCGCAACAAATTTTAAATTTGCCACAAAACACTAGCCCAACATTTTCCAATACAAATTGTAGCCATTTAATTTTGAAGACCATACCAAATAATAATTATACATTACAGATAATGTACAACAACTTACTTAGCAACACCACACAAATATTCCACTATATAATTAATTTGTAATTTTTTTTAGAAACTGTCTGATGATAGGTAAATGAGATATGAAATTGAAAGAAACGGTGAATGTGTCGGATATACAATTGAAACGGATATACAATTGAAACTTGGAAGACCTATTGTTGTTACATTTTTTTTTTTTTTTTTTATATTTAATAAGTTTATGAAGTTTCATTTTTTAATTTAATAAGAGAGTTTTCACATTTGAAAAAAACGTATTGGTTGAATAAATTACATAATAACGTTTAGATCTAATTTTACTATAAATAGATCTTTGCTTTGCTCCAAAAAAAAAAAAAAACACCAACTAAAAAAATACTTCTTTCTCTCTTGCTTTCTCTCATTTCTATCCTTATATCCTTAGCTCTTTTAAGAGCAATTGGCCAAAAGAAGGGTGTTTTTAGTTGTGGAGCTTTGAGCTCAACCTTTCAGTGCAGAGTGGTTTGAGCTACACAACGTTTCAGTTGGGTTGTTGTATCCTGGAGGGGACAGGTCAGAGAATATCTGTTGCACCGGTGGTTGATATTAAAGAATTTCAATATACACCGCAGAGGGCTTGAATCTCCTTAAAGAGAGCGAGATATCCGCGCCTCAACCTAATTGTTTACGTGTCTGTTTCTCAATATTTACTCTATCTTCCTCTGTTATTTGTAATTCCCACAACACCTATTAGTCACTTCATGAATTTTATAAGCCTGTTAGATATAGATGGTTGAAAATTTAGTACTTAGTCATTTTTATAGTCCAATGATCAAATAGACATAAGCATTAAAGTCCTTGATATTAAATACAAACATAACAGTCGAAGGATTAAACTTGTACATTAGAAATTTTTTGCGATACTTTGTTTTGGTATTTAGTTTTTGTTAATGATTATTTATCATAGTCGTTTTGCATATATTATTTTTTTGTTCTCTAGTTTAACGTGCATATATCTTCTTAAATATGTGTTTGGGACTATGGCTTCACTTTTTTCTACGCTTAGAAGAGTTGCTACTGATGTAGAGAATTTTTCAAGTGACTCTAGATGCTTAAATCGTAATGTTTAGAAAATTTATATTTATAATAAATAAAAGACTAATTTATATTTACAAACTTACCACGATTTTAGGGAATTAGAGTGTAAAACTTATGTTGTTGATTTAATTTCCTTCAAACTTTTCTATGTATAAATTTTATTTGAATTGTCATATTCTACCAAAAAAAAAAAAAAGACGCGAGAACTTTGCCTACTAAAAAAACGAACGGAAAAAGGGAAAAAACTTATGAAATTTGCCTTTTATTTGAAAATAACAAATTTATTTCAAAAGTTGCAACATTAGTCTGACCTTAATTTCAAACCACATTTGAAAACTATTCCTGAAGTAAAAATTCATTAAAATATTTAATAAAAATTTGATACGATAGAACATCCTTTTTTCATACTTGATCAAGATAAATATTACCGTCATCACCACATCAACTCTTTTTTCTAGTAATATTAAAACTTTGAAAAAATGGGAACAACCAAGTACTTTTTAAATAAATGACAAGTTAAAGACATTTTTTTTTCATAAGCCGAACAAAATTTATTTTATTTTAATCCAATTAAATTTAAAATTATCTTTTAAAAATACCCGAGAAATTACAATACAAAACATGACTTTAAAGTCATTAATGAGTTGTTTGGATTGATTTGAAAAAAAAAAATTCAAAAAATTTATTTTAAAGTTAAACTCTTTTGATAGAATCTAGTTAAAATACATTTAAAAAATTATCTTGAATGATTGTTAAACACTTCAATCTCTTCCAAAATAATTTATTTTTAAAATTAAATACTTAAAGAATTAATCCAAATACACTTTAAATATTGATGAAAAAAATCCTCTGAAGCACATAACAAGGAAACAATAGTATATATATTTGTAAACAGCAAAACAACCTTTTGAATGCAGTATGATCAACACTCTAAAATTACGACGATTAAAAGTAATTTTTTTCCTTAAAAAAATAAAAAGTAAAAGCACTTTTTTATTAAAAGAAAAAGAAAAAAGAAGTGATTAAATTATAAGGTATTTCAAACTTACCTCAAAACATGGTACTTGCAATTTAGGTTGATGTTCATGAGATTGGCGTTTGTGCAGGAACGATGGACTTATTACATACTTTCATATAATAGCATGATATAATTCACTTTAAACATAATTTTTGTGATTTTATTTTTTGTTTCAATAAAAAAAATTTATACAATTAGAGATAGTTGTCATCACTTATATATCATTTTCTTTTATATAACTAATGAGTGCAACAAATATTCCAAAAATCGAAAAACCAAATCGATCCATTGGTTTAGTTTGATTTGATCTTTTAGTATGAAATTTGACAATTTGATTTGTATATGGAGAAAACAACAAATTATAGGTTTAGATAAGATTTTTATTAAAAAAATCAGTCAAAACTGAACCAAAACGAGGGTATATATATACTATTCAAAATAAACTCTAGGGTAATTGTAATGAGTAGCATTTTTAGGGATAATAATCAAGTGTATAACAACATTTTAAAATAGTAAAGTCTACCAATGATAGACTTTGTTATATTTGTAATTTTTTTAAAATTTTGCTATATATATGCTAATATTCTGAATCTAATTGTTATATTTGCAATTGTCTCTAAACTCTAACCTTAGATCCTTTGTAATATTTTAATTATTGCGGTGCATGTATATTTGTTGTTGATAAAAAAATATCAATTAGTATGGTGTAGATATGTTTATTATTTAGAAAAATGTCAACAAACAAAATAAGAATGTCCAATTTTAGCCCACATATATATATAAGAAAATCGTAGGCCCAATTTTATTTTGAAAATAGCAATAAATACCAATTCAAAATAAAGGCGAAAATAAAAATGATATATATAAAAAATAAAATTATAGGCCCAATTTTATCTTGAAAATAGCAATAAATATCAATTCAAAACAAACGCAGAAATAAAAATGAAAATTTTGAAGAACAAAATTGCAGAAGATCAAGAACCAAAACGATGTTGAAATGAATTGAATAAAAACCAATCTATTTGTTTCGTTCTTTGTTAGACATTGATTTGGATCCTTTGTTTATATAACCAATCGATTTTGTCTTGGCTTTTGGTTGGTCCTAAAAGTGACAAAATCGAACCAACTTTCACTCTTATTATTCAATGTACTTTGGTATGCACTCTAACAATGTTGGCTGCTTATCACATTGAAAGATGGTTAATTTTTGGTCTCTATAAGTTGCAACATAGTGGCTCGTATCTTGACTAGTCATTCAAGGAATGATTAACATTTTTAACCATCATGGATTGGTCTCATGGTTAATAGGAGGCACAACTTTGATAAAGGGCTAAGAGACTATGAGTTTAATTCATGGTGGTCACCTAGTTGAGATTTAATATCCTATGAGTTTTATTGACACTCAAATGTTGTAGGATCAGTCAGGTTGTCCCGTAAGATTGATCGACCTAATGATACATAAATCACGCAACATCGTTGTGATACGAAGACTTTTTCTGAAAGCGACGATGATTTGAACTCATGACTTTGTAATTGATGATACGTGTTTTAAATTAGTTTCGTTAGATTCAGATTAGCAATATAATAAGTACTTTATAGATCATTAAATACATTTTACTATTTTAAATGGTAAATAAATCACAAAATGCTCAATGTAATCAAGTAATTATTCTCACGATTTATCTTAAAGTAAGTTTATATTAGTGATAATTGACATGCATATTTCTTTCTTACATAATTGCATATTTCTTTCTTACATAATTGATAATTTATCAATCTCTTATTATAGGGTAGTTATTGTACTGAAAAAATTATTTTAACAATTTATATTTGAATTACTGTGAAATAAAGAACAAGTGCAATTCTGTACATCTTATTGTCGTAACAATTATTCAACTTATTGTGATACAAGAAAGTGGGGGAAAACTAAAAAAACTACAATAATACAGGAGGAGGAAAAAAAATGTCAAAGACACTTCGTCTGAGTAAAAGTAACCATATATTTCTTACCTTTATTTAGTAGCAATGGTAGGAATCCAAATGTCCATTGTGTTGTGCCGTGGAAAATCCACTATCCTGAAAGCAAAATCGGCGCGACCTCGGTGCTAAATCGTCAAAGCCGATTGCTCCCCAAGGTTAACACAACTCCCAATCGCTGACGTGCACTCGTCGGAGAACGGGTTGGAATCAATGCAAAAATGCTCGGAAATCAGTGAAGAACCAAGATTAAAACATAAAATTCTTTTCTCTCATTTTCCTCCAAAATGAGAGTTCTCTCTTAAGAAAAAATAAAATTCATTTTTTTAGAACAAAAGAAAACCGTTTTCAAATTAATTTTAAAACAGTTTTAGAATTAATTGAGACAAACAATTAATTCTTGAATTAATTAAAATAGTTTTTCGGTTATATTTTCTTTTGTTATATTAGTCATTTCCAACAATCCCCCACGAATGACTTGGTATAACAAACAAAACAAAAAGACATTTTATAAAATTTGTTTTCTAAGCAAAGTTAGGAGACCAAACTTCAACATCAATATCTTGACGATTTGAATTGATGCATAGTGAAATGGGGCAACAACTTTGTTAGAGAGAGTGAGTTACCTCTTGAACTTTCAATAACTATGGTTGAGACCCCCACAACACGTTTTACTCCTTAAATTTTCATTAATTCCGCGATAAAAAACGTGCTATTTAAGGCCATGCACATAGAACCTCGGGTCAACGTGAAAGCTCTAGAAAAAAAAAACCTTAAACTTTTTCATAGAAGGCGGCCACACCTTCACAATCACGTTAATTGCTTCATCAAGTCTATTACAATAGACCACTCAAAACTGAGCTACGAAGACTTCACATCTAGTCCATACCAAGACCAACTTCATCAAGTCTGTCAAAGACAAACCACTCAAAACTGAGCTATGAAGATTTTACAGTTATCCATCAAGTCCATACTAGGACCACCCAAAAGAAGGGCTATGGAATTTGTAAAGGTTTTAGTTCTGCCCATCAAGTCCATACTAGGACCACCCAGATAAAGAGCTATGGATCATCAAGTCTATCGCAATAGACCACCCAAATAAAGGGCTATGAACCACTATAATGGTTTAGTGAGAGAATCTGCTGAATTCCTCTCAAATCTTACAATGAAATAATCCTCTTTTTAGTAACTGTTTCACAACTCCATATTTGAGGCGTATATGCCTTTTCTTGCCATCATACACTATTCTTGGCAATTCCTATGGCAGCCTGTGAATCACAGCGTAAAGAGACTGGTACTAATGTCCTTCATAATGGTACTTCTCTCAATAGGCTTCTAAGCCACTCATATTGATGCCCCCCACAATGGTGCATCTCCCAGTAGGCTTCTAAGCCTCTCAGCCTCTCCGTTAATTCTAGAGCAATAAATTCAGACTCAATGGTGGACCTTGCTATACAAGTCTGTTTTGCAGACTTCCATGAAATGACTCCTCTACCCAATAAGAACACATCCACTAGTAAAGTTTACTTCGTCATTCTAAGGTACCCAGTTTGCATACATTACATGTCTAGTATGGCAGAAAAATATTAAAATGCAAATAATAAAATATTGTACCTTTAAGATATCTTAATAAGTGACGAAGTACAGTCAAATGATCGTTATCAAGATTATATGTATATCTACTCAATCTTCTCACAACATATGCAATCATAGGTCTAGTATAGTTCATAAAAACATAACACTTCCTATAATCCTTGCATATTTAGATCGAGAAACACTATCTTCCTTATTTTCTTAAGACTCATACTAGCTTCATAAGGTGTTCTTATAGGAGCATCATTAAAGCAATCAAATCTTTTTAGCAATTTTCAATGTGTGATTGATTTCCATTTTCAGTTTTCCTTATCTTAACACCAAGTATCACATTATCCTCATCTAAATCTTTCATTTTGAAAATGTGAGGACATAAATAACTTAGTATTGTTACTTACATCTATGTTTGTATAAAAAATGAGTATATCGTTAACATACAAACAGATAATCACACAATCAACTCCAAACAACTTTGAGTAAACACATGTATCACAACAGTTTACTTTAAAACCGTATAGAGATTGTGTAAATTTACATATTTTCAGGTAGTGTCACATATATATTTCCTCTTCCAAGTCACCATAGAGGAATATTATCTTTACATTCTTCCGATGTACTAGATGACCACATATCGCTGCAAATGCTATCAAGACTCTATAGTAACTATTTTAGTCCTACGAGAGTATGCATCAAAATATTCGATGTCTTATTTACATATACCTAGTTGATTTATTTCAATATGTCTCTTCATAAGCTACTAAATAGTTAATCACATTTTCTCTTTTCAAGATCCTAGACATGCTCAGTAACTTTATACTTTCAATCAATTGAAATATATATGTAATCTATGTATCCATGATCATCTCCTTATCTAATTCATGTGGGACTTTGGTCGTATTCCAACAATCCTCCCCTCGAACAAAGAACCAACTGAGCCTCCCCTGAGGTAGCCATTCATCCATCTAACTTTTATCTAGGCTAACTCTTTTTTCACCATAGCATATTGTCTATCCGATAGAGTTCAACCATGGATCACACCACGACTACTTTCGAGGTTTTGCTACATCTTTGTTCGACGCCTAAGAATTATATCAACATGACTAAACTAGGAACATGACTTTGATACCACTTTACAAAATAAGTTAGAAATTGTCCCATACCAATTTTCAAAATCAACACATGTAATGGACAGGGCATAAATCATAGACTTACATCAGACATTCTAAATACAACAACAATGTGCATCACATAATCATGCAAATTTCAAACTGTAAACATACATATCCAACAACCCATAAGGCCGTCAACAGAACAATCACTTGCTAGGAACAACAACTCTCCAAATATCTTAACAATTGGTATTGTATCTACTTTGGGCATAAGCGCTCATGACCTTACTTTTGGGTTTGATCCCAAAAAGTCTCATACGAACAAAGATAATTGTTCTAACTTATATACCCATGAAATATCCTTATAAAATATCACATATTTTATAGTTTAGACACTATCCCAAATTACTATCAATTCTACAAGCTTCCACATAAAAATGATGGAATTTACATATTTTCATACTATAAACAAGTTAGATGATTGTCAAAATAATGTTATAGGACCAAACTCAACTTAAAAGACATAATAATACTTTTCAACTTCATAAAATTTAATGGCCAAACATGACAATTTAATCGTGCACACACTTTGTTAAATATAACACATGGAATATTATTTCCATTAATGCTAACATGTCAATAGACATGCTCAAGTAGATCACAATAGCAACACATCTAAGGGTTGAAAAACAATACAACAAGATTATTATTTGTTTGCCACATGTGTCATGAGATAATTTCATAATCATGAAATATACAAATATATACTTAAATAATAAATACATAGTTCTCAACTGTAGGTGATAAATGGTGACAACACAATGGACTATGTATAGAAATTTATGAATTTCCATATTGTGATATAATTGTCATAATAGAGAAAGACTAGATTTGAAGAATGGTTAAGAAGGATGTGATATTTTTTTTCCCTTTTATCGATGTTGCTACTGATCAGAATGTACTACCTAACCAATTTCATTGGGAGAATTAGTTTGGGAATATTATTTTAACGTTCATCTGGTCTACAAGTTGAAAGCAAGAAATCCTATATTCCAGATGTCGATCAAGAACGGTAAGGTCCTTCCAAATCTGTCAAAATTGGAACCTCTGGACGGATCCAATTATCGCCGCTGGTCACAGAAGCTTCTCATCTTCTTCGAGCAATTGGAAGTAGATTACATCCTCACCACCGCCAGATCTGATAAAGGTAAGAGCACTGTTGTGATTGACTCGGATAGCCCAAAAATCACAGATCCGAACAGCTCCAAAGTCTCAGATCCGACAGAATCCAGTCAGTCCAGATCTGAATCTGCTGTAGATTCAGAAAAATATGACAAAGACAATAAGATAGTCCGTGACCACTTGCTGAATCATATGACGGACTCCCTGTTTGACTTGTTCGTGATACAGAAGTCAGCAAAGGTTCTTATGCTTTTGTAGTGCATATAATAATTTAGAACGTGCTCTCAACTTTATTACAATTTAATTCCTGCTACCAAAATTAAGTACCAATTTTTATTAGGCAACAAATTAAGGTAATTGGCATAGAGGTTGGAGGTTCGATCCTCTACCGTAATCACAAGCAACGATCAGATGAATACATTATTAATAGCCCAATTTGACAGCCATAAGGGAAAGAGTAAGCAATCTTCAAATGAGAGCATTGACCTTACTTTTGTGTTTAGTTGAACTATACACTTCTTGTACTAATTTAGACATAAGAGTATGGTAAGCTTGACATCACACTGGTTCGAGGATCGTTCATGCGTGTCGGCTCAAAAAGCGAGACTAGACTAGGATAAGTGGGTCGGAGTCAAGTCCACGATGAATTTGTATGAGATCCACGTGCCAACAATCTATTTATTGAAAATAGCGCTAAGAAAACATAGAAGAGAAAAACGGCACGTAAAACAAAAACTACCTATAAGAATCCATCACAATTCTCTTCAAACCATAAAAAGAATTATAGGGTCCGTTTGGTTGATTAGAGAAAAAAGTGTTTTTCAAAAAGCTCATTTTTATTTAAAATCTTTTTTGACAACAAATTGTTTAAAATACACTTCAAAAGCTATTTTGAGTGGTTGCTAAACACTCAAATGTTTTCCAAAATGACTTATTTTTTAAATTAAATACCTGAAAATGTATTCCAAATACATCCATAGTATGCATGAAGAAATAACATTAAAAACACCGTCAAAAGAATTCACTTAACCCTAATTTTACCATATTCTTTATAGCCGTTGGTAATGGGTGGGAAGTTAGATGGCGCTAGCCAAAATTGGGTATTTAAAAAGAAAATTGATAGTATATACTATTTCATTTCGCATTAACAAATTACTTGGTGATAAATTATTTTGTTTCATAGAGTTCACACAATTTCTAAACACTTCTTTTATGACAATCTATTAATTAAGATGGTATAATTTTTGTTTCATATTAAAGTAGTACTATAAATTTTATCAACATTTTCTGCGTATAATATATAACAGAGAGAAATATACTTTTGGTTCATGAAATTTGGGTTATGTTACATTTGGATGAGTTTTCAAACTCAAAAATTTTATCCATGAAGTTTGCTTTTGGTAGCACTACAAGTTATTTTATTATTTTTTCTATTAATTACTGGTGGAAAGAAAGATGACTTAAACCAAACTTGATGGACCACAAATATATTTTTTCTCCATAAAATATAATCAGATAAACACCATTAGAAAAGCAAACAATAAAAAAACACAAAAAGACCAAAAGAGGGAAAAAGAAAGTAAAGGATCGATTTGAATCGGGCTGCTTTTTCAACCCCGCCCATTAAGACAATAAATTAAGCCCAAACAAAGCTGGCCCATGGTGGCCCACCAAGCACGAACCCACGTTGCCAGCTCAGCATAGGAAGCGAAGAAAGCAATCCACACGCGCGATCACGTGCTTTGCCTTATCACAAATGAGAGCGAGACGTGAAGTAATAACGAGCGCAGAATAATTTTGTGAGCCAAAATGAAACGGCTGGGCTGGAGAGTTTTCGTTGTGTTGTGTAATGTTTGTGTCCTATAATCAGAAAATTACAAAAAATTTAAAATTCCCCCACTATAGAAAAACGACGTCGTCCAAGGTAACGTATGGTAATGAGAGGCAAAAAAAACCAAATCGACTCCCTCCATTTATCGCTCCGAAGGGGGGAAATAACATTACTGGTTAAAAGCTCAAAGATTAGACGAATGATCACTAAGACAAGAGAAGAAGAGACAAAGCCAGAGAGAGAGAGACAGAAGAGAGAGAGACAGAAGAGAGAGAAGGAGGGTGGAGACGGAGGAGCGGAGGACGACCCCGTCTTTGGATTCCGAAAATTTGAGCTTGCTAGGGTTGTCGGAGGAGAATGGGGGAGCAGAGGAACCGATGGAACTGGGAGGTAAGCGGGTTTGAGCCAAGGAAGCCGTCTTCTTCGTCTTCTGAGCAGGATGATCAGCTCAAGCCAGGCGCTCCTTTGATTCGGAGGTATTCAATTTCGTCGTCTTCAGCTTCTCCACGTTTGGAGCTCTCAAAATACTCACTGGTCACCAAGGTTCAGAGATTAAATGACAAAGTTAAGGTACTCGGATTTAATTCTCAATTGTTACCATCAACTTCTTCTTCTTCCTTTTTCTTGTTGCGAGCTCCTGAGTTGTATTTTCTTCTCGTCTTTGTTCTTAATTGTTTTTAATTTGATGCTGAAAAGTGGCATTGCGTTTAAAACGAGTAGCTAGGAGGTCTAGGCCGGTTTTAGTGTCCCACACATTTCCATTATGGGGATGTACTGGTTAATATTGCTGCCATTGCCAAGCTAAAACTTTTTGTGAAATGGAGTGTCTATTAGTGAATTCGATTAACTTGCTTCTACGAGGGACATGGCAACATGCTTCTAGGCGATATATCGACTAAATTATATTCGCGGGGCCGATACAATTCCATATGTGTAAGTGAAGGCATGCATGGTATAGCCGCGTGTGCTTGTTGCAATCACTATAGCCAACTGATGATGAATGGACGGTTACAGCTGGAGGACTTGGAATCCTCAGCAGCTTTTGGTTTCGATTTCCTTTTCATTTTCAGGCATCACTTAAACAAAAATATTTGATGTAAATGCACCGGAGTTCTACCTTCGTATTCAAGTTGTCTGTACACCCACCTAATACGTTTTTTTTGCTATGCGCTAGATCCATTTCATAAGCAAGTGGCAGATTCGAGGTTTCTCAAGATCTTGAATTTATTCTTGATTCCTTATATCAGTCTCTAGACATTGGCTTGCCTGTTCATGTGGTTTTTTACGTATTTTGTTTTTAAAATTCGGTGGCATTTCAGGCGATATATGGACCTCCGTATTGGCTCATCTCATATACTCGTTAAGAACTTCATTGTTTATTTTGACAGTTAGCTAAAGAAGATTACTTGGAGTTGAAACAAGAAGCAAGTGAACTGCAAGAATATTCGAATGCAAAACTAGATCGAGTTACTCGGTATCTCGGCGTTCTTGCAGAGAAGACTCGTAAGCTAGGTAAGACAATGAGCACTGCGGTTTACTTATTTTCCATGTTGAGTTCCTTGTTTCTAGATATTAAATCACGTAAGTAACTCAATGTTATGAGATTGACAGATTATTGTACTTTGTAGCTTTCAAAATTTGATATGATATTCACGAGAACCACGCAAGTCTGTTTGGTTTTGGTTTTGGTTTACCTTGTTCAAATGCTATATATTTTTGGAAAATCATGTTTAAGTACAATTATTGGTGGGTTTTAAAGTGTTCTCATATCTGAATATCAGACAGAGTGGCCATTGAAACTCAGGCTAGAATTGGTCCACTACTTGATGAGAAAAGAAGGTTGTTTAATGACTTGTTGACAGCCAAAGGTACACCCATTTTCCATGAGTTTTCCTTCTTATAAATTTGACAACCTGTAAAGTATAGTAATGACAATAACTGGTTCATTAATTTCAGGGAACATAAAAGTTTTTTGCCGAACTAGACCACCATTCGAGGAGGAAGGTCCTTCTGTGGTTGAATTTCCTGATGAAAGCACAGTCCGGATCATCACTGGTGATGATACCATCTCTAACCCCAAAAAGGATTTTGAGTTTGACAGGGTTTATGGACCTCATGTTGGACAAGGTGAAAGGAATGTGTGTTCTCCCTACCTCAACTGGTCCTACTAATGTCTTCCTATAATTATTTATTTATTTAATAATACCAATTATGATATAGATATACTATGGCTGTGTTATTAATATATCTTGGATTGTTATTACATGTGCAGCTGAATTGTTCAGTGATGTTCAGCCTTATGTGCAGTCTACGTTGGATGGACATAATATTTCTATACTTGCCTATGGACAAACATTCTCAGGAAAGACACACACCATGGTTGGTCTCCTGTCTCTGTCTATTTGACTTATCTTTTCCTTCCTTTCACTCTCTCGCCAACAGACGTAGATGCATCTTAGTTGTGTCATTATGCTTATGCATGTGCTATTGCCAATCAGTACAAGATCGTCTTTTGAGGATGCTTGAGTGTAAAAGACATATGTTTTTGGTATTATAGAGTTTATCTGTAAGAACATTAGGATCATGCCTTTGTTGTTAATTAGTTCTATATATCCACTTAAATAAATTAAAATAGTATTTCATCCACAAATCAACTAAATATATATTATTTCAAAAGTTCATTTAAAAAAAAAAAGATTTCATAAGTTCATTTTAAACATCAATCTAATTTTGACCGAATTTCATATCTTACCATATTGGAGCTACTCAACATTTTGGATTTACATATGAACTTAATTTGCTAAAGTAAAATGTGATTGTATTGTTATGAACTAGTTGAATTTGATTTCACTTTTTCCCAGGATCTCAGGATGCTGAACTCAATACAATGCAAACCAATATTCATTTATCAGCCTCTTGTTAGAATTTGTATTGCTGAGCCTGATTTTGTTACTAAACGAAAAAGGGGTCAGGGTCACAGAAATGTTGAGAAACAAATTTGGTTTAGATGTAAAGTTAGAAACAAATTTAGTTTAGATGTAAAGTTATACACACACACACACATTTTTGTTTTTTTTTTTTTTTTTTATTTATAAGATACGATTTCATTGAATAAATGAAATATCCAAGGATACACAAAAAGGACACTTTCAAAGGGTATACAAAAGATGCTTCCAATTTGAAATAGGAAAAGAGAAACTATGGCTTTTGATGGCCTGTATATCTTTACACCAAAAGAAAGCATTCATAATGGCTAATTCTAAAACCTCCTTGGAAGATTTGACGATGCCCTGAAAAATCCTAGCATTTCTTTTTTCCAAATCTTCCTCAAAATAGTCGAGATGATACTGGTCCATATTCATTCTTTGTCGTCCTCGAAAGGATGGTTAATATACAATGATTTAATCCAACCGAGAGAGTCAATGGGGGTAACTGGGAACCATCGAAAAACTTCAGTAACTTCCGACCAAAGATTGGCCACACTAGGGCAAATGATGAACAAGTGGCTGTGAGATTCGTGGCTCTTTTGACAAAGGTAGCACCAAGATGGAGAGACACAGCTCCAAGGACAACATTTTTGCAGCCTACCCATAGTGTTGAGACATGAGTGAGAAATCTCCCAAATAAGGAATTTGATTCTTTCAGGGCCTTTGATCTTCCAAACCCACTTGTAAATGTCCTGTGATTTTGTTGGTTGTGCCGCAAGGAAATGAAAATATAATGATTTATTTGAGAAGACCCCATTTTTATCAAGATTCCAAACCCAAGCGTATGCGGCTTATGTCAAAATGACATTAGGGATGTGTTGTGTAAGAGCAGCCGATTCAAGAATTTCCTCATCCTTGAGGTTCCTCCTTAACCTCAACGCCCAAGAACTGTTCTCATTGTTCCATGCATCAGCAATGGATGCCTCCTTGAATTCTGCCATAGCAAACAAGCTGGGTATGTTCGATAGAGGGGGCTGTTTCCAAACCATGTATCAGTCCAAAAAGCGTAGAGGCACCATTTTTATGCTTGAAGTGGATATTTTGATAAATCTGATCTCTCTGTTTCACAATGTACTTCCATGGGCTCTTGGAAGATGCATTGGTGGATTCCACAGTCTTCAAATCAAAGTGCTTGGTTACAAATTTTGCTTTGATGAGCTTTCTCCACAGGGCAGTTTTTTCCACACCAAATCGCCATATCCATTTAGCCAAGAGAGATCTATTCTGCTGTTTAATATCGATAATGCCCAGGCCCCCGTGGTCAAGGGGCTGTTTGAGAATGTCCCATTCAAGAAGATGGTTGATATGGCTGTTTCCTCTACCAGACCAAAGGAAATTACGAAATACTTGTTCAATTTTATCCACCACAGAAGCAGGGGCATGGAAAAGGGACAAAAAATATGTAGGCAGGTTGGATAAAGTTGCATTCAATAAGGTGAGATGACCACCTTTAGAAAGGAAGTTATGCTGCAAGGCTTGTAATTTCTTCTCAATTCTGTCCAAGATGGGTTGTCAAAACGAATGGGACAAAGGTTTGCCATAGAGGGGAAGACCCAAATAAGAAGCTGGCCAATTACTGTAAAGTTATATTTGTTAAGTAACTATTCTTACACTTGATCTTAACCAAAAGGGCGAGAAAGGTATATGTAAAGTTATATCTGTAAAAGACAATTTTGTCAAAATCGGTTTCTTATGGGATATCAGATGATTGCTGATTCACAAGATCATCATTTGTCCACTCTCCCTATATTCCTTTTCATAGTAATTTAAGAACTATGATAAAAAAAGGGACTGAGTATACCGGAAAAAAGGGGAGGAGATGAGGCATCATCTAGAATCAAGCCAAGGGATCAGAAAAAGGCTTCCCAATGGGATTCGGTTTCTAAAATATAGTAATTGCAATTTTTTTCTTGAAAAAATAAAAAAACAATAATAAGCCAGACAGATCC
Source organism: Lagenaria siceraria (assembly GCA_002890555.2). Lineage (NCBI taxonomy): Eukaryota > Viridiplantae > Streptophyta > Magnoliopsida > Cucurbitales > Cucurbitaceae > Lagenaria > Lagenaria siceraria. The sequence continues at coordinate 6,071,547 of CM016485.1, read as the reverse complement.
TGTAAGTGGCAATTAAACTTGTTACCTCCTACAACTGTGTTCATTTTCTGCAGGGATCTTTGAAAAATCTTGCTATCTTCTCCAACCTCAGGTACCAAAAGTATGTGTCTACAAATATTAAGTCACAAAATAGAAGCATTGAACTCTCCAGGGATGTTTCTTATAATTTTGGCGGGTCATCCTTTTGTGGTTATAAGGAGGTCCTTTGGCTTGCTTTCAGTCATGCAGACTCTGTGGGGTGCTAGGAATGGTCATCTCTTTAGGGACGTTTCCTATAATCTTGATCATTTTTTGGAACTTGTACTCTCTAATGCTTTGTTTTTTTTTGTAAGAATAAGCACCCATTTACACTTTTAGTTCTTTGTATTTCCTCTCCAATTGGAGGCTATTTTTGTAATTCACCTGTAGGTGTTTGGAGTTTTTCTCCTTATTTCATTTATCAATACGCTTTGAATTCTCCAACTTCTAACCATCATGAAACCGAAAGACCACATCTGCAATATCTATATGGAAGTGCCAAACAAACATTCCACCATCTGCACGCATAGTCATAAACTCATACTGCAAGTGGTTAATGTCTCCCATTCTTTTTTCCACATAAGAGGTGTTAAATAGGAGGTAGTAGTTTTCATATAACTGCTAGGAGTGTTGTTGTCGTCATCGTCGTAGTTTTTTGTTTCTATGTTTCATTTCTTCTATCCATCATAAATAGCCAAAACCTTTTCACATCACGAGCATGGTTATCAAATGTTTTTGGTCTCATCAGTGTTTGTTTCTTGCATTCGTAGTTGTATGCAAGTATAGCATATTGATCTTACTATTAACCAATTTCTGAGCATATTGCGCCGGTCGATTTGTTTTTTCAATTTATTATTTTTCTTGCACAGGAAGGATCCGGCCATGACCGTGGTTTATATGCTCGCTGTTTTGAGGAGATGTTTGATTTAGCCAACTCTGATTCAACCTCTGCTTCTCGATTTAAATTTTTTGTTACTGTCTGCGAGCTCTATAATGAACAGGTTCCTTTCCTTAGTAAATTTCATTTTCAATTGCATTGTAGTCTTAGATTCCATCTTTGAGCTTTATGCAATACTCTATTGAAGCCCTTTCATGTTCTTGAAGATCAGGGATTTGCTCGCTGAATCAGTTATCTCCTCAAATCTCCACGTTGATTCACCAGAGTTGTTTGCAGGACTCGTGCAAGAAAAAGTAGATAACCCGTTGGACTTCTCTAGAATTTTGAAAGCAGCATTTAATGCACGGGGAAATGATGTATCGAAGTTGAATGTTTCTCATTTGTATGGTTTGAACCTGGTTCTTTTGAATTTATTATCCTCTTTTCTCTTCATTTTTTTTTGATATAATTTATGGTCCTCAGTGAAAAAAAAACTGCCCAATGTTGAATTGTGCAATTTTTGTGGTTATTTGATGTACCACTGGTTGATGAGATGAGATTTGGTCGTGGGTTGAGGTAGTTGAGCCCAACTATATCTCGCTGGATATGTGTTAAGTTCTGATTTTCATCCCTATTTTCTTAACATAAGAAAAACGTTCAAGATGCACCTCCAGACCTACAGAAGTTTCATTTTTTCTAATTACCTTAACCATCATAGGTTGACCTAGTGGTAAAAAGGGAGACAAAGTCTCAATAAATGGCTAAGAGGTCATGGGTTCAATACATGGTGGCCACCGCTTACTTAGGAATTAATTTTCTATAAGTTTTCTTGACACTCAAATGTTGTAGGTTCAGGCGGGTTGTCCCGAATTTTTTTTCCCCTCTAATTACCTTAATACTGTTACATGAATTTTTTTCCCCTCTTTCCATTTTCAATATTATGTGTACTTTCAATTCTTTGATGGGTCTAAACTATGTGAGTGATGATATTCAAATGGAATTGTTGTTCGCATTTAATTAATTTGTATTTTATGATATGCACATATTTGTTTATTGTTCCATTTTGTAATTTTGATTTATAATGTTTGAATTTTCTATAATGTTACAATGAACCACATTTACTTGTTAGTACTTCTTTCAAGACATCTGTAACATAAGTCTACTAGAGAGTAGAGACTCTGATAGAAAAACCTCCTAGAGTGGAGGGGTTGCATAAACTTTTCCTAATATTACAGCTGAAGGAAAAACCATTATATCTTAGTCTGGTTTTCATGTTTGCTTTGCATGCATAACTGATTTCAATATTTATTTTCAGTATTTTCACTGCTTGTATGTTCACCATCTTACACGGCTTCAAACTGGCTATTACAGGATCACCACAATACATGTATATTATACCAATCTGATCACCAGTGAAAATACGTATAGCAAGCTTTCTCTTGTAGACTTGGCTGGCAGTGAGGGTTCAATTACAGAAGATGATAGTGGAGAGAGGGTCACAGATTTGCTGCATGTCATGAAATCATTTTCAGCGTATGTTTAACTTTATCTCAATTTTTTCTTCATTAGCCCACTGGATGTGGGGTATTTTTGAAAACTAATTTGGCAGCATCTTTTTTTTTTAATCTTTTTTATTGGATGGATGTCTTCAATTTTGAAAAAAATTGACTCATTAGACTCATTTCATTCATTCAATGAAAAAGTCTTATTTTCGTGAAAAGAAAATTAAAATTAATAAAATCAAACCAAGGGACTGGTTTTCCAAAAGCTTTGTATTTCTTGTGATTTTCATCATATGTAATTAAACGAGAAAATTGATTTAAATTTACTCTAGGCCATATTCGAATTACATTGGAATTTGATGAATTACATTGGAATTACATTGGTATTTGATGAACATCTAGAAATATGAAATGGTGGTTGTTGATCCATGGAGTTCAACTTCTTTTCAATGAAGAGATCTTTACGTATGCCAACCTAACTGCAGATATTATGATATGCTTTTTTAGGTTGGGAGATGTCTTGTCATCTTTGACTTCTAAGAAGGAAGTTGTTCCATATGAAAATTCAGTGCTCACAAAAGTACTAGCAGACTCGATAGGTAAGGTAATCTTTTTGGTGTATGAAGTTGTTTTAGGCTAGAATCATCAACCATGTCATTAGGGTTGGGTTGCATGGTTTAGTAAAACGATTTTTCTTTGAAATAGCAGGAAAAGGGTGCGCGCTGTTATACTTCATATCATGTCTAAACCTTGCACATGTTGCTAATTTTTGATGCCAAAATGAATTTTTAAATCAGCACATTATGTATGTGATGGTGACATGTTTATCTCAAATCTATCACAAATTTATTGAATGGCACCATATTCCAGAATAGTTTGTTTCCTTATTTGTTTTCGATATTCAATGTTTTGTTTTATGGAAATGCGAAAAATTTTAATATCCTAGATTAGTGACCACTCTAAGTTTTGGACTAGATTAGTGTGGTTTGTCAATGCTCAAATATTTTTCTTCATTGTGCAAGCTTATTAAATTTTGTTTTAAGATTTTTCGTGAGTCTACCTTTCTATTTGAATTAAAGATTGTGACTAAGGACCAACCAATGTTCTCTTTTGCCTCAGAATTGTATAATCATGACCACTCTCACATCATTTCCGAGAATAATAATCCTGGGTACATCTTTATTTGGAATTTAAGGGACAGTTGAATACAGAATATGCTCAAATCATTAATTTTTTCTCGAACAATTTATAGTAACAACTTTGGATGTGAGAGAATTTGGCATCTCCGAGGAGAAGCTACGTGTTGCTAATGCTATATATTTTACTGTTTCCTCTCTGTCCTCCGTAATAGTTGAGAAACACACTCAGACTTTTACCCTGCAAATATTTGTTTATTTATTTATTTTTATTTAAAAAAAAATTAAATTCATTTTCAGGCTTATTGCCTTGTTCTCATCTCAAGCAATTTCGTTTGCTTTTGATTTTTCAATTAATGGTTTATATCATTATCCAGAGGCTTGCTGGAATGAGTTAGACCTGGTTCCTTTTGCTTAATGGGTTCAATTAATGCAGGCGGGAACTCGAAGACTTTGATGATTGTCCACCTCTGCCCAAATGCTTCAAATCTGTCAGAGACACTATCGTCATTAAACTTCTCTGCAAGAGCACGAAATGCTGTATTAAGTCTTGGAAATCGAGATACAATTAAAAAATGGAGAGATATTGTAAGTATGAATATATTTTATTGAATGTGGCCCATTGCGGTCACATGTCTAGATGGTATTTAATACTGTCATCACCTAGTGTTTTATTGAACGGGATATCTTTGAACTTAAAGGAGTGCTTCTTAATATGAGGAACCAAGTTTTGAGGAATGGGCTTGGCCTGCAGTAGTAATTTAAAGCTTGATTTTTAAACTTAGAGCCTTCTGTGAAAGAAAATTTCTAACCGAAGAGAAAATTATAACTTTAACACGGAGTAAAAGTAAGATATAAGATAGGAAAGTAACTCATGTTTATATTTGGTCCAGGCTCAGGGGCTGATCTGAAGTCTTAATTAGTGCTTCTAAATATCATTGAGAAGATCTCTTACTTTTTTGATTGGCTGAGCAGTTAACAGGTTGGAAGCCTGTGAGGATGCATACGTAAAGAATATTTCATCATTATACCGTTCATTACAGTCATCTATATAGACAAATATAGGAGTCCTAATCTTATAGAACATGCATTTATAGTTAATGACAAGTTGCTAATGGGCTCCTATAACCAAGATATTAGGATCTAAATGCTCCTTTTCGTTGGGCAGTGTTTTTGTAAGTCCTTTTTGTATTCTTTCACTTATTCTAATGAAAGCTTGGTTTCTATTAAAAAAAGAAAAAAAAAATATATTTACGTCAATAGTACTATATAATACATGATGTACATCATTGGTGGTGGTGAGGCAATTGTGGGCTTTAAATGGACGTATTTTAAGAATATATCTGTCTATTCACAATTTCATGTCCTACCAATTCTTATAGGCAAATGATGCTCGTAAGGAATTATATGACAAGGAAAAAGAAATTCAGGATCTGAAACAAGAGATTTTGGGACTGAAAAATGCACTTAAAGATGCTAATGACCAGTGTGTTTTGCTCTTCAATGAAGTTCAGAAGGCGTGGAAAGTTTCTTCCACTCTGCAATCAGATTTAAAGGTTCTTAACTTGTGTTTTTATTACACAGTTATATCATTCAACGTAATCTCATTTTGGGTTTCACAATTTCCCACCTTGCTTTTTACATGTAAACTATGAAATGTAAGGTTTAGGATGATTGGAGTTAATTTGGGTTTTGGGATCTATAAACACAAATCTTCTCTATTTTCAGTCTGGTCGTGTCTCATAAAAATAATCTCTTTCCCAGGATGCACAAATCAACAATTTCCCCAATTCTGTTATAGATCCCATTGGAAGTAAAAGAAAATTGGATTATTGTGTTAATTCATTTATATCAATTGATGGTCACCCAGCTGATATAGTCCAAAAATCAATTGCAGACTATTTAACAATTTGAACAATTCTCGACTTCAAAAGATTAATGCAATAGTTTACTCATATATTTTTCTGAGGTGGGGCGTGTATACATTTGTTCATCAGGTTGAAACCCCTTTTTTTTGCTTGAACCCTGTCTTCTGTTTAAGTTCTTTTTCTTCTGTTATAATGGCTTGTTCGACATTTTATGGAACTAAGTATATCCTATTCTTGTACTAATGACTATTTGGATGTCTCATTTTTCTACTGAACTTTTCTTTCACGCAGCATTCTTGCTTTAATTTCAAAATAATTCTGTCATTTTGTGTTCACACATTGATATTAGTTTTGTCATATCACTTCTTCAAGCAGCAATGTCGCTGAGTTGTTCTATATGATGCAGATGGAGAACATTTCACTTGCAGAAAAACATAAGGCAGAAAAGGAACAAAATGTTCAGCTTAAAAATCAAGTGGCTCAACTCTTGCATTTGGAGCAGGAGCAGAAACTGCAGATACAACAGAGAGATTCAACAATTCAGACTTTGCAGGTTGGTTCTCCATTATATCAGAACTCCTGACCTGACTAATTTGTAAGTCCATTATTTTTGTATTGATGGAAATGGTATAACTTTTTCTCCATGTAGTCAAATATTAAAAGCATAGAGTCACAAGTGAATGAAGTTAGATCGTCACTGAGCACAGAACCATCCAAGGACACTGGAGATAGCATGGATTCTTCTGCAGTAAGCAAGAAGCTTGAAGAGGAGCTCAAAAAACGTGATGCTCTTATAGAGGTATGTTCTCTGAATTTCCTTGTGGATGTGTTTGATAAGTATATTGTTTTTCTATTGAACGAGAAGAAGAATCTGTCATTGATATTTGAAGAGTTACAAACTAACAATTAAAAAGAAACAACTGTATTCAAACCACCCTAGCAAGAACCATCATGAGTTGGCGTAGTGGTCAATAAGGATAGTGAGTTTGATAAAGAACTTAAAGGGAATGGGTTCAATCTATGCTGACCACCTACTTAGGATTTAATATCTTACAAATTTTGAAGGGTCAGGTGGACTGTTTCGTGATTTTCTCCTTCTCTTTTGGTTTCCATTGGCTGTTGTTCAATAGGGAAACGAAGAGGTGACCTCTCTTCTTTCCTTGGTGGAGGGTTTTGATTTTAGGATTGGGAGAAGGGATATTCGTGTATGAAGCCCTAATCCTTTTTTTTTTTTTTTTTTGATGAAACAACTTTCATTGAGAAAGAATGAAAGAATACAAGGGTGTATAAAAAGCCAAGCCTGCAAAAGCCCTAGAGAAAAGGTTTTCAACTAAGAGAAATATTTCCTAGGGAATAATTACAAAAAGTCTTCGAAACTGCAGCTCAAAGAGAGACATGAAACCTCACCAAAGACTAAACCTCACTAGAGTCTCTCTCCACATCACGAAACACTCTGTTATTTCTCTCCCCCCAAAGGTTCTACAATAATGCGCACACCCATGCTAGCCAAAGAAAACAACCTTTCTCTTTGAAAGGCGGATGGAGGAGGAACTCCCCGATCATCAACCCGAATATCCTTTAGAGGGCTTTTCTTGTAAGTCGTTCTTTAGGATTTTATTGGACCCTTCTCCCGCTGTTGAGTCGGTCTTTGATGTTTTATGGAGGATTAAGATTCCTATGAAAGTTAAATTCTTCTCCTGACAAGTTTTGCTTGGTCGTGTGAATACGTTGGATGGGATTTTGAGAAAGATGTCTTCGTTAATGGGTCCTTTTTGATGCATCCTTTGTTGGAAGGAGGTGGAAAACCTGGATCACCTTCTTTAGGAGGAGTTCTTGAGATCAGTCTGGAATAGTTTTTTTTGTAGGAGTTTGATTTTTCGATTGCTTGCCAGGGGGATGTGCGGTTGACAATCGGGGAGTTCCTCTTCCATCGCCTTTCAAAGGGAAAAGCCGCTTTTTGTGGTTTGTGGAAGTTTGCGCTTTATTGTGGATCTTTGAGGAGAAGGAATAGTAGAGTGTTTAGAGGTGTGGAGAGGGACCATTGCGAGGTTTGGGCGTTGGTGAGGTTTCATGTTTCTCTTTGGGCTTCAGTTTGGAAAGTTTTTTGTAATTATTCCCTAGGCTTTATTTTACCTAGTTGGAAACTCTTTATTTAGTGGGTTTTTGTGGGTATGTTTTTTTTGGATACCCTTGTATTCTTTCCTTTTTTCTCAATGAAAGCAGTTGTTTCAGTAAAAATAAGATCACCCCCAACAAGAATAAGCACTTTAAATTACCAAACAAAAGTTTGATTAGTAAAAAAAAAAAAGGTATCCTAGAAAGAATTAATTAAAAAAGTGAAACAATTTCTGAAATCTGTGGAAAGAGCACCTCAAGAAGCCATTCGCCTTAGTGGGAAATGCCTTTATTTATCATGCTTAATTTTTGTTCTTGATTTTTTTTTTTTGTTTCTTTATGCATTTTTCAATCCTTTTCGGAGTTTGTATCTTTTGAACAATAGTCTCTTTTTATTATATCGATGAAAAGTTTGTTTCTTGTTTTAAAAGAAAAAAACTATATGATATTTGATGAGAGACGAGAGATCTAATCTCTCCTCATAAAGAGCTTGTTTTTCTTCAAAGATGTATAGATTCCTTTCTGTCCACATTCCCTAAGCTATTGCATTAAATGATGTCAATCCATAAAATTTGAACTTCTTCTTGGATAAGATTAATAGGTCAAGAATAAGAGTAAACACGCCATAGATGCACTGCCTTTTTCATCTATGGCATGTTTACGCATGGGATTTTAATTTTCCTTGCTAAATTCCTAGAGTTCTGTCCTTCCATACTGTTCTAGGCTTTCAGCTTATTTTTCATGTTTTGGTGTATATCTAACTAGTTTGAATTCAATTTCCAATTCCTTGGCTAGTTGACAATCTGATGCTCCAGTTAAGTCGTTTTGTACATGGGGTCTAAATTTCTGCTGTTTTTGCAGAGATTACATGAAGAGAATGAAAAATTGTTTGATCGGTTGACAGAGAAAGCATCTTTGGTTGGATCTCCCCAGGTAAAACATATTCTTTTAGGGATGTGAATTTCCGGGGTACAAGTTTAAACTTTAATCTGCGTCTGATTCTTGTATTTTCTGCTTAGTCATGTTTAATTATATAATTTATATTAAGGCTTGTTGTTCACTTGGAGCTTCCATTAGCATGTTCCATTGGTTTATTGTCTTAAAGTCTGGCTAGTGTCATTCTTTGATAATTTTTGCATGAAGCATGCAATGTGCTTGACATTTTATTTTTTATTTTTATTTATTTATTTTAATGAATAATCAAACTTCTATTGAAAAAAATTGAAAGAATACATGACTGTACAAAAATAAAAGCCCGCACAAGGGAGCTAAACTACAAAAAGGGGCTTTAATCAAAGTACAAATAAGACATCGATGGTGATCACAAAAAGATAATGTCACCAACACTCAAAGGGAAACATAGATTCTAACAAGGAACCAAAAATCGCTAGAAGATCTCTCTTGTTCTCTAAAGATTCTATTAATTCTCTCGCTTCAAAGACCCCACAAAATAGCACAAACTTCGCTCTGCCATAAAAACAACCATTTTTCATGGAAAGATGAATGGAGAAGAAGCTCTTCAATAGTTTCACTACATGCCTGAGAGCTGGCAAAACAAAAGCTGAACGCCTCAAAGAAACAAGTCCAAACTACATCGGCAAAATCACATCTTTGGTGGATACGATCAAGGTCATTTTCTGGGCTCCTACGAAGAATACAAAGAATACGACAAAGTTGCATGACTTACTTGAATAGGTTCTACAACTGCATTATTGAGTTCTAAGAATACAACAAAGTGGCAACAATGTGACTTACATTTGATTTGTGTAATTTTATCTAGAGAATTATGGCTATCATCATCATCTGTTGGATTTGATTTATTATCCAGGTATTCAACGGTATTTCCACAAATCATATGGCTTATGAGAAATTTAACCAGTTAGGTTCTTTTAGCTAGTACTGTTACCGTGCCTATTTAGTATATAGTATTTTATGGTTATTTCAATTATTGTTGGTATTCTGTATGGTACTACGGTATTACTTATATTGGCGGTTTTATTTATTTGATTTCCAGCTTCCAAGTACATTACCCCAAGGTTCTGGGAATGTTCAACCTCAGGATCCTGGCAGGTATTTAGTCAAATCTGAAGTTTGTAAATGCTTTCAGTTCTATTAGTTGCTATTTCATAAATGCTGTGAACTCCCTGGTTGCTAAAACAGAAATGATACCAATGACAAGAGTAAAGGGAGCTCGATGGCTATCGTTCCTTCACCATCAGCTGTAGATAAAGCTGAGGGGAATCTTGCCTTAGTTAAAGCTGGTTCTGATAAAGTTAAAACTACCCCAGCAGGAGAGTATCTTACATCTGCTCTAAATGATTTTGACCCTGAACAGTATGACAGCCCTGCTGCTATTTCAGATGGTGCAAACAAGCTTTTAATGCTGGTATATATAAGTTTAATTTTAGAGGGGACACTAACTACTGATGTTCATCTGTCTAGTCTTATTGCTTAAATTATTAATGCTATCTTTATTTATTTATTTTCATCAAAACCAATTACTCATAATCTTGCGTTAATTAAAGCTGGTTCTGATAAAAAGTACGAGCACCTTTTGTTTGAGGACTAGAAAGTTTCATTAATTAGCAGTAGCGCTAAATCAGGCCACGGGCTATATTTCTCTGGTGGGAGCTGTGTGGGGACATAAGCACAGTTTAGACTTTTGTAGAAGGTTCTTTTTGTGTCGCCTCATATTTTTTTCTCTCTCCTCCTAAAACTAACTTTCTTTCCAGCATAAGGTTGATCATGATCACTGGGGCATAATGAGAGGAACTTTTTAGTCAATTGATTGGAAATAAATCTTGCAGGTCTTAGCCGCAGTTATTAAAGCAGGTGCTTCTAGGGAGCATGAAATACTGGCTGAAATAAGAGATGCTGTTTTCTCTTTCATCCGTAAGATGGAACCAAGAAGGGTGATGGACACGATGCTTGTTTCACGAGTTAGAATATTGTACATAAGATCCTTGCTTGCTAGGTCACCAGAGCTGCAGTCCATCAAGGTTTACAAATATTTAATGTGTTTCCATCTTTCTCTTCTCCGAAGTACATTTTCTTTGACTTTTGCATCATATTCGGTCCTTGTATCTTTTCGATTGCAGGTCTCTCCTGTTGAGTGTTTTCTTGAAAAGGCAAGCACTGGACGCAGTAGAAGCTCCAGCAGGGGTAACAGTCCAGGAAGATCTCCCGTGCGTTATATTGACGAGCAGATCCAAGGCTTTAAAGTAAATCTTCGGCCAGAAAAGAAGTCCAGATTTTCATCAGTTGTATCCAAAATTCGGGGTCTTGATCAGGTAGTGCATTTGTCATCGTGTTGATATCTTCCCACCCACCTATCTGAACTAATGCGTAGTGATAGTCAATATGAATATATTTCCCACTTTCCAAAAGAGATATCAAGAAAACTGTTATGTGCATTCCTGCACACATGCTGGTGGCAGGAGACGAATTGGGAGGTGCTTCGTGAGACAATTTGTAATGCATATCATGAGATCATTCTCTCTTCAGTTCCCTCCCACCTGGATAATTTGCTCCCAACTTTCTATATTCTGTTTCACATGTAACTGAACATAAGAAAACAGTGGTTTTCTACATTTTCAGGAAGTCCATTGTATATTATAATACAGTTTTGCTTATTGCTTTGAACTGTATTGGACAGGATTCGCCAAGGCTGCAAGTGACAGCTGGAAAGCTGAGAGAAATTAACGAGGATGCGAAAAGCTTTGCTGTTGGAAATAAGGCTTTGGCTGCTTTATTTGTACATACTCCAGCTGGCGAGCTGCAGCGTCAGATTAGGTCATGGCTAGTAGAGAACTTTGAATATTTGTCTGTTACCGGAGATGATGCAGCAGGGGGAGCAACTGGTCAGCTGGAACTTCTGTCAACAGCAATCATGGATGGTTGGATGGGTGGACTTGGTGCTGCAATGCCTCCTTCTACGGATGCCCTTGGTCAGCTTCTCTCCGAGTATACAAAACGGGTCTATTCTTCCCAATTGCAGCACTTGAAGGTGCATTTTGATCTTATTTTGAATATTTTCTTGAAAAATCGAAGTTGCTTGGTCTTCTTGTTAATGTCTTCAAAAACTTATTAAATTTGCTATTGATTTGACACGTCAATTGTTTAGAATAAATGCTTAGAATGATTTTTTCATCGTGTTATTGCTTGTGAAAATATTTTGAAAGATAACATTCTTTGAGTAAAAAGTTGTGTTTTTTGATCCAGTCTGACTTATTTCATGACAACTCATGAACTGTGTGAATTGATTGATCGACACAATTTTAATGGAATCCATTTTAATCACCTCAATTTATTTGAGGATGGAAACCCCTTCCATTTCCTTAGAGTCAAGAAAATCATTTGCTAAGCTACCTATAAACCTCAATTTTCATTTTTCACCAAATTCTCATCAATAAATCCAACTTGGCTCAAATTCATTTAGATACAATTGGGATATTGCTGGTTCAAATTTCATCGGACTGCTTGCCTACAGTCTTAAATATTTCATACCTTTAAACCCACTAATGTTTTTATGTTCATATTTTTCAAAAAAGAACATGCACAAAGGAAAAAGGACAAACCCTGGCCGATATCAGTTGCTGTTTTCTTCAGAAAATAATTCTGCTCTTTCACGATTCCTGCATGGGAACTGGAAAATTCCACCACATTCTCGTCCTTTCACCTAAGCACATCAAACAGGATTTCTATTTTTTGCATTCAATGTATCATCTTCAGTGTCGTGTCCTTTCTTCACGTGGATGAAGATTGATGAAATCTTTTTGTGGAGTCAACTGGTTAAGAACCTTGATAATAAATTATAAATCTTATATTCCTAGATGACTCACTCCCCTGCTAAATTTTGTAACCTCGACAGGGAAGTAGTTAACAGAACATGATATTTTGGGCACTTATATACATTTTTCTATTTATCAGGACATTGCCGGTACCTTGGCTATGGAAGAGGCAGAAGATGCAGCTCAAGTTACAAAGTTGCGATCAGCTCTTGAGTCAGTTGATCATAAAAGAAGAAAGGTACTTCATAACTTGATTGACCTCCATGTTGTTTGCACGTTAAATACCAGGAATAATTTCTATTTCACTCTTCTATATACTTGGTCAATTTATTACTTCTGATAAGCTTAACACCTTAAAGAGCACATTTACACGTTTGGTGGCAAGAAACAAATACTCATCTCTCATGCTTTCTTTCTTTGTTCTGTTCTTCCATACTGATTCTATTCTGCAAATAAACATTTCCTGTTAATGCTAAATTACCAATGTTATCGATCTTTTTGTTGTCAGATTTTATTACAAATGAAAAAATGATATAGCCTTTATCATTTCTTCTATAAATGCTAAGTTGTTGATGTTATCTATGCAACTTTTTCATTCTCTATTTGCCTATATTTGAGCATATTCTGATACGTAAAACTAATGTTGTCAGATTTTACAACAAATGAAAAATGATATAGCTTTACTTATGCTGGAAGATGGTGGTTCACCTATCCAGAATCCCTCTACTGCTGTTGAAGATGCAAGACTTGCCTCTCTCATCTCCCTTGATGGCATTTTGAAGCAAGTAAAGGTAAACTACATAAATCTCTTTCATTTTCTCTTGTTTTGCCTGTGTCGGTCAACAGGCATTTACGAAGATATTTATTGAAACAGGATATTATAAGACAAACCTCCGTAAATGCCTTGAGTAGAAGTAAGAAAAAAGCATTGCTTGCATCTCTTGATGAGTTTACAGAACAAATGCCTTCTCTTCTTGAGATCGATCATCCGTGTGCTAGGAGGCAAATTACAGAGGCGCGTCAGATAGTTGAGGTACGTGAATCTTCCAAATTTTGTATCAGTTTGTACAACATGATTTCTTGTTGTATGACTTAGTTTGTAGGCTTTTATTTATTTATTTATTTATCTATGCTTGAATTCAATTTGACTCCTCATTTAGAGATTGGGTAAAACAATTGTTTGTTGGTGTTGATGTGGAACTATTAATGCTGACAACAAGGCAGGGTGGGAAAATCTTCATTTGTATTAAGAATTGGGGCGGGAGGGGGAATCCCTACAAAACAATTGTTGGAAACTTTCACTCATCATTATAATATAGTTATTAAAAAAAAATTCAATCAAATACTAGCTTGGGCCCTTGGCTGAATTCCTCTAACTTTACCTTTTCTTTTAAAATATCAATTACAGAATGAACTTTATCTCAGATGTAAAATAAGAAGTCTTTTGATGGCTTCGTATGTTGTTCTTGGAAGGCGCATAGGTCCTTCAAATCTTGGATTGAATATAGTACATTAGCTGGGGCCTGGATATATCATACATACATCTAATATTTTTTCTAATCTTATTTACTGCAGTTAACTCCAGAAGAAGATGACATCTATCAAGCGACATCACACAACCGCAGACTGTCCGTGGACTCGAGTTCTGGTGCAGAAACTGATGTAGCTCAGTGGAATGTCCTGCAGTTCAATACAGGCTCAACCACACCTTTCATCATCAAGTGTGGCGCTAACTCAAATTCAGAATTGGTCATCAAGGCCGATGCCCGCGTTCAGGAACCAAAAGGTGGTGAAATTGTGAGAGTTGTTCCCAGACCATCTGTTTTAGAAAACATGAGCTTGGAGGATATTAAACAAATATTTTCCCAGCTTCCAGAGGCTCTCAGCTTGCTTGCATTGGCAAGAACTGCAGATGGAACCCGAGCGCGATACTCTCGACTATACCGAACTTTGGCCATGAAAGTCCCATCATTAAGGGATCTTGTTGGCGAGCTTGAAAAGGGGGGAGTATTGAAAGATGTAAGATCATGAATACGAAGTTTGTGGATGCCCATTCTTTTGGCCATATTACTTTGACATGGTGCTGCCTGGCCTGTGTGTTAAACATAATTTTGAGGAAACTCCGAGGTTGTCCACGATATTTAGCTTGTTCTATTGTAATTTATGTGGTCTTTGTTGCTCTTCGCCAAATCTATATTTGTAGACATCTACCCCACACTTCACGTCGAATTGACTGTAATTGTTGTTAAAATTAATGTCACTCATTCGAGAAATATTATCAAAATGTCGATACAAGAGAAAATTTTGAATGTCTTTTTAGATCTTCTAAATCAACAATCTTACAAGCTGAAATTCTGCATCATTTCTGGCCAATTATTACGAGCATTGGTACAACTCAAACCAAGAAAGGAACCCCTGTGGCATTTACTGAACTAATAGTTGAGGTTCGTTTTCAATTTTGTAATTTAAGAAGTCTTAACTACTTGTTGATCAATTCAAGATTTTTAAAAATTAACTGATTTATTCAATATAAATTTGAATTTTAAAAAAATTTTGATTTTGTGTAACATAAATTTGTAAATTTATAAATTTAAAACATTTAAAATGTTCATAAACTAAATTTGTAATTTTAAAAATTTAGAGATTAAATAGGCATGAATATCATAATTCGGAGACTAAATTTAGAATTTAATCTTATATAATGTGAATATGCTTCACAACAACAAAAATGACTATTATCATATTTACAATTTAGAGCTAAAATAAGTGTAACACATAAAACTTATACCCTAGTTAGTTCTTCCACCCACATATGGTACAAAATATATATATATATATGGAAAATATTTTGTTATTTAAATAGTTTTCTTATTTTTCTATTTTTAGAAATTCCCCATATATATATATATATGTCAAAACCTTTTAAACTTAAAAAAAAAAAAAGAAATGTAGTACACCATTTCGACGACAAGAAACAAATTAAACAGGTAAAAAGAAAAGAAAAAAAGAATTCTTTCCTAACCATTTCGGACGGCTTCTATAATATTTTCTTTCTTTCCCTCGCTAACTGCAGTCTCTTCAGTTCGAGATTTGTAGAGAACGCGAGGAAGTGGAATTTCATCTTCTTCAACCCGAAAATGTCTTCTCCTCTAACCTGTAGTAGGCTAACGCTATTAACTGTGGCAGCTGTTGCTTTTCAGATAATTGGACTCTCGTTTTTCGTCTTCGGGTTCTTCCCCGTCAAACCTGCACTATCCGGTGACAGGTGCGCTTCAGCTCTCTCTCTCTCTCATACTTGAGCGACAATAGATGGCATCATTAAGTGATAGAGCTTCTGAAAGTAACTGTGCGTCTATTTACTTTCGAAATTATAATTATTTAGTGTAATTGAGCAAGCTTCAGCGAGACCAGCTGGTATGGTACTCTAAGCTCACTTCGCACGTTTATTGAAGCAATGGAGATTGGAATGTTTTTGCTGACCGGAATTTTCTTTCTTATTGAGATTTACACGTTGCAAATGTGATTTTTCTCCATCTGCTGCTTGGCTTTTCCAGTGGTTCGGAAAGTTTTCGTGCGCCCACCTGCTATTCAATGGGAAACGAGAGTGAGAGAGATCTGCCTCCTAATGAGCTCCAATCTCTATATCAGGTCCTTTGCTTAAGATATTACTTCATTTGAGACAGTCATGCTCCTTATGTTCCAATAGTGCTAGAATATAGACGACAACAGCTTGAGAGTGATATTATTTTCATCACTAACTTTACAAAGTTAAAGATATGAACCCATGGGCAAAAGTAGGATTATGGACGGGAAGACAAGTTTATTATGAAATTGATGGAAAATCATAGTCTCTCTCTGTAATTTCGGACTCATTATGAATCTTTAGAGGTGCATTAATTTGTTACACTTGGTTAATGAGTTATCAAATGTGAAAAAGACATGCAAGGGGAAGCTGTGGTTATTCATTACCTGCGTAATACAATATGTGGCTTGAAATGCATCAGGGGACAATAATAGCTTCTGTCTCTTCACTCTGTTTCCTTTCCCCTTTCCTATTGATCTTCTAGTTTCGAAATGCTAACAAGATTTCTGGGAATATAATCTAACCTGAAAACTTCTTTCATGTAGGAATTATCTGGCCTTCCTCCTTTGTTTGATCGACTTATTTTAATGGTATGTGAATTATACCCAGCAATTCTGGTTTTCTTGCTCACCATTATTATTGTTGATAATGTTGTTTGGTGCTTGAATACAGTTTCTTTCGCTAATGAACATGTCAGTTTAGGTTATTGATGGTCTTCCAGCAGAATTTGTGCTCGGAAAAGATGAAAAGCCTCCAATCAAGGCCTTGATGGAAGCCATGCCATATACTCAATCATTGTTGGCAAATGGAATTGCAAAAGGTTACCATGCAAAGGCTGCACCTCCAACTGTTACGATGCCCCGGCTGAAGGTAAGTATTTCTTCATTCTTGATTATTGTGGCAAACATGGTATGCTACCGGTCTACAAACCCAAACGTTGTTATTTTCATATGATCACAGGCTATTGTATCTGGAGCTATCGGAGGATTCCTTGATGTGGCTTTCAATTTCAATACTCAAGCACTACTTGATGACAATCTTCTTGGTACTTTGGGAGTTTGTATCCCTTCATTTATTTCTTTTCATTATATCAACGAGAAGTTGTTTCTCATTCAAAAAAGAAAAAACCACATAACTAATCTGAAAGTAAGATCACATTTACATATTATAGGTCAGTTTTCTAAACTTGGTTGGAAAATGGTGATGTGTGGAGATGAAACATGGCTTAAACTGTTTCCGGGGCTCTTTATGAGGCATGATGGAGTTAGCAGCTTCTTTGTAAGTATGCTACCTGAATCTTTTGATATTACATGCAAAGGAAGATGTTTGGTGCAGTCACTTCATACCTTTATGAAATTTCAGTGTTCTGGTCTTTGCACAGTAATGCCTTCATTCCTTGCACATAGATTCTTCGCCCTGGGACAGGGGGAATTGGTGGTTTATCTAGCTGACTTTCTATTTATTTGGGATCCAGTATCCAGCTAGCTAAATGTCACCAATGGCATGTTATGGATGTTTCAAGCCAAAGTGAACAATTTTGTTCTGTAGCTTAGTACTTAATTTACATCTTCTTTACCAACGTACTGCTGTCTGCCTTCTTATAATTTTTTTTAATGAGAAAACATGCTTTAATTGAGAACAAATGAAAAAAAACAAAAGGACATACAAAAAAAACAAGAATACTTTAAAACATCAGTCCCTCAAAAACTCTCCTGTTTTCCTCCAACCGCAACCCCCAAATAACAGCAAAGAAAGAAAACTGCCACAGCATCCTTCTTAAAGCTTGTGTGATGGCACACGAATTCTCCAACATTGCTCAAATTTATGTGTAATCAATTCCTGTAGTCTCATAATTTTTAGGGGGAAAATATCAATTTTTATCCCTAAACTTGTGAAGTTTTGAGTTTCATCCCAAACTTTCAATTTCATCAAATTGAACCCTAAAACTTAAGCATGTCTTGCAATTTTTATTCCTTGTTTAATTTTCATTAAATTCACCCTAATTTTTAACAAAATGTAAAAGAAAAATATAGTTTTACTCAAAAGTAAGCCTGAGTAATGCACAAGACCAACGTTAGAATCAAAATTTCAAAAGATTCAATGAAATCCAAGTTGTGTTAGTTTTCTTTGTAGCTTTATTAATTTCCCAGTTGACATATGTTATTATATTCATGAAATGCATATGAAAATATTTTCATTGACGATTTTTTAAATGAAAGTCTATTTGAAGGTAAAAATTAATATGCATGAAACTAAGAACTAGTTATTTAGTCTGAGGGTTTAGTTTACCTTGGCTGTGCAGCACAATGGTGTTAGGGATCTGCTACTTAACTTTAGCCTTGCTGATGTTTTTCTGATGCTCATATAGCATGATGAGTCTCTGAGCATTCTTCGAAACTTTTCTCATGATTAAGTTAATTAACTGCTTCTAAAAGAGATCATGTTTTGCCTAATTAACCGAAAGCTATTGGCTGCTACCATTTTACTTGGAAGTCCTTTGTTGCTTTGATGTTTTCAGGTCACCTCCCGTGAAGAAATAATTTGAATGATTGAATGAATTCTACGTGGCAGTAAAAACAGTAAAAGTTATGAGTAATTTAATTCATATTAGAGTAGGATATTCTATTTTAAATGATACCGTATGTGTTAAATTTTGTCAATTTAAAAATTAAAATCTTTCACAAAAACCAAAGTGATCTGTGGGCAGAATGGAAGGAGGGGAAATGACAAGTTATTTTGCAGATAGAAGAAACATTGTTCTGAGATTTGGGGCTTGACTACTCTATTTATTCTTTTTATGTTTACTCGCCAAATTATTTTGTAATTATTTAACTTTCTTTTTGCTGCAAGCCAATTGGAGTAGCTTTTTATAAATCTCCTTGGCCTTTCAAGGTTGATGCTTTATCTCCCTCTTCTCTCTCAAGATTCCTCTGGAGTAAGAAAGAAAAAGAAAAAAGAAAGAAAAAGAAAAAAGGGATAGGGTTCTGCATGAGGCATGTTTTGGACTCAAGTCAAGTACGAACTCATTTGTGGAAGGGAGGGAAATACGTGGTTAAATTAACTCTAATGAAATATCTTAAGCTTTTACGTTAAGCACCCTTTTAAGAGTTTTAATCTTTCTTATTTAGTTTCCAATTGGAAATCTTTCTTGTAATCACCTATTGGTGCTTGGAGTCTCTCTCTATTTCATTTTTTCAATAATATGTTTCTTCTTTAAATAAAAGATAAGAATACTTTAAAACATCAGTTTACATACCTCACTGTTGCTTATATTTCATCAAAATTGATGAAAAGCTCTTCTGTTAGTTTCTTTGAATGTGATCGTGTATCTATATCTTGTTTACTTAACTATATGATATATATGTTCACGTTTCTTATTTCTGCAGGTTAAAGATACTGTAGAAGTAGACAAAAACGTTTCTCGACATTTAAGCTATGAGCTAGGAAAGAACGACTGGAATCTTCTAGTAAGTCATTATTTTTGTGCACTCTTACACATTTCTTTTCTGCATACACGCACTGGAAATAATATCTATTTTCATTTGACATTTTCTTCGTGTTGTTCAATAACTTGAAGTTGAATTGCACTCTGCCTCTGCTTGCTTATTAAATTGCTCATTTTTTGCATTTGTTACCGTTCACCATAGTTTTTAGCAGTTAGGATATCTTCCATTTCTATATTTCTTCTCAACATATTTTGGGCACTTAAATGGTATGCCTATTGCTTTGTTCTACCATGAGATATTCAATTTCTTTACTACATAAATTTCAATTTTGCATAGAAGACGATCTATAATTTAGTTAGTAATATGGTTTAACACACAGGCTTTGTTTAATATGTCATTACGGCTTGTGTATGCATATTTATGAACTCACCAGTTTATTTTTATCTGTACCTCATTTTGTCGTGAATGATTTTATTTATTTGTACTTTATTTGAGAGGATTGTATGTGTTTTCTTTGAACCTCTTTCATTTGTGTTTTTCCAACTTAGTTACTCGATTATTCTGTCTGTGGAGAACTTAGGCTCCTTTCTTCTTCTTCTTCTTCTTCTTTTTTATTTTTATTTTTTATATAATTGTTATTATTACGTTTTCTCCTGTGCTATTCTTCATTTTTATTTTCTGGACATTTGATTGTCTTCACTGCAAAATCATGCAATTTTTGGCTTGTTTTTGAGATGTGACTGCACATAAATTATGTTAACTTTGCAAAGTACTTGTGTAGCCTGTTTCATCTTTATCAAGGCCTCTATTATAAATAATATTTGTCCGCGACATAATAAAAATACAGTTAAGCTTCATTTCAGATTCTTCATTATTTAGGTTTGGACCATGTTGGGCATACTGGTGGTCGAAACAGGTGCATTTATCAGTTTCTAATTATTTAACCTCTGCTATATCTATTATTTTATTTGATGAGTTTCATTTGGATGTTTGATCTTTTCAGTCCTTTAATGGCTCCAAAACTTATGGAAATGGATGAAGTGGTGAAGATGATTCATGGCAGTGCCATCATGAACCCAGATGATAAAACAAGGACGCTTTTGGTTCGTATCACCTCTTCATTCTCTTTGACTTGTTACAAAATTGAAACATGTTCTCTTATGTCACGTAATAAATATACATTTCTGGGATGTGAGTAAGCCAAGAAGTTCATAGTGCTGGTGGGCATGTCTGGTTGTAGTGTGCTGTTTCTATAACTGAGCTTTGGTCAATGCATTTACTGTTTTAGTGATCCTATTCTGAAATCTCATATGAAGAAATTGAACAACTAGTTAGTTAACGAGAATTCCTGAGCCGTGTTTAAGAAGGAAACTCCACAGACCAGAAGAGAGGTCAAAACATGAATCCTCTTTATGTTCTTGAGGATGTGTGGAAGTCTTAATATTTTTTTTCAACCAATCTCCCAAAACAAAGCTATTGAAGCAAAACCTTCGAAGTATTTTTTTTCCCCCTCTTGTATACTTGCTCCAATTGAATATCGAGAAGAGATGCACAAAACTTTTGGAGGAGTGCTTCAAAGATCAGAGCTACTTAAGTTTTCGCAAGAAATAAATGGGTGTGAATAGAAAGGGTCCAATTCTAATCAGCAATTGAAAATTTTTGGCACTTCTGTTTCCTTTACTAGCGATTGTAATCCTTCTTGGAAGTTCATTGCCCTATTAATATTATCCTGTTTAAATTCTGTTCATGTATTCCTGGAAATATGAATGGGATATAAATTCTTCTGGCTTGTTTGTTGATAGAGATTATAAACTCAAATCATGCTGTTGATTTCATTTATAACCGTTGAATTTTGAACTCCAAAGTAGGTTGTAGCGAGTGACCATGGGATGACTGAAAATGGAAATCATGGTGGGTCATCGTATGAAGAGACTGATTCCCTTCTTCTTTTTATTGGATCAAAAAGTCATGCCACCGACTTTCCATCAATTATCAGCAATGATGTCAACCAGGTATTCTACACTTAGCAATGTCTTCAACTTGGTTTTTAGACTACGCATAAAAAAATTAATTGCTAAAGCATTAGAGTTCCTCCTGTAATTCAAGTTTTTTGCTGAAACATTATTGTTCATAGTATACCACTCAATCCTGTAGGTTCAAACAAAGTTATTGTTTCTTCAAACTGACAACTTGCTCTTTTCTTTGAACTTCTAAACCCTACTTTTGTTTTAGCGAGACACAAATCTGAATTAGTGCCAAAACTTGTGTTATTTTCACAGTATTTATAAGAAAGATTGTGCTGTCTATTTCATCTTCATTAACTACACATAGAAGTACTTGCCTGATTGTATGGAACCAATTTCAGTTGTCAGATCCGTTTTCTTTTGCTGAAGGATTTTTATTTTCTGACTTACCTATAACATGGTTCAGGTTGACATTGCACCAACACTAGCTCTTTTATTTGGTGTGCCAATTCCCAAAAACAACGTTGGTGTCATGGTTCCTGGAGTGATCAACTCTTTGAAGGGTAAATCCTCCCCTCCCTGTGCATGAGGCCTTAATTGGTTTTAAAATCAGAACGAAGTTGTGGAAATGTAGAAGGGAAAGAGAGAGAGAGAGAGGACCAAATGAACAGAGAAGAGACTGTATATCAAAGTAGAGAGATAATCTCCACTGTTAAGGATCTTATTGCAACATTCATTTTCCATTCAAAGCCTTGAATATGCGTGAATAACCCCTGCTGCCCCTGTAGTGATCCAATCTGCTTCATCCTTTTCACACCACATTCTATTATCAAATGCTACCAAATACTAGAATGCAACGTGCTTGCAGTGCCTTCCAGAGTTTGCATCGCATGTCAACTTGTGTGATCTTAATGTGACACCTCTTTCTGGATGGTTACAGATATGCAACAACTGAGGGCACTCCAATTGAATTCTTGGCAATTGCTTAGATTGTTACAAAAACAGGTACCTGGTTTTCCATGTGGAAATTTCCCATGTGATGGCTTTTCAGGTGATCAAGGATGTAATAGTGATGATATTATGGAGAAGTTCTGCCGGCTGTATTTGCGTGCTGCAGTTCTTCATGATTCCTGGATATCAACGGAGCTCTCCAGGTGGGCACACGATCATTTATTTGGAGAATTTGTATCATGGAGCAAGCAAAGTAAACTTTTTACAGTAATTTGAACAGGTCTGATAGCAGAGGAGAAGACAAAAGTGGAATTATTGCAGCATACTATGAGTTTCTGATAAATGCAAATCAATGGTTATCACACAAAGCTACTGATGTAAGAAGTGTGTTTGTTTTTTTAAAATTTTTATCATCATCTTGGAACAAACTCTGAATATTTCTTCATGCAATACTTGATCATTTAAGAGTATTATTTGTGGCTGATTGTGAATGGTCACATTTGTTCTTTTGCAGAAACCTTCTATAGTAATTGTTTTTGGAGTGATGTCAATGATCCTATCTTTCCTGATCTTTTCTACTGTCATTTACTCTATTATCCAAGATATTTATTCTGGAGAAAAGCAACTGTCCAATGGTATCTTTACCCGGCATCTTGATGAGGGTTTTTCTCTATCTGTAATATTCATCCTGGTTATCAGTATGGGATCCAGTTCCATGGTTGAGGAAGAGCAATATATTTGGCATTACTTGATCTCGACATTGAATATACTTTTGCTTCGTAAAACAGTGCAGTTCTTTCAAAAAGAAAGCACCTGTCGGTTTTTTACTTTGTTCAATGGACATGAAACAGCTTGTATAAGGGCATCTTCCATCTTTACCCTCCTTATCACTGGAAGAATTTTAAGGGGTTGGCATCAAGGAGGTGTGAATTGGACTTATCTCCCAGACATTTCCAAATGGCTTGAGCAGTCAGGGACTGATCTTCAGCTGATTCAATTGACCGCTGTCATCCTTACAATAATATTAAGCTTATTTTCTCTATCTTTATTAGGAAGGAGAATGAAAATTGCTCTAGTTGTTGGATTTAACTTTTTGATGTCGGGATTGCTAGTATTGTATCATATCGTGAAATATCAACACAATGCATCACTACCATCCAGTAATGCGGCTACTTCATTAGCACAAATAATTTATGCAACTCTTGGTGTTTCTACAGTCGGGATTGTTCTGGCTGTACCATGGATAATGCATATTCAGATTTCCGAGGCATGTTCTAGCGATCACAACCACAACTCAGCAGTCTCTCATCCTTCAGAAATTGGGAGTCAATCTCAGTATCCAGAACTGAGATATTGTTTATATATTATCGGGTGGGTGTACATAGGGTCTTGGTGTCTTCTGCAGTTGCTGCTTCAACAACCAGTTAACTCAGTAGTTACGTTACTCATTCTGATGCAGATTTTTGCCAGCTTTCAATTTTTTTCTCAAGGGATGCTGCAGCAGAAGCAATGGGTTGAGGTGCGTTTAAATAGTAGTATTACTGTGGATTGTTGTTTTTCTGTCTCTCATATATGCTAAGGGGATCCTTTGAACAAGCCTAGGAGCTGAAAAGAAAATACATTCGGATTGGGGCAAATAATGAGTAGGATGATTGCAAAATTTTTAACTAATAAAATCCCTTTAGACATTAAAAGAGTCACCATCTTCCAAATGTTTTTATTTCTGTAAAAAGACGTTGTAGGTTCTTCAATTTCATTGCAGCCGTACTTTCCAAATAAGAGCTGTTATGACATGGTCCAAAAGTTTTGCCTTTTTTTATTTGAAAGTGGCAGCCACACTTGTGGGAAGGCAGCCTCTTCGGTTGTTTAGGGAAGCACCACTGAAGGCTGAAGCCTAATGTTTTGAGCAATGAGCATGAGGCGTCACCATTTAAATGCATAAAAACAAATTAGGAATATACGCTCTGCTGCTTCACCGTCTTTCCTTCAGACGTTACCCTAGCTAGGAGAAAGTTGTCATTAGAGTGGTTTTTCTAAATCCTATCACCAGTGTTAACTTCTTCCCAGCCAGCAGGCTTAGGAACTTTGCTTTTCTTGATTACTTTACGAAGGTTGGTGCATGGGATATTTTGTTTGGTTTAGGCAGTTGAAGAGAAGATTGCTGTTGGGCAAGATAAAATTGTTGAATATATGTATCGTCCAATTGGTTGCCTAGATTTATGTGTATGTTTACCTTAAGCAGAGATTATCTGCTTATTTAAATATTATTTTGAGAAGTGTTTGCCATATAAATATTAATAGACTCTTTTTCCCTGACTTTTGAAGTATTATTATCTGATCCTATGAAGTTGTATCTTTAAAAGCCACTTTTATTTACAGTACTTGTATAGTTTGAAAGATTTTGTGCAGCTTTGGTTACTTAAATGCATGCTAATGCTGGGCGGTTATTTCTTGCTTTAAAGGTTGCTGTGTTGTACTATATAGGAATGGCTGGCCATTTTGCGCTTGGGAATAGTAATTCTCTAGCTACGGTCGACGTTGCTGGAGCTTTCATTGTAATTTCTTCTCCCTTGTGTACCACAGAATTACTTATTATGCACTCTTGAACTTCACAATAGCAAGCTTATCTTAGCTACCCGATGTTATCCTTGTCAGGGCATTTCAAACTATTCAGCGTTACTTTCTGGCATATTGATGTTCATCATCACCTATGCATCACCGACACTGCTGCTGCTAAGTATGGTGATGTATATCTCAATTAAAAATCTAGACATTTCTGCCTCTCCTCAAAATGTAGATTCTGGATATGTTCTAAAGAGGATTCTTGGCCTTCCTTGTCTGGTTCCACTGACTATCAATTCGATCTTGTTGATCGCATACACAATAGTATTGATCTTAATGAGGAACCATCTCTTTGTTTGGAGTGTTTTCTCTCCAAAGTAAGTTCGCAGGAATTCTCTATTTGCCATTTGGCTTCCAGCCCTTCTCATCTTATAGCTAAAAACCATATGGATATTCCGCTCTGATTAAATTATGTTTTACGCTATATATGCTGAATCTTTTGAAAGGTTAAAAAGCTTCAACAGTTCACTATCTAGCATGTAAAGTTCTCAGGGTTGTAACTTCCTAGTGAATCTTGTATGTGTAAACTTATGAATTGCATTATTTCTCCAGGTATTTATACGCATGTGCCACGACTGTGTGCATCTTGATCGGAGTCTTTATCGTGGCAACAACAGTAACCTATGCATATATGGTGCTGGCGCTGCGCAAAAAGTATGAGAGGCTCCATCAGTGACACGAGATAAGAGCCTGATTATTCTCTCTTTCAGATTCATTGGATCTCTCAAGAAGGTTTTCACCGCACTACACAATTTTTAATTTTCAAAACCAATTTTGAGATTGTGGGTGATTACTGATTACGCCTCTAGCAATCCTATTTATACCAATTTTTTAGAAGTATTATATCAAGTTAAATCTAAAGGGTTCGTCTTGATTAGTGAGGAAAAACTTCCCTTTGGACTATGTTAATTTTTGTCGCATTAGAATTCAGATCTATATATTTATTTGTAAAAGGATTATTTATTTAAATTCAAATGGAAATGTTCTATTTATTCCATAAATAGAGTTGTTTTCAAATATAGCAAAATGAGCCCAAATATTTATAAATAGATGATTACAGTGGCATTTTTCTATGTTTAAAAATATTTTAAGCAGTTTTATCATTTAAAATAATTTAATAAATAAATGTGAGGTTGGTATAAAGTATATGTCGGCCTATAAATAAAATATAATAATATTAAGGAAAGGACATGCGCCAGATATGGTACGTAAAAATTCACCGAGTTTACTTGAGTTTAATATTTACAAGATATTCTGAATTTAAACTTTTTTAAAAAATAGATATTCTAGATTTTTCCTTGAAGAGAGGATGGTGGAAGTTAAACAAACTATGCAATGTGAATTTGAAATGGCATGATACGGCTTTGGCGCGAAATTGTCTTGAGATTTAACCTAAATCCGAATCACACTGAAGTAGTGTTTGTTCTTTTATTTTTTTCGGAAAACCACACTGAAGGAGTTAAACGTAAGAAGATTGTGTTCCAAGAAACCTAACACTCAAAAAGACTAAAACACCCTTCCGCCGCTGCTTATCGGTCGTCCCTCCACCGCCGCGGATTTCTAAAAAGATTTCACTGCAACACCTTATCCAATTTTCAAATCCATCCAGGTTGCCCTTCTTTCTTCACGTGAGATTCTCAAGTGTAAAAGATGGAGTGACCAAAGAACTCGCCCATACTCACTCGGAAAGAATCATCAAGAATCAAGCTTCTAAGCTGCTGAAGTATACACCAATATCTCGGGAGCGATCAAACCCTCTCCGCCGATCGCCGCCTCTAAAACCACCAACTGGATTTCGGCACTGCTCTCCGACTCTGGAAAACCCATTTTACGCCTACGCTTTCAGTCCGAAACCGAAACTAAGATGAAACGAGGTACAAGAACTAGGCGGCAAAGGAAAGAGGACTCGAACAACGTGAAGGGCAGAGTCGAGAGTTTTTGGACGCTTTGTCCTTATTGCTATTATCTCTACGAGTACGAAATTGTGTATCTCGACTGCTGTCTCCGGTGCCAGAACTGTAAGAAGGCTTTCCATGCGGTCGCCATTAAAGGACCATTACCCGAGGTTACGGTGGTGGACGGGGAAGAGCAGTATAATGTTAGTCTAGCATTATTTAAAATTTGCTACTCTTATGAAGCAGAAGCAGTAGCAGTTGTGGATGATAAAGAAAAAGAGATCGATGTTGACAGTAAGACTACGGTAGGTTGTAAAACTGAGGATCTTATCGATGTCGATGCTGGTAGTAATAACATACAAAGGAGAAGGGTGATTGCGAACCACGAGGACACTTCAGGATATCTGAATGTCAAGGAATTTTGTGAAAAGTTGCAGGAGAAATTGGGTACTATAGACGAAGATGATCAAGAGATTAAGCAACCACAGTCAAGAACTGGTGGGGAACTTTCAGGTGTGCAGATGGTGGGAACTGGGGAAAAAATCAGAAGTGAGATAGAGAATAGACATATATTGATGGCTGATCATTTGGAAAATGAAGTCATTGGGGAATCTGGGGAGCTGAAATTTTACTTGGATGATGATGATATCTACATTGGTTTAGCAGATCTTTGATGTTGAAAACTTGGAAGGGACAGAAAAGAAAATAAAGTGCATTAAGCTTAGTGTTGGAAAAAACAGCCATTGTGTTTAGAGTGCTGATTTTTGTTCGTTCCCAAAATGTTTGTATAGTCGGAGTCTGGTGAATGAATACTGAAAAGTTCTCTCTTGAAGTACGAAAAAGAGGTCCTCGCTTTGTAAGTTCTCTCCAACTTTCTTCTTTCGTTTATTGCTTTTTCTTCCCTTTTAAAAAGAATCAAAGAGTTATCTTGTAGTGTAAAAAGATTACAATCCCAAAAGGTAAATGAATTAAAGAAAAAAAAAGGGTCTCCAATTGGCACATGCATACATAAATGATTATTACAAAAGTTACTATCCAGAGTAGTCGGATTGGAAATGAAACTACTCCACATTCAGGGATCACTTGCTTTCCGAAGATCCATCTATTCCTCTTCTTACAAACTTCCTACAAGAACTTACTGCATTGTTCTACATAATTTTCCTAGTCTTTGAATTTTTGGGCATAGAGTGGATTTAGCAGGAAGCTTCTGAACTTTCACTGTGTTGGTTTGCCTTTGTTCATTGATTAAGGTCTGACCAGGCTCCTTGTTATGGACGTCGTACAGATTTGTGTATTGCATTTCTCTAGCTTTCTATAGTACTGCTTAATCATTTCAGGGGAAAATTCCGAAGTGGTAACTTCACAAAGTTCTCTTGATTCAATGGATTACTTTTATTGGGAGGATAGAGATAGAAAGAACCTCACTGTGGCAATTCACCGGAAATAGAGTAATTGCTCTTATGGTTGACCACCTTATTTGATTGAATTTTAATGGACGTCTATTGTTCTCTTCTTTTCAAATATATATTTTTTTGGTTGGATAAGAAACAGCGAAAGGAATATATTCCAAAAGAACACAAAACAGACTAAGGGTGGGGTCGAGAAAGCCCCCCCAAAAAGCCTAAGAGCCCTCTTTTCAAATATTTCATTTCAACGAGAATACCTTGGTAGCATGCCTTTTCTCCACAGATTTCTAACCCAAATTAACATGTAGTCTTGAGAAGAGGGTATATACTATTGGACTGATTTGGACTGATGTTAGCCATATATTCAATACTGAGACCAAAAAATTCACTCCTTACAATATTAAAATCAAGTTACTTCGGTGCTTCATGTCAGCCATCCTTTAGGTTGCAGTTTTGCAGTTCCAAGAATAAAGTAAAATAACTTTTGTCCACCAAGGAGCAACAGCAACCGAACTAGCTTCCAAGGCACACACCTACAGTATAATGCTTTTCAGTTATCTCAAGATTCTTGATTCCATGGAACTTGTAATTTTTAAGAGAAGATAATTCTTAGGAGTATGGGTGGAGACCGGGATTAGTTATAAGTGGGGGGTCGTTAAAATTGTAAAAGATGATGAAACTTCTGGTGTTGTCAATGTATTCCTGAATTTGAAAGGATTTGTAATGAATTGCAAATTTGGAACTCGAGTTGTATGGAATGTGGACTATTTTATGAACATTATCATATTACCATGGGTAAATTCTGGTCATGCGGATAGTTGATATGTGATTTTGTTAAAGCACTCCGAGTCTTCATATCATTATAAATACATAATCTTTACCACAAATAAATAAAGCAATTATGAGAAAATGGCAATATTAGTTTCCATATCTTATCATTATCAAAATGCATAGTAAATGGCAATTATGAGATTGGATATTGCATTATCATCCTTAACCACAAATAAATAAAACAATTAATTCCTTCTCTCCCACTTTCTGAAAATGGAGAATTTCCTTGTATAAAAAAAACATCAATAGCCATACTTTACACCTATGAATACTATTCCTTTCCTTTTTGATACTGTGGACCTTTTATTTTTCTTCTTCATATATGCGTTGTTTATAGTCTGAACTAGTCATGCAGTCCATCCAGAGCTACCCAACTTTAGGAACTATGCATCAGATCTATTCTCAAGCACAACCTCCAATGATCAAGCATTACAGCTGCCCAATCTCATCCTTTCCAAGGAAGGAGCCTAAATTACATGCAGCCTTGAAGCACCGTTTGGCAGAGCAGAACAGAAGGAACAGAATCAGTGGCCAATATGCCACCCTCCGTGCCATCCTTCCCAGCTTATCCAAAGTTAGTCCGAACTTCCTCTCAAAAATCTATCTTCAATTGTTTTTTTAAGCCAAAAACGTTAAACTTTCTGTATATTGACACTTGAAAAGAAATGATTTTGTTGTGAACACAGACAGATAAGAGTAAGCTGAAAAAGGCTTTTGTGCTTTCTGAGACAATCCGTAGGGTGAAGGAGCTTAAGAAGCTTGTATCAGAAAAGAGAGTAGCCAATCGTGAGTTCAGGGATTGTGGGATACCTAGTGGGGCAGATAGATTGAGCTTAGAACAATGTGATGGTGGTGAAGGGATGGTGAAGGCTGTAATGAGCTGCGAGGACAGGCAGGACATCATGGCAGAATTGGCAAAAGCACTGAAAACAGTGAAAGTGAAGCTGGTGAGAGCTGAAATGGTGACTGTGGGTGGAAGGAACAGATTTTCTCTGTGGATGCAAGGTCCTAAGGAAGGAGCTGGTGGGCTTAAGAGAGTGTTGGAGGCTGTTATGAGGAGGCCTTCTTGGATTGCTAAAAAACCCAGAAATGCTTGGCATTCTCGAGCTCCAACAGCTAATAATTTTAACAGAGTGGCTTCTTGAAAAAAAAATATCTTATTTTTCTTCCAAGTAAACATAATTAGCGGTTTGTAATTAGAGGTCAATTGTGATGGCCTTTCTGGATCCATCCAGCCTTTAATTCATAATACATCCGAACATAATTGGTCAAATTATACGTGATTGCTGACACTTCTTTTTCTTCTTATGTTGTAAATGAAACTGAATGAAAAAATAAATTGATATTACAGGTTATTTTTGAAGAATTCGATCGATGGACACACAATGCCCATTTACCCATCAACCTCAAGTAGAAACATCTGGTTGAGATTTGAATTATAATGTAACCTTTTCAAGATGTGAGTGGAAAGTAATTATTTAAATTTCAAAGAATAATCTCTAACATGCTGCTAACCTCTACAGATATACAGCTTTTGGTTCAAAAATCGAAATAAGTTTTACCAAAAATTCTGTAGCTTTTGTTTATTGAGTTGAAAAATTGAAATATATATATTTTTTTCAATAGTTTGATTTATAAGATGATCATTTTCCATAATAGTTGTAAATTTAGGTTTATCATAATGGAAATATATCAAAATCACGGAACCATGACTTCATGACAATATATCGGATATGTTTCACTGTGATTTTAAAATAGTTAAAATTATTTTTGTCATATTCATAATAACTTTGAAACATGTTTCTAATCTTTTAAAATTAATTTTGATGATATGAACATTAATTTTAACAATCTGAGAACTTTTTTCCAAAAACAGATTTGGTAGGTCTTGTTAAAAGGCTCATGTTGTTGAGAAGATGAACTAATTCTTCTCTTCCCAACTACATCCCAACAAACTCAGGAACGGTCAAAGTTCAAGTTTATAAATATCCATCATGGCCAAATGCTCCTTCAACTCAAGCAACAAACAGAATCTTCTGATTCAAAACCATGGCTGCTTTCAACAGTTTCTTGAAGTTATTGTTGTTTGTATCCTTGTCATTGGCAAGCATCAATATGAGCTTTGCTAGTCCTCGTCGCCTTCTCGATACACCGGCAGCTCCACCTCCATTCCCGTCTTTACCTCCAATTCCTCCACTGCCGCCTCTGCCCAAGGCCACATTGCCACTGCTGCCAAATGCTGCCTTGCCTCCGCTCCCTCCGATGCCAACCGTGCCAAGAGCTACCTTGCCTCCATTGCCTTCGACACCAGCATTGCCAAAGGCTACCTTGCCTCCTTTGCCACCATTACCAACAATTCCCTTATTTCCTACCACACCACCGACCGGGCCATTGCCGACCTTTCCTTTCTCATCACCACCTCCATCAAATTGAACCACCTGAAGTTTAAAGGCATTGTAGCTCCAACTCTACGTCTTCTAGTTTTATTCTTCCGGATTATACTTCGATCTACCATTCTTGGTGGACTTGGCATATTTCTATGTTTGTCCATTATATATTGTCGTCTTTATTCCTTGTAATGGCTTGAGTAAGTTCATATATGTCATAAGGTTTTTATCTACATTGAAGGCATTGCTGTATCATCTCGCTTCTTGAGTTTTAGTAGAGGTGTTTTTTCATACAATATGAGCTCTATTGCTTGGATGTTTGTTTATGCCATTAAGTTTCATGAGCTTAGATATTATAATTACTTCTTACTATTCATTCAAACCTATGGCTAAGGAGGGTGTGGAGAAAAGTTTGATGGTTATATGGACTTCCGCTGAGCACTTGATGCTACTATAACCAGATGTAGGTTGAAAGAAACAAAATTAATATACCTTTAGGCAGCAGTCAGCACCCACACGATTCCCACCATAACACCATTTCAATTGCCGAAGGTTCCTTGATAGTTTTTTTTTTCTTGACAATGTGTGGGGTGGGGGATTCGAACCTCTAACTTCAAGGTTGATAGTACAAGTAGTATGTTAATCGAGCTATGCTCATTTTGGCCGGTTCCTTGATAGTTGTTATCAACAATTAAATAAGAATTTACTGCCCCTTGCTTCTGAAAAATATGATGCTTCTACACGACTATGCCAGTAGCATTGTGTATAGGTTAATGAAGGAACATGAAAATGAAGCAGGCAGTAAACAAACTAAGTATTCATTAGTATGGGAAATGTATTCTACAAAGGACGTCTAGGTTATTCTGCAATGTAACTAGTTGTACAAAGTCATCAGTCACCTACCTCATACCACCCGCCATTTATTGGATGTGCACTTGATTTCATCTTTATATTGATGTGTATCTCCCTTCTCTGCATTCATTTACAAAGAATAGTTGTATAATTTATCGCTTGTAAAAGACTAATTCACGGCTACAATTAGATTTGATAGCATCCTCCAACTTCTCAACACAATCGAAATCAACCTTGAATGTCACCATGGTAATACCATCTTTACCACTGTCATAATCCTGCTTAATATCCTCGACTTGAAAAGATTGCAACTGCAAACACCAACAAAGATTTCAGATGTACAATAATCTCTATTTAAAAATTGCATCTGAAAAAATGCATGCAGTGCATAAGAAACTGTAAAACCATGTATTGCTGGAGCCGAAAGATATCATCACTCTATGTGGTATATATGTGATTTTTTGAATTATAGAATAATGTTTCCACGTCCACCGAAAAAGTAAATGCAATATCGACAATGACATGAGAACTAGACCGAGAAAAAAGAAAGCAGAAACAAATGCAAAATCAGAGCCCATGGAGCAAACCCGTGATATAGGCAAACTCGATAACTCTTAACAAAATAGGCAAATTTACCTGGTGGTACAAGATCCCTAAAAGATCGAATGGTACCTCCACACCCATTGGAACCTAAAAGAAATGGAACCCAATTTATCAAAAACAACATTCAATATTAAAATCAATTTAAAATGGTTTAATAGTTATTTTGCTTCAATAAACTTCCGAGTAACACTAGCAGCACAAGGTGATAACACACATTGAGGGAAAGAAGAACACCTTAGATTTCACAACACATGTTTGGGCACTCTTCAGGCATTCAGAAGCCACTCCTCCATAAGCCCTGACTAGTCCCCCAGTGCCAAGTTTGATACCTCCAAAATACCTATATTTTGGTAGACCATATTAAGTTAGATATAGCACATGTGGCAAGCATACACATTCACATCAACCAGAAGCATTAACAAGAGGATTCCAAGTAACTGATTTCGCCCAAGGAAATTTCGTACAGAGATCCTGAAAATTATATTTCAACCTAGTACTTATCATTTGCAAAGAGAATACCTGATCACGACCACCATGACTCTGTCAATACCTGAAGAAACAATAGCAGAATGAATTGGTTTTCCAGCAGTACCAGATGGTTCGCCATCATCATTAGACCTATATTGATCTCCAACCTGAAAAGAGGCAGAAGGAGTAATAAATAAAGGAATTGAGAACAGTGGAATAAATGTACTATGTCCCCTCCCAACATCTCTTCATGGGAATCCTCTTGACCAAAAACCTTCCTGAAAACTGTAACATTGCATTTCGAAGTAATAATAAGACCATCAGAAAATTGACTGACAGATGAAATCTCTAGACTCTAGTTTTGCGAGCTTTAAAATACGAGGGAATGACAAAAGAAATTGATATTACATTCACAGCAGCAAATTTTCAAAGTTACCAAGATAAACGTAGCGTAAAAATGTAAACTAGAAACTAACTGCAGCATCTTCCTCATCATATTTAAAAACCATTTAGTCTGTTGTTTTTGTAAAAATATAAAAGAGGCGGCAGATTTAGAATTGCATTATTTTATCATATCATTTAGCATAAATTCTGTCACATTACACTTTCAACAGATCACGTGATGAGCATAATATGAGACCACTGTGAAGGATGACGAACTACCCCATAATAGATATTCTTCAAGAACTTTAACAACTATTACACCTAACCATGTTCAACAACCTACAAGAGATAAAGACTAAGCACCTGATACGCCCAGCAATTGTGAGTAGCTCGCGGATCCCGCACCTGAGTTCCAGGACAACAATGCCTGTCAGATAAGTGGATTCTACACAAACGTATCAATCTTATCCTAGAAGATTTAAGGACACATGTGTCGGTAAAGTTTCAAATTCTCCACTATATTATAAATGAAAAGAGGCTAATGTCATACTACAATTAACAATTACGAATTTCACAAGAACATAGATAGCTTTACCAAATGAATCAAAATCATCCACGATATAAAAGTGCGATATAATTTACAACTTCAAACAGGAGGCCGTATGGAGTCCAAGAGAACAAAAGAGAATCAGTTTCAGGTAAACAAACGGAAAAGCAGAGAGGCTAAACAGAAATAGAAACCGGAAACTACTCCATGAGAATCAGAAATGAAGGAATAGAAAATTTGGAAAAGCATAGAACACCTGGGAGAGAAAAGAGAAGGCAGATTGCTCATTGGAGACAGGACCAGCGATTGCAATGAACTTGCTCTTCTTGATTTCTCTTTCGAATCTTACAATCTCTTTAATCGTCGTGTATGCGCCTGCTTTTCCGCTACTGCTACTGGCTGTTGCGACCATATCTTTCTTCTCTCGAGGAATCGCCCCCAGTGAGGAAGATAATCGAGTATTGAGTTTCAGTCTCTTGAAGTGACGAAAATTTGGCGCTGCTGCAATTGCAATTGCCACAGGCATTTGATGGAGCCTCCGATTCTCTTTGGACAAGACGAGGGCGATTCTCCATTCAATAGTCCTTTCCTAAAGTTGATATTAACGATGTCGTTTCAGTGGAAAATAAGACTTTTTTTTCAGTTGAATTAAAATTTTGGCCATATCCTTTAGAGAAAGTTGGAACTTACTGATTAAAATTTAAATTTTTATAAAATCTTCATAAAATAGTAGAATTATTCTATAAATAAAAATTTTATCTAATTATATAAATTTTATCAAATTATAAAATTAAATTCTAACTTTTTAAAATTATAGAAACTAAATTCTTTTTAAAAAAACTAGGAGAATTTTTAAAAATAGAAAAATAAGGAAAACTATTTACATAAAATAGCAAAAATTTTAAATAATTGTGATAGACGTTGATAGAAATCTATCAACGTCAGTGATAAAAATGACAGAAGTCTATCACCGATAGGTGCTGGTAAAAAATTATAGAAACTAAATTTTAACGTATATTTATTTATTGAGATGAATTTTAAAATTTGAAGTTTTTTTCCTCTCCGTGTACGAGAAATTATTAATGAATTGTATACATGTTAAGTTGCTTTTGGTTTTAATTAAAAATTTCTCAAGAAAATTCTCAACAGTTTTCGAGGATTTTGTTGCATCGCAATTATTTCTTTTAGTTTCTTATATACGAATTATATCAAATTAATATTATCTTTTTAAAAATAAACCCTTTTTTTAACTTTCTTTATTTTATGTAAAATAAAAATAAGTAATCTAATATAGATCTCTCGGTTATAAATTTGTATAATAGTATTTCATGCCTACATCACTGCCGAAGCTATTATAGTATTATTATGATATAGAAGATTAATATTGAACTCTGGCTTGATAAATTATCTTCTTCTTCAATACTTTGCATTTAGAGGAAAGTATACATTGATTAAAAAGAAACAAAGGATTTGTTAATTTTGTATGATCATCACATATATAATCTATTTGATAAGAAAAAAATTACTTTTTAAGTGTCATTGAATAATAGATTTTATAAAACATATCTTTTAATGAATGGACAAGAATCTTCCTAATAATCACCACTATAAATTTTAACCAACTCTTTCTTTTTTAGAATAAGGATTTTTTTTTTCTCTTCTTTTTTGCTTTCTTCTCGTCTACTTGTAAAAAATGTAACAATAGTAAGGAGAATATCTTTATCAACTAATTAAAAAGGTAAGTTTTCTCTTTTTCGATATAGCATATATAATTCTTGACATAGATTTATAACCACATGAAAGGATTACTTTGAATTTTCCTTGAACTTTTCATACGGAGAAAATATATGTTACATATGTGTCCTCTAATGTTACATAATTGAATAGAATAACAAGAAAAGTCATACAAATAAAATCATGCACCCCTTAAATTAAAACCTTTTGGTGGCCATATGTTTTGTTTGATCTTGACTATCACCATCTATATTAGTAATATTACATACTTAGCTAGGTAAAAAATTAGTATTACCATCACATCTACAAAGAGTTAAAAATGTAAGATCAACAAAAAGCACGCAGTTGCAAGAGAGATGACACAAAAATGTTTCATATGTGGTTTAATTTTTCAATACACTCTTCGAATCAAGCCTAGAGCGAATAAGATTAATAAATTATTGTTAATACAATTTACAATTGATATTAACTTATGCATAAATTAACTCACTTCTTAAGATCGTGTTGGAGTCGTTGCTCAACTAATCATTCAATTGAATATTTTCAAACACAAACACGTACTCCTTTGTTAATTTTCTACCACTGTTTAAACTCTTTTTAATAGTGGATACATCTTATCTCAAGACTTATAATACATACTTCTTCCAAATAAAAAGATTCACATTTTTACAATTCTACAAATAAATACTCTAACAAGATTTTACAAATTTAGAATAATTAAGAAAGTGAATAAACAATATTTTTTTTCTCTAATGTCACTATATATATATATATATAAAGGAATAGAAATAGAATTGATAAAAGAAGGAAGATTTAAATTAGTTAAGCAACACGCTCCTTAACTAAAACGAAATTGAAAATTAAAAATATATCCGTTAAACACGGACAAAAAAAAAAGAACATTAGGAGGAAAGAAAAAAAAAACCCCAAAGTTAAATAAAATAAATTCAATAAATAAACAACATGTCGCTTTGGCCGAGTCTTAAGGCGTGTGCCTGCTAAGTACATGGATTTTCCTGAAGGTTTCCCCGCGAGAGTTCGAATCTCTCAGTCGACGTTATTAATTTTCTTTTTCTTTCTTTCTTAAAACTTTTTCATCAGTCAGCGCCTTCCTCAGAATTGAACTGTCGTAGTCAAGGGCAGGCAGGGAGGCAACTAAGTCAGCTTCGCGGAAAATCGTCGACCCATAAATATGTTGCATCGCAAGTCACTTGACGACACGTGGACTACAATCATTGACTTTTAAAAAGGGCCAAATCTTGACCAGGCTATATGTTACGAGCCCCAACTCCGGGTCAATTATGGCATTTCGCGGTGTCCAACGGTCAGACCAGGGCACACACC
Source organism: Lagenaria siceraria (assembly GCA_002890555.2). NCBI lineage: Eukaryota > Viridiplantae > Streptophyta > Magnoliopsida > Cucurbitales > Cucurbitaceae > Lagenaria > Lagenaria siceraria. The sequence goes on along the minus strand of CM016485.1, from coordinate 6,034,224 downwards.
CAGCTCTTTCCCTTGCACTTACCTTTGCGTTCGTTATTTAATAAGCCAGCCCGCATTTAACGTGTTCATAATTCTTAATTTTTTAGGGGCAAAAAAGAACTCGGTCATGTGGCAATTTTGATAATATTTCTTATTCATAATGATTCTCGTTGAATTTAATCCAAGGCTGTAAGACATTTTTAATACTTTGCATTATTAAAGTTAGACAGTGGAGTACTCAAAAAAAAAAAAAAAAGTGAGAAGTCAAGGAGTGGTTTAACTTTTATTCAGTTTTTAAAAACAAAATGATTTCAGTATTTTTTTTTTTTAATTCAACTTAATCAGAAAATTGAAACTTGAACCCTTTAACTTTTAATTAAAATAATATGTTTTAGTTTTTCTAATGATTTTTTTTTTTACAATATGTGCGGTAAAAAATCAAAATTCTAATTTTAAATATATTAGTTGAGTTATGCTCGACATATCTCTTACCTAATTTATTTATGCTCAAGCTTACAAGTGACGCCTACCATAGTTACATCCTTAACTTTAGCATTGTTGTTAAATTTATATACAAATTTTAGAAACAAACAATAAGATTTGATCTCTTAATGTATTTTATAATTTTTTACTTATTATATATATATATATATATATATATATATATATATATATATATAATCTTGAACCAACCTTAAATCAATGGTATTTCACATATGTTAAATATTATTTAATTAAGGAAAATTTTTAGAAATAGAAAAATAAGGAAAATTATTTACACAAAATAACAAAATTTGTGGAAAGTTGTGATAGACACTCTATCAAGTCTTCATCTCATTGCTCTAGCTTCTTCATTCCAACAATACGAAGATAGAAATAATAGAAATTTATCACTAATAGATGCCGGTAGAAATCTATCAATATCTATTATTATTTATTTTGCTATTTTCTATCAATAATTTGTCATTTTTAAATTTTCTTTTAATTAATTAATATCACAAATTTGAGGGTAAAATTTCAAACCTTCGACCTATTAAAAAAAAGTTATTAATATTTCAATTTGATAATTTCTTGTTCTACTTACATTATTTTAAAAAAAAAAAATCTTTATCAGATGTAGATGGTTGCTTAAAGCAAAATTTTATTTCTCCAATTATGCTGGATGACTTCCTTCTTCTGGTTTTTAATCTCCACCCACTTGACACCTCTATTTATTTAGTTTTTTTTTTTAAGAGATGTCAAATGCAATATATTCAAAAGTCTATTTCTTATATTTTTAGCAATTCCATATTAAATTATGAAAAGAATCAATGTAACTAAATGATAGTATTTGACCTTATAAATTAATTATTCTGATTACGTTTGATAATAACTTTTTCATTAAAAAAAAGTTGGTTTACTTGAAGAATTCTATTTTTAACATTCTAAAAACATAATTTGAAAATTTACGAATAAATAAATAAAATGAAAAATCTAATTTTTTAAAAAACAAAATCAGAATTTTTCTGGAGATTTAAAAGGATCTCTAAAAATACATTTAAAAACAACATTTTAAGGTGGGTTTGAAATACATTTTTCAGTGTTTAATTTAAAGAAAAAAAGGTCATTTTGGAAAAAAAAAAATAGAGTGTCCGTCAACAACCCAAATTAGCTTTTGAAATGTATTTTAAACAATTTTTATTAAAAGAGTTTAAATAAAAATGATTTTTTTCAAAAACATTTTTTCTCAAGTCATTTCAAACGCCCCTTATTATATTATTTGAAAGAATTAGGAAATTATAATACAATGAATTATCAAACTTCAAAACTTAAGACTGTTTGAAAGTACAAATTTGTCAGGTTTAAAATCTTGTGTCTTTTAAAAATGGCCATAAGTGATTTATGAAGTTAAGTAATATAATTCCATATTCATCAATTCATTTGGAAGTTATTTGACAAATAGCCGTGGAGATTTTTACCTTTGGTTTCCAAAATAAAGGTTAAATTTATACGTATAAAGTCAGCTGTTCACATATAGATTGCTTTGAATAATATGAGTCAGTCTTTTTGGGAATAAAGGTCAAGGAGCTAAGTTGGACAACCCTGTCAAATTGGAAAGTTGCATGCCCCCAAAAAATAATACACAACATTTTAGGTTAAATTACAATTTATATATAAAAATAAAAATTGAAGTGTACTAATTTATATCTTCTTCTTGAAAAATGATAGAGAAAATTAAAGGCAATAAAAAGGTAGATTCAATTATATGCTTTAAGAATAGTTCAAGGTTGGTTATTAGATATACATCAAACTATCTCAAAATAAATGCATCATGAATGACATAAATTATTGATATGTATATAGTTTTCTTTTTTGCTTTTTGTTTTTCTTTTATTTTATTTTTCCAATATGAGTGATGATTTGAAATTTATACCTTTTAGTCAATGATACACATTTTATACCGATTTAATTATGCTAACTTTATTTATTTGTTTTAGTTTATATTTATATCGTTTAAACGATTAAAGAATATCAATAACTTTTAATTTGAATAAACTCTTTCTTTATTAAAAAAAAAAGTAGCACCTTTATTGTATCAATTAAAATTTTAATTATTAACTATGTCAATTTAAACTTAAATAGAAAAGGAAGAGTCTCTTTTTTGTTAGCCACTCTGTGAACATCACTACACTCACCTACTCCACCCAAAAAAATGTTACTATATGCTAATTTTGTCATAAAATAATTAAAAATATTGTCATATTTATTGACAAAAGGAAAGTAAAATTCGTGCTTAAATAGCAATAACATTCAATAATTAAGGTGACAAAAAGGAAAAAAATAAATAAAATTACTTATTTTAATTGAATATAGATTATAGAGTAGAGAGGAAATGGAAAGTGGGACCGGGGAGGGGGGAGAAGGAGAACCGCGTAAAATGGGGGAGAGAATTGTAAATACTGAAAATAAGGGGGTTGGAAAAATAAAATGGCCCATAAAGAACGTTCGGCGTTTGTTATGCTATAAATTGCCTTCCCCACGCTCTGTCTTCTCCAATTCACCATTAATTTCTTTGCGTATTACAGAGTCCTCTGTTAGCATATGTCTCACAGACCCCTCGTTCCTCATTATTCCTCCATAGCCTTCGGCCTTCATTCCCATCTCTTGGTTTCCAGTGAGATGAACTCCAATTCCAATTGGTCTTTTTAATTCCCCTTTCCCCGTCTTTTCCGTTACCCAGATCAGATCTTCATTTTTCTCTCTGTTTCGAATTCCATTCTCTCTTGTTTGTTTCCCGAGAAAATTTTGATTCCTGGAAAATGGGTTTCAAGGGATTTCTCGAAGGTGGAATTGCTTCCATTGTTGCCGGCTGTTCCACCCACCCGCTTGATCTCATCAAGGTCCGAATGCAACTTCAGGGTGAGACTCCTGCTCCTACGGCCGCGGTTCATAATCTCCGCCCTGCTCTCGCTTTTCAAACCACCTCTGTAACTGCACCGAGGTCTATGAATATTCCTCCGCCGCCGCCTCCGGCAGCGCGTGTTGGTCCAATCGCTGTTGGGGTTCGTATTGTGCAGCAGGAAGGAGTAGCGGCTCTCTTCTCTGGCGTTTCCGCCACCGTTCTCCGACAGACTCTGTACTCGACTACCCGTATGGGGCTTTACGATATTCTAAAACAGAAGTGGACCGATCAGGATACCGGGAAAATGCCACTCATTCGGAAGATATCGGCCGGTTTGATTGCCGGCGCAGTCGGTGCTGCAGTCGGCAACCCGGCTGATGTAGCGATGGTCCGAATGCAAGCCGACGGGCGGCTACCACTAGCGCAGCGGCGGAACTACAAAAGCGTGGTCGACGCCATAACCCAGATGGCACGTGGCGAAGGCGTGACGAGTCTGTGGCGTGGTTCGTCGTTGACGGTGAATCGTGCGATGCTCGTAACGGCTTCGCAGCTCGCATCGTACGATCAGATCAAGGAGACAATTCTGCAGAAGGGATTGATGAAGGATGGGCTTGGGACACACGTGACGGCGAGTTTCGCAGCCGGATTCGTGGCGGCGGTGGCGTCGAATCCGGTGGACGTGATAAAAACCAGAGTGATGAACATGAAGGTGGAGGCGGGGGCTGCGCCACCGTACTCCGGCGCGTTGGATTGCGCGTTGAAGACGGTACGGGCGGAGGGGCCGATGGCACTATACAAAGGGTTTATTCCGACGATTTCACGGCAGGGACCATTCACGGTGGTGCTGTTTGTGACGCTGGAACAAGTTCGAAAGGTGTTTAAAGATTTCTAATTAGAGAATGATGATGACGAAAATTGTAACATTTTTAAGAATATATTCTATAAATCGAGGTGCTTTAAGTTTGTAGTTATTTTAATTTTATGGGAATATTAATTGTAATGGCTTTTGTGGTTTAAATTAAGATGTTTAATGTCTTTAAAAAAAAGTTAAAAGATGTTTAATTGGAGTGGGTTTGATTTGAATGGAGGATCTTTTGAACTTCGTTGTTTGTTCGTTTTTTACGTGTGTCCGCCATAATTGCTATATTTAGTGCATAGGTAACAATTATTTTGTACTGCACGAACAAATTATTCAATCATAATTTATAAAATATTTTAATTTATTTTTGTTATGTGCGTGCATAAATATTACTTGCTTATTAAAAAAAACTACTCAACCCAATCATTCATTAATAATGACTTAGGGCAATACTTATTTTTAATTCATATTTTTATGTGGGATGAGAGTGAGACTTATAAAGATGAGTTCAACACTAAAGTATTGTTTTTTAAAAAAATATGGACCAACATTTGAAAAGATGTACCCAAAACAATTGTAGCTAGAGTTGTACGTAATTAGTTATTTTATGAGGTTTTATTAAATTATAAGTAATAAATTCCAACTTTTTCTTAACTAGAGATTGAATTTGTAATTAAACCTAAATTTAATTGTATGGGATGTTGATTGGCAAAGTTTGTAAAATGAAAGGGAAAAAAAAAAAAAAGTCAAGATTTGTAAAGTTTTAGGCGTTTTTAGAAGGCAGGAGAGTTGGAAATCTGAAGTTTAGTTTTTAGGCTAAGCATAAAGTTTCATAATTGACCAATTGTCCAATTCTACAATCAAAGAATCTATTCTTTTGCACAATTCAAATACAAACATCGATTTGGAACTTCCCAAGATAACAAAACCGAGGAGCATCTCCCCAATGAATTGTTCGCATCTTTAGAGCTCAAATTGATGGTTGAAAAAAAAATCAATCAAATTTTAATCTATATATTTTTAATAAACTCTAAATATGTAATTTCTTACTTAAAAATTATTATTACTTAAGCAAATTTCAATTAAAAAATTAACTTTAATGATTTATTAAAAAAAATATAGATAAACAATTGAAACTGAAACCAAAATGATATTTTAACACGATTGAAAAAAAATTAGTTAATGAAGAAGTGAAATGGGATGTGAACCAATGGGTTGAGAATTGGGATATTTGAGGAAATGAATTGGTTTTGGCGATATTATATTATGCGATTCGGATTCCTTATTCTGAATTATTATTGCAAACAAAAATGAAAATGTGTTATCTTCTCCAACATCATTCATTCTTGTCTTGCGTTTTGTTTTGATTTGAAATTATTTAGGCAAATCATTTATTTCTTTGTATAAAAATATCTTTCAATTATTGGAATATTGGTGACTCACCTTGCTTAACATCTTTCCCACGTGTCCAATATCTCTTTCATTTCCATTGACAGTACCGTAGAAGTTAGAACTGACATGTATCTATGATCTATCTACTTTATTTATTTTTTATTTTTATTTTTATTTTTACAAGGTACATCTGTATTCTCTCCATTTATTTTTATTTTAATTTCGCTTTTATGTTTTTAAAATAATACTTTATTACTTTGTTATCATCTTTGCCTTTCTTTAATTAAAGTTTCTTAATCATCTAATTAAACGCCATAATTAATCTAACTCAAATTTGTATACATGCATTATCTATTTAAATTTTTATGCTAATTTCACTTGGTTAAGTGTCCATCTTGAGTTATAAATTTAGGTCTAGTGGATCATCTTTTACAATTTTATATCTAACAAATCTTTGACATGTTCAACTCTTATTAAAACTAATGAATCTATTAGTATTTAATCAAATATTAAATTTTCAAAATGGGGTTTAATTTGTCCTTAATTCAAAAGGTGTCATTGAAACCTCATAAACTTTTTAAACAGAAAATCACAAGTCTAAAAATTTACCATCACTTTTAAAGTTCAATAACATATTGCATAAAAAATTAATAGTTCATAAACAACCTTTTAAAATTTAAGGATCTATTTGATACCAATTTAAGGATTCGACTTATAACTTTACCAATATTTTATTTCACAATATTGATGAATTTGAAGATTCGCTCAAAACAAAAAAATAAAATAAAAATAATGAAATGAATTGATTTTTTTGTTTCCAAGGAATAGCATAGCAAAACAAAAAGAAACAAGGAAAGAACCAATTTATTAGAACCGCCTGAACTCTGATTACATTCGAGTTATGAGGAGACTAATTAATGTAGTTAGAAAGAGGGTTTGATTTCTAAATTTTAAAAAAAATATTCGATAAGTATTACAAAGGAAAACCTTGCCAATAATTATGCTCTGTTAGGAAAGTATTTTCTTCACATTTCAAAGAAAAATTCAATATATTGTAAATTCCATGCCATTTGCTGCTCAATCCTATAAATATTAAAGTTATCAAAAGCAAACAAAAATTTCACAAGATAATATAAGTTTAATAATGTATTCTAAAAAGTACTACAAACTTTTTATTTTATTCTTTTCCAAACATAGTGCAAGTGAAATTTTCTTGCCATACTTTATATTACGCTTAAAATTTGAGTTTCAATTGAATTATGTTATCTACGTAAAAGTTTAAATTCTCTACTATATTTGATAAATACTCCTAAAAACTATCCATAATCTTCAAATACACGCCCATAATTATTTATTTATTTTGCTCTGTATTTGAACATAACGTTACTTTATTTTATTAAAATATTTTGGGCATAATATTAATAATTATAAAATACGATTTGGTAGTTGAAAAATCATCTTAATTTGGGAAAACTACCTTTTATTCCTCAAGTTCTGGAAAATGTTTTTCTGAATTTTCAAAACATACCATTTTAGTCCCCGGGGTTTTTAAAATATGTGCATTTGATCCATAAATTTTCAAAATATACCTTTTTAGTCCTTAAATTTTTAAGAATAGATTTAAAAGGTCAATGAAATAACTTTTTATTAATTTAAATAATTATACGATATTTTGAATTAAAAAAATAAGTTTTAAAATAATTTTAGAGAAGATATAATCTTTTAAAATTAGAAATTTGCTACAAGGATCTTTCAAAACTTACTTTTAAAAATTTAGAGATCAAATATTTGATATGCATATTCTTAAAAATTCAAGGACTAAAAGGATACAATTTGAAAACACATGGATCAAACACATATTCTTCGAAATTCGGGTACTAAAACGCAATTTTCCATTTTAATGTCAACTATTAGCTCTTAATTAATTAATCATGAATTATGTATGTGAAAAGAAAATTAGAGAAGCTCAAAATTGGAAGCCTTATATATATATATATATATATATATATATATATATATATATATATATATATATATATGATTGCAGTTTGTTCAAAAATTGATTGCATCCTTACATAGAATTGAACGCACTTCCATGATCGAAGATGGTGGCTCCAAGTCTCTCCGTTGCAGGGCATTTCCAAGCAACCGCTGCATTTCCGACGCAAACACGTCATCTAAAGCCTGCAGATTCAGTCAAGAAGATTCAACAAAAGAATAGTAATGGTTGATCTTCTTCATTTCATTCGATTCAACAACAACAAAAGGATTTCGAAATGTGGAGCTCGATGATGATGAGTTTTGGACTTACAGAAACTGCAATGCGTAAGCCTTTATACGAGGACATGTTCTCCTTTCTGTTTTCTAAGAGATGTAGAAGATCTTGTCCCATTCGATCCCACAAACGTCGGCAGATTGCTACGAAGACGCCGTTGTTAAGGACAGGGTGGAGATGATGGATTGTGTTCATCAGTAAATCCTTCAGTGGCTGCATTCTGCTTCGTATTTCTGAATCTGTCATTGCTTCCTTCGTGTCCTGTATTATCTTCCGCAATTTTGTTGCACTTTGGACCCTTGTCTGCGTATGAAAAGCAAGATAATAATGCTGCTCGATCACGAACTGTTTGTTTATCTTTCATGGCAGGAATGTATTTTGGGTTTGAAGGATACTTACATTTTCTGTGAGTTTCTCCACAACTGCGTGCAGGTAACTCCTAAATTTGGCTCTAAGGACCAGAGTTACTTCGCTGAGATATTCACCACTAGCAAGACCTTCATCAGTCATGCAAGAAGATGCCAATGAATTCAGTTTGCGTTCTATCTGAGGCATAAGCTCATCCAGCATCCTCTTCATTGTATTCAAAAGAATGCCCAACTGAAAAGGATGGTCCCTCAGTAAAAAAAGATTGTCTTTTTAAGGGTGACTCTTCTTTCAAACCACACAGAAAGAATAAGCAATACCTCATCTGGTATAAAAAATGTATCCACTGATTGTCTGGCAAACTTCTGGAAATATTTGGAAAGCATTATGGGCACTGAATTATCCTTTAATGGGGATAAAACATCAGAGTATTGCCTTTCCAAGGATTCAAAAATTGCCTTCTCAATATCTGCAGTTGCCTATAGAAGAAAAGAGATACCACTTCAAATCCTGGACAAGTACTTGGTGAGGCAGGGGAATAAGTACCATTTTGGACACCTACCTGTTCTAGACTGTTTGCATATTCCGGCCAGCGACAAACGATGACTTCATATTCATTTAGTGTCTCTTTTAGCCTATCATACATATCATCAACAAACGGCAATGTTGAGCTTTCTGGTCTGGCTCCATATGGTTGTACCTGAAGGTAAACACCACTATCAGAATGTCACCAGTTTCGTGATAACAACAAAAGTGTCATCGTGCTATTACATCCATACCTTGTCCTGTTTGCACAGGTCGAGCAAAGCGAGACGCTTACTTTGAATCCAAAGAGTAATATACGAGTGGAACAGCTCTTTGGCATCAACTCCACCTTTAACAAAACTGAAACAATCTCAAAACAGATTAAGAAAAAGTGCACTTGGTATTGTAATTCTTACCATTACCTGATGTTCCATCGAACAAGATCCTGCTGGAAATCAGCTGTAGCAATGACAAGTTCCGTCACAGGAGGGGATGGACCTGGAGGAGAACAAGTCATGAGAAAATCTCGCAATCTATTGCACAGCTCCACACTGTATATGGATGAAGAAAGGTTTGGCAAGTCTATGAAACTGCAGAATGAAAAATGTAGGTCATAAATATAGGTAGAATCACCAGAAATTTCAGCCAAGATGTTTTTCAGAGGAACAACAGAAAAGAAAAGATTCAGAATGTAACATATGGTGATTTAATCAATCACCTGGGGAGCACATTGTGACGGTGAATTTCAATATCAGTCATCACTTCGTTTCTAATATTCCATACCACAGTTTTCATCTTCTGGTAAGCAGTTGAAAGAATGACAGCATCGATCAATGTGCCTTCTTTACTGCTTGATATAATTTCATCTACTTCTGCTAACATAAGCTTTGATCTTTTCCTTGTAGCAGCCTGTACCAGTCAATTTAGTGTTTACAATTCATTAAAAAATGAAAAAGGTCAACTGCAAAATTTTGGCTTTTACCTGTAGATATCTGCATAATTTCAATTGCGACTCAGAACTCAGAACATCATGCAAGAGAGCATATAGCTTGACAGAGCGGGTTAAAGCAGAAGCCACAAAACCACTTGCGGTACCGAAGACAGCCAGCATCCCTGAAGGTGAAGATTCGTCGAGTGACTTATAATTCTCAAAGACAAGAGCAAGAATCTTCTCGATCTGTTCTTTAATCTCCAATAGCATGCGATTCTGGATGATAATAAGGTCAATAAGCCATCTGGTGTCATTCTATTATGGCCATAGAAACATATCACTTCTAAATGATAACCTTTTACCTCTTGACGACTCAAGGAACCCCTCCCTTTTTGCTTCATTATAACTGGTTGCAACAATTCCTCCACTAAAGACAGACAATCTTCAGTGGGTGTAGCAACATCCATGACATAGGAAAGGTACCTGCAAAATTCCAAAAATTAATGTAATTTTAAATCATCCATTAGTACATGACAAAAATATCAGTTTGATGAAATGATATTATTTATTTTAACATGTCTCATTACCTTAGCTTAGTATACGAATCTGATATTCCATAGTAAGTAGCAAATTTGTAAAGTAGCCACTTCCATGGCCCTTCTAACAACAAATTTCTTTGCTGAAAATGGCTGACTTTCATTGCAACTTCTAACAAGATATCATATGCCATTGTCTCAGCAACAAAGCCACACTGCATATTGAAACTGAATTGAGTTGCTAATCTCATCAAATCATAATTTTAAGGATCCATATATCTTGGGTTTCGTTCACTTCTTTTTGCAAACCTTAAGATTATTATTGTCATCTGGGCTTGTAGAATAGCTTGTATGTAGTTGTATTCTTCCGACAAGTTCGTGCTCTGGCTCTCGATACACAGACCACCATTGTGTCTTATCATCCTGCAGCAGGATAGCCCATTTTACTTAAAACTCCAAGTGAAGGCATAAAATTAAATTTTAGCTCAGTATGGACAAAACTATACTGAATCCTCCGCAATGGCAGCAACTTGAACTATGGCATGGCCACAATGCTGTCCTTTGGAATTCTTAACTTCGATTATTAAATCGTCTCCAGGACTATCAGGAAAGCTGTTTGTTTCATTTAGCACAAAAATTAACTACATTAGTCTCATCAAGTATAATAAAAGGAAGAAACATGAAACAAGAATAAGAGGAAGAAGAAAAGGAAAAGAAAAGCTTACAATAGAAAAGTTTCACCAGATGCTGGTTGCATTTTAACAACTTCGTCATCAGATGAGCTTTTCAGTCTCAACAAGCAAGAATATGTTTCTGATGACAGGAAGAGATTGTCAGCTGAAGTTTGAATTTCATACAGGCAAGGGAGGGCAGAGCTCAATTATAAATCATTAAGTTTTTTTTTTTTTAACAGAAATAAAAAAAGAAAAAGAAAAAGAAAGAAACCTTCGTTGTGAGAAACGAGAGGAAATCATTTAAGCATTTATTTGTACAAACTTGTCATGTTTCAAAGTTCCAAACAACTGGTAAATCTCATTTTTCCAGCAATAAGAAAATGTCGAGTTTAGTCACCTTGCACTACTTCATAAGTTGGAGAGATGTGACACAAAGAAACTGCGCCAGTTTTAATGATTGCCAAGATCTGTTTGGCGTACTGAGAGCCAGCTTTCATATAAGCCAAGCTCTGATGAGAGAATGAACCAATTGAGTTTGCAGGAAGATGATGAGCTACTCGCACCTTTCGTTTGGCTTTCCATTCAGAGTGAAGTGTTCGCTTTACAGTGGATAAATGTGCATTAAGACTTTCTATTTTGACGGTGGATTGTATTATACATGACAGACCACAGCTGGTTGGTGGCTCCAGTCCCATTTTCACTCTACGCACTGTCAAATAAACCAAGGTTGGAAACATATAGAAAATATCTTCAAATCCTATTTAACAAGTTCAAGTAAGATACCCTGCACTTTAATTTTCCCAAGACTTCTTATGGATTTTGGAACAGTTTCATCACTGGCCAACCTTGAGGAAGGTTTTGCCAAGAGATCCTCTTCTGGCTGCAGTAGTGTTTGCCGTAAACTGTTGCAGTTGACAATGTAAGAACAAAGAAAACAAAATAAATATAATAACCAAACAAATAGAATGTATCAAAAAAATCATTTGATTTGAAGAAACGTTACAAGTAGAACTTAGAACTAAATATATCCGCCATCTAACTGCTAACAAAATCTAATTTTTATGAAGTAACAAATTTTTAAACCAAACTCTAGCGGAGTATATGTTACAGTCACTTACCCAAATGCATCGCGCAAAAGTTTGCACTCATCATTCAAGAAGTAGGGAGCTTCTGTACAATGACCTTGAGCCCATGAGTGAAGGCATAGCCTAACACATGCTTCATAAGAAATAACAGCACCCCATGAACCTTGTCCTCTGCATAAATGAGTCCATCCATCATAAGAAAGAACAAGTTATTGCTAAAAGAGGCAATTATGAAAAGACTGCAGTCTTTCGCTATTGCTTCGACAAATCGAATGCAATGCTCAAAGTTGCTTTAGTACATTGCTCTATAATTCGGGAGGCGGACAGGAACTGAAAAAGAAGGTGATGCAACTCTGAGACCAGCAGCATTCCTGAATCAAGATGTAGTTGTTAAAATCACACTCTTTCTGAGTAACTTCCAGTGCAAGAGTTTGAAAGAGAAGGAGAATCCAATGAGAAGCATATACACTAACCTAGCATCGGCATTGAAAATTCCAATATTTGTAGCTTGTGCATTTTGGCCTAAACAGCCTTCTGGTGTTATTTGTTCATTTCTTGTGGCAGAGAGATAGGCCCTATATTCTCTACAAGTTGAAGCTTGATCCTTAATCTCCCTGATTTCTTGATCACGAACATTTAATGGAGGAGCAGTCGGAATATCGAAATTCTTATGCGTTTTATTTCCTATTCCTCCACCATACTTCATCTGTCACAGCTAACAGAAAGTGAGTTGTCGCTCATACAAATCTTCAAATGCAGAGAAAATACCCATTTGAACTAATTAATCCCTATTCCATAAAGTTATATAATTGCATATGGGCAATGTATCGACAAATCAGTCGAAACTTTTAACACTAGCAATCTTGACTTGCTAGTTTATAAGAAATTGGGACTGCTTCAGATTTACTCATTAATCATTCTAAAATCGTATTCAATTAAGAACAAAACCAGAACATAACAAACCTGATCGGAAGCTGCAGAGTAACCGTCAATATCACCAGAAGAAACGTCGTTCGATTTACCAATTGAAACTTCAGTACTGGAAGTCGTGGCCGAATCCGACGTTTTGACTCCTCCATGACTATATTCTCGCTTTAGTCGAATTACCTCCGGAACTAAACCAAGTCCGTAATGACCCATTTCAGAACAACGATTTTTTAATTGATTGGGCAACTGAACGCCATTAATGGCAGTCGAATGATTGTGAACTTTGTCATCTTGAGGGGATATGGCGACCGAGTAATGTCGGCTATGATTTTCACTCCCCGAGTCAGACGACAGGTCCATGTCGGATCCAGAATCACAATCCTCGCCATAGCCATTCCCTGTTTGAGCTTGAGACCCATTAATCGCAATCGAGGGCAAATTGGCAGTACCGAGTGGCAATCCAAAACCCCGATCGCCGGAAACCAAACAAGCAAAATCCCTCATCTCCAACTTAACAATTGAAGCGTTGGTGACAAATCTCCCGTCTAAAACAGCGCCGAATGAATTAAGAATCGGGCTGTAAAGAGTAGAGGAAGTGGGAATAATGCAGAAAATTTCTTGCCATATGCAAAAGTAAGATTACGATGATCTACATTAAACAACATTCCATAAATCAAAGTGGGTATGAATCCCAATTGATACTGCAAAACAGCTAGAGATAAAATGTGAATCGAGGATGATACTGACCCAAAATAGAAATGGCAGAAGAAATGTTAGCCAGCAAAAATAGTGAGAACCGGAGGCGGCGAGGAGTGTGAAGAAGGGAAAGAGAGTAGACTGAAAATTTTTCTCATTGCTATATTTTCTTTTCTTTTTTTCTTTTTTTCTTTTTTTCTTTTTTTCTTTTTTCTTTTTTCTTTTCCGAGTGATTGACAGTTTGGCTCTGATTGTGTAAAATTAGAATTAAGAAAAAGGAAAAAGAAAATTTGAAAATTGGAGATTGGAGATTAACTAAATGATTAAAAAAGAAAAAAGAAAAAAGAAAAAAGAAAAAAAGGGTTTGAGGTTGAACGATTTAAGGAATGAACGGCAACGGAGGCGGTGGAATTTCGGCGCGTATTACGTGGCGGCGAAGGGGCAAGGCGTACGCGCTCTTTTATAACGGTCGAGATTTCATTCTTAGTTTTTTTTTTCTTTTTGTAAAGAGAATTTTCTTTTCTTTTTTTTTTGCAAATAAAAAAAAACTAATAATGAGGGAAATTGTTTTTGCTAGTAAGGAGTACATGCTTGACTGGCTCAGTCAAATCGGAGTAAAATCTTAATTAATTTAATTTAAATTTGAACATAAATAAGTTAAATAAATCTTCCGCCCCGTTTGAAACAAGAAATAGAGTTATTATTAAATCTGAAAAGTTAATTTAATCGTAGAGTTTATAGTAGAATAATTAGAATTACAATTAAATAAGAATTTATACTAATCGGTAGAGTTTATGAACATTTTAACCGAAAAAAGAGTGTCGTGAGAAATTTACTAACTATTTATTTAGTTATTGATAAAAAAAAAAAAAAACATTTACAAAGAATGTGATGACGTTGAAAATACAACGCATGTTACTTTTTTTTCCCAAGCATGTTAATTTATAATTATAATTATGAAATATCAATAATAGATAACAAACAATAATGAATGAGACAAACTTTTAGAAAAACAAATTGAACGAGATAAGATTTGGATTTGACCGCTTCTATGATTAAGAATAAAGACAAATGAATTTCAATGTTCTTAGTATTGTTTTAGTTTTAAGTTAAAATATTATTTGAACAATTGTTTATAGAAATAGAAAGTTTGAATAAATTAAAAATATTTAAAAATAATAATATCATTCAACTAAAATAATTTTATCTTTGTTTCATGGTCAAAAAATCAATTTATCCTTTTAAAAATTGGATGTATTAAAATTTTAAATTATTAATTATATCAATTTAAACTTTAAAATATCTAAAATATTTATAATTGAATTAAATTATGCCACTATGATTGAATAGTGAATAGTGTCCAATAACATGATTGTTTCTTCCAAAATTCTAACAAAATCGTAAAAAAAAAAAAAAATTATCACGCTATTCTTCGAAAATAGAGGAGAAAGAGAAGTTCATCCATTTGATTCTAATATTTCTCTTTAATATTGTGCAAATCTCTGCATTTGAAAAAGTCTTCCTAATAATTTAAAGTCTTAATTGATATAATTATCAGTTTAGAAAAATTAGGAATATAAATTACTTTTTCAAAAAGAAAAAAAAAACTAAAATAATCCCGTGAATTTATAATTGGGAATTGGTGTGAGAGATTAATATTTAGAAGCAATGAAGGGCTTTCGTGGCGTTTGGCTGTTGGTGCTAATTAATTTCAGTTTGTGCTATTCAGAATAGAGTCGTACACAAGATGCTTCCTGCTTAAGAAATCAACTTTAAAGCAGCTTTCCTAAATGTTTTAAATAATTTATGATGATTATTTACATTTTCATAATTTAAAAACAGTGAAAGAAAATTAATTTTTACCATTGATAAGATGGATTCTAATTCTAAATTTTAAATATCATTAATTTTCACTTTAAGTTTGATATAAAATGCATGTTCCGATCTTATTACTTCAAAATTTAATAATTAGTTCTCAGTTTAGTAACCATTTGATTTTTTATTTTTAAAAATTAAACCTACAAATGCCCATAGTATTCCTAAAGATACAAACTATTGCAAAAAAAATATGAAGAAATATACTTAATTTTCAAAAACTAAAAATAGAAAAAAAGTCATCATGTATATACGTGTATATATATGTGTGTGTATATGGCTGTATAAATATATAGAGAGAGCGAAATTTTCACACTAGAAAAAATGTCAAACTATTTACAGGAAATAGTAAAAATACACTGATTGATAGACATTGATAGACTTTTATTAACATCTACCAGTGATAGACTTATATTATTTCTATCACTTATAGACTTTTATCAACGTCTATTACAACTATCTAAAAATTTTGTTATTTTGTATAAATAGTTTCCTTTATTTTTCTATTTTTAAAAATTTCCTACATATAAAAGATTACATATATTTATGGGATTTCATTAAAAAAAATAATAATAATAAAAAAAGAAAAACCTATACTTGGATTTTTGTTAAATTTATGAGTTTAGAAATTGTGGTCAGTAGTTGCATAAATTTTGTTAAAATTTATGAGCTTAAATTTTGAAAGATTAATTTATACTTGCATTTTATTAAAATTGGTGTCCAAAATTATTGTCAAATTAACTATGGCAAAAATAGCTACGACTAAGTTTAAGTATAAATTGATTTTGTTTCATTTAAAGAATTGTCGAAAAACTTATTATTAATTTTATTCTAAGCGGGTTATAAAGAATTGTGTTTACCTATGACAAAATAACAATATTTTAAAATTAAATTTATAAACAGAATTAAATTTACAACATAACTTTAAAGTGATCGTTTTTCAATGAAGTTTTATCTTTCTAATATATACATAAATGATATAGATTTTTAACCTCTAATTTTAAATTATGAAAATAATGTATATGGATCAAAGAAGCCTAATTTATTAAGTGATATCGATACATTTTTAGTAGATATTAAATTTTGAACTTCTTGCTGATCTACTATTTGTGATAAAGTATAATATCATAAATTTTGAGTTAATTATTTTGTAGAAATAAATTAGAACTGAATAATGGTAAAGGTAAAGCCCTAAGCCGAATTGTAACGTTGAAGTGGAGAGCATGTCGTGGGGATTGGCTTTACGTGCTGGCCGGATCAATACTTGGGCCTTGGATCACATGCATATGGTATGCATTCCTCTTTCACTCAACTTTACAATATTATTATTTAATTTCTTGCATCTCAATTGGTGCTTATACTTAGAAATAGCTATATTTAAATCTAAGCCATGCCCTTTTCATGATTTGCTAACTCAATTTTCATACGTTACAGAGCCAATTTAAGCATATTATAATTCAATAATAATTAAATCACATCAAATTCGATTTTAAGGTTGGAAGTTCAAATTTCAATATATCGAAACCTTCGTTAGTAGCAATAATGCAGATAAATCAAAAAAGAGAACTAGAGGAAAAAAAAGATGTATGTCAGAAAAAGCTCTAATCTCATAAAATCTTCAACCAAAGTCAGTAAGAGTATACTCTCTCAACTAAATTAGAATTGTATATAAGGCAAGTATTTATAATAATTTAGAAAAAAAAAATATCTTATAAATAACCTAACTATACCGTATAATATATATCACATATATAAAACACACAATATTTTATCTAAATTAAAAATTAGATTCATCATTTAAAAAAAGTCAAATAATAGTTGTCAAATTAAACATAACTCAATTGGCATGTAAGTTTATTGGTAACCTTGATTCAAATCTTTCCACCCCAATCGTGTATATATATATATAAAAAAAAAAAAAAAAAAAAAAAAAAAAGAGTCAAATAATGGTTTAAAAAGTAAGTTATTTAGGTTTTTTAAAAAATAAGTTAAAAAAAAGGTCTAGTTGCATCTTTTTCACAAGCATGTTTGAACCATAAACATCACAATGGGCTCCCAAAAGGATTGGGCCATCGACGCAAGAAGAAGCCCAACAAAATAAGTACTCTAAAACTCTCTACACAGCCCCTATTTTATGGATTTTGTCGTTAAATTATGAGAAAGAAATTGAAAACAAATACTTTGTAGGTAGATATATTTTTGTATCACCGTCTAATGTTTATTAATGGCTAGCCTCATTTTGAATACACTTTAAATTTTTTATTGAAAGGAAATACTTTTTCGATTATTATGTTAAAAGTAGGAATCTAAATATATGATCGTCTAAAACTACTAAACGGTTTATGTTATATATATTTTACTTAAATATATATAAATATAATCATTAAAAAAATACTTTAGTTTATCTTGAATTATAACCATCTTTTTGTGCAATTCACTCAATTGTTCAACCACAATTTACTACGTAGAATATATATATATATATATTTATTGTCTCTATTGTGTGTGGTTTAAGATGAACGGCAAAAAGATAATCGAGTTCAAGATGCTCCTAATCTCAAACAGTGTTCTTAATCAGTAGTTACGTTCTATTGATATCTAGTCCATTTTAATTCGTACATTCAATTTTTTGATATTATTTATTGTGTATAGTAACCAATTAATCTTGAAATACGATTTGTATTTATAAGATATATGGAAAGGGTAGGTGGCGAATTTTGAAATTATTGTTTGCTGTAAAATGTTAAATTCCAAAAATGTTTTGATGCATTTTAAAATTATTTGAAAATTTTAAATTTATTCAACATTAATTTCAAAGCTTATGCAAAAACTAAAAATAATTCAATTATTAAGAAATTATAAGTCAAAAGGAGATTCGAATTTAAAGACTTTCAAAATCAATTATTCCTTTATTAACATACAAAACCATTTATTTTCTCTTTTCCTCAAACTTCTCTTTTCCTCAAAACTTACTTTCTAATAATTCCTATATTTCCATAGACAACTCACTTTTAATTTACAAAAACTTGAAGCCTAAAATGTAATATATACAAAAACTTCAATTCAATAAACAGTGTAGAAGGAAACATAGGGACCATAAAAGAACAAACATGTAACACATTGAGAGATCTAAATAAAATATTTAAAAGTATAAACACAAAAACAAAACATAAAATTAAGTTTTTTAACCTACGAAATAAAAATTACAAACAATAAAACAAGACACCAGCCACATATGCTATACATATAGAAATATTCATGTTGTTTTCTTTAATTTTTGTTTCTATATTTGGGGAGTGGGAACAAAAATTTGTCTTGATAAAAAATATATAATGACACTTAATTAGCAACTCTGAAAGTCATTAGTCCATAATAATATACAAACAAAAATTTGTGGTCCAAAAAATAGTCCCATTTTTCACATCTCTCCCCTTCTTTCTCTCACATGACTAGATAATGAAACAATAACAATGCTCTCAAAATTAATTATCCATACCTATATATTCAAAAAAAAAAAAAAAAAAAAAAAAAAAAAAAAAAAAAAATCAAGTGGGCTTGGAAGAGGGAGACAAAAGCATCCAGTCTGGATCTAAGCAAGAGAGAGAAATTGAGAGTCTAATCTAAAAAATAATTAACTGCATTCTCTAAGTCTAAATCTATTTTCGTGTATTTCACTAAATTTTTAAGAAAAATTATTATAAACAAAAAAAAATATCAAACTATTTACAAATATAGAAAAATTTCACTGTCTATCAGTGATATACTGCGATAGAATTCTATCACTATTATTATCGCAATAGACTTCTATTATTATCGCAATCTATTACTGATAAACAGTAAAAAAATTTTAGATTTGTAAATAGTTTGGCTCATTTTTCTATATTTGAAAACAGTTCAATTTTTAATCATAATTTGCCATTATTATTTTTATGTATATAATAAAACAAAATATATATAAAGATAGATATATTTTAGAATGCATCTAAATATTGCTAGTTTAATTTTAAATGAAGAAGAGAGAAAACACACAAGGTTGAAGAAGAGAGAGCTCGAATCTCAAGTAAGTAAACGACTAGAAGACTGTGTTTTCTTTTTTTATAACTTTTGTAAAAAAAAATAATTTTGGGTTAGAGGTTGGACGTGGACCACACAAAAAAAGAAAGTTTAAATTATGAATGCAATTCCTTTTTCCCTCCGAAAATATTAAACCTTAACAAATATGTCGTGTGTTTATTATTTACAAGGCCAAAAAATAAGGCTGCTATTTTGAGTTTTTGAAGTACACGTGATTTGGGAATTGTTGTAGTAAAGTGTTGCAGTGTCGGTCCACCTGAGTTTTTTTTTTTTTCTTTTAAAAAAAAATAAAATAGAAAACCTAAACCCCATAAAAGAGGTGGATATCTCTGTGTAAAGCTGAATCTGATCAGCTTATATATTTGTTATTGCATTATCTATATACTCTCTCTCTCATTGCACAAATGAGATAGAGAAAAAGAGAAGAGCATCTCTAGGAGAAGAGAAAAAGGGTTTCTTCTTATATAAATATATATATTTGGAAATGTTATGTCTTTTATTTGAATTTTTGAAGATGTTAGGATTTGGAATCCTAAGTTAATTTGGGGTCTTAATTTGTTATTCCAATTTTGATGCTCATTGTTCACATTTCTCGACGTTTTTTTTTTTTTTGGGTGTGTGTGTATATGTCTTTTTCAACCGCTGGTCGTGAGGGATTGTTATTATTATCAGTTTCTTTTCCTTCTGTTTTGGATTTCATTATCATGTTCTAAGCCTTTTTTTAATCTATATCTTCTCTCTCTCTTTGACTCTCTCTCCCCCATGGTAAATTATATCCAAAGTTTCATCTTATTTTGTGGATTAATTTTAATCTTTTCTTTTGACTTGATGCCCTTTCCAATTACCAGCTCATATATCAAAGGGAATATAAACAATCCGAAGATGGAAATCAACTTTGTGATTAATTTTGATTATTGTAACGTTATTGTATTATTGTAGGTAATTAAAGGGTATTAGGGTTCCTTTTTTCTTCTCAACTTCGTAATTCTCTTGTACACTATTTGATTGAAATAGTGTTTTTAATTTTTATTTTGATATAATTTATCCATATTAGTGCATGGTTTTGTCTAACTAATGAGATATGATATATTAAATCACCACTTAACAATGTAATTACAAAGATGGTGGAGTCTAATAAAGAGAGAAAGTTGACAAAAAGAATTCAATTATACGATAAAGAGAGGAGTAAGGTATGCATTTTTATTGCAGTGGTAATAATTAATACTAAGAAATACATGAAAAAAAAAATTATAAATATTCATGCATGCTTTTCTATAAGATATTAGAATGCTTCTCACATTAATTTTATAAGAATATTCGCGTCATATATAAATATATATCATTCAGATTTTACTAGTCAGTATATTCAACACTATGTTTATCTTTATTAATACTTTAAGATTTAGAAAAAGATAAGATAAACCATAAAATAATTGTCTCAGTTAAAGTCTATATGCACCATTTGGATTGAATTTTTAATGACATAAAAGATACAATAGAAATTCATTTGAATAATATCTCGAGGAAATGACACTGCAAATCATGAAATGCTGTGAACTAAAAAACGTGTTTAATCCAAGTATATGAACTTAAAAGAAGAAAACTGGACAATGAAAATCATGAAATATGTTTATTTGGGGGGAATTCTAACATACACGTGTATTTTTTTTTTTGTAATAAATTCAACATCATTTTAATTACATACTTTAATTTTTTATCGATGTATAAAATGTCGATGTCGACAAAAATATCAAATCTTAAATTTATGGAAATATTGATAAAATGTGGATGTCAATAGTAATTTTTAAAAAAATTATTAATATATATATTGTTAACATTTTTAAATAAGTTAACATATTTTAAATATAATAAGTTAATATTTTGTTAGTATTAATTTTTTTTATATTTCATATTTACCATTCATATTAATGTTGAACTCATAAAAATGCAAAAATGCAAAAAAAAAAATGATTGAAAATATAGGCATGAAAAAAGGGTTTTTGAAGGAGAGAAAAAGGGAAGTGGGTATTTTGGGAAAAATAATAATGTGAGAAAAGGGAGAGAGAAGGTAATGATGAGAATTCTGAAGGAAACGGTTAGAGTTTCGTCACCTTATTTAGAGAACAGAAGCATGCGATCCACTGCTAACAAACAAAATCACAAACCCTAACTCTTATTGGTCCTTTTCTTTCTTTTTCAAAAAAACATTTTTTATTCTGACGCATCTACCCCTTTATTTTCACCGTATTTTCCGTATCTACCAACCACTGATTTTTCATTTCATTTTATTTTATTTAAAAATAAAATAAAACTTTCAGGGAAAATCCACACAATTTCTACGGACCCTGTGGACTTTGAGGACATTGACACACAAATTTGATCTGCTGATTGATTGGCGTCTCAAAAATGGACTCCCTGTGTTTGGCTCGAAGAATTGGTGAGTCCTATTATTAAAAATAATTTTATATCTTATCAATTTTTTACATTGTGGGTCCAGAAATGTACAGTTCCTAGAAACTCTTTACTCCTCACTATTCCACTACTTATCTCAAACACTCCTTTAATGTTGCTGATCTCGTGGTCTCTAAGCTTGGCTTAGTTCTTGTTATTTCTTTTAAGTAAATTATTTAATGTATGAAGTATTAAAGTTAATTGGTACATCTAGTTCTTTACCTATCTAATCAATAGAGTTACATATGACTAGATATTTGAAATCATATATAGAAGGTTTTGTACTAAAATAAAATATACCCAAATTAGGATTAGTTGTGTTTGATAATCATTTTGGTCCTGTTTGATATATCTTTTATTTTTTGTTTTGAAAATTGTGTTTGTTTTCTTATAACTTCTTTACCAGGAATTCTTAAGGAGGTGTTTGGTGAAGAGAGTTGGGGAGAGTGGAGTTGTGAAGTCCACTCTTTATCTGGCCTAAAGAACTTGTTTACAACTAACTTCATAGATATCATAACTCCTTCGAGTTCACAACTTCATCATTTGTTTCAAACGCCCTCTAACTAAATTCCAAAAACAACAAAAAAAAAAATTAAAAAATTATTTTTTTATTTTCAAAATTTAGGTTGGTTTTTTAAAACAATATTTGAGAACACTTCTAAAAATAGATAATAAAACAAAGAAATCAATAAATTGAAGTTGTTTTATAAATTTAATTTTCAACAACTAAATGATTATTAGATCTAACCCTAAAATTTGAGGAACTAAGAAGGAAGGAGAGAATTTAGATTTGAATGGGAGTTTTAAAATCAATTTAACTTATAATTGAAATGTGAAAATTGTAAGTGTGAAGATGCTAAAGATTTTATTTATTTATATTTAGATTTAGATATATATATTTTGGAGTCTTTTGGCGGCAACTTTTATATTTTTGAATTCAGCACACGTGTGTTTGATTGGCAGTCTGAATTTTATTTTCAAAAATTGTTTCTATTTTCAAATTCTCTACAAAATAGATGATATCCAAGTCCCTCGTGACATTGCCTTTTTTTTCTATGAACAATGTATTTTGAAAAGTCATTTGTTTCTATAAAGTAATTTAATTTTAAATTCTCTTTGGATTTTTTTCTCTGTTTACCTTATTATATTGCATCTATCACTTACCTAATTTATCTAAGTTTTTCTCTATACATTTTTATAATGTACTAATTTCTGTGTTATTAAATAAAATAACATTCTACTTGCATCACTACATACAAAATTGCATTATTCAAACTTATTTGATTTGGTAGTTTGTTGTGTGTAAATATTAATGAATTCAATTAAAAAAAATCAATGTTTTTGGATCGAGTATCAATCAATGAATCTTAATAATAGAGATAAAAGATGAAATTTTTACTAAATTTATGATTATTTATTTCAAGATTGTCTCTGTCTCTTTCTAAATAAGAGGAAGAAAATATGAAAAAAAAAAAAAGGAATGGTTAGATGATATTAGAGTATACTATTCCTTTGAAAGATTTCTATATATGGATAATGTTGAAAAGGGATATGGAATTTTATTTTATTTTATTTTATTTTGAAAAACTTGATAAAACTATAGATTTGATTTATAAGTACATGATAAACTTTAAAAATGAAAAAAAAAATATAGATATCCTTTAAAAGAAGTTTGTTAGTAGCAAAATTTTTATGATAAAATTTGAATATTACGTCTTTTTTTTTTCTCTATAATATTACACTATCATTGAGGATAGGGATTTCGGGCTTTGAATTTTTTTGACAAAGTAAAGATGCATTTAACTTTTGAGTCAGGTTGCTATTGTGAATGTTCTTGTCTAAATGTGGTAAAACCAATCTATTTTTCTTATAACTTTAAATTTTATTGAGTTGGACTTTAAATTTGAACCAGTATGGTAATTTCTATTATTTGTTAGAGTTTGATTATATTCACTACACAATTCAACGAATAAAAATCTCCTCAAATTCATTAATTTCAAACAAAAATAAACTTCAAGAAACCAATACATAGAATCAAGTCATAACCAATTCAATAAACAAAATTGGCCATGGAATGTAAGTCCCCTTAAACTCATCCACTTCAACAGAATTTATCCGGCAAGGATTAAAATATCAATATCGACATTTTAATTTTACAGATATATCGACAAAAAATATCGATATCGACGGATATTTCTGTAAATCATGAATATTATAAACTTTATTTAAATTAATAATTAAGTTGTTGTTACTCTCAAATAAAGTTATGAATATTGTTATTAGCATTGTTGTTCATATTGGACTAAATATGTGACTTTTTTTTATATATATTTTATAAGTATTAATAAAATATGTTGGAGATATCCATGAATATTTTAATATTGATATCGAATCATTCGATTTATGAATATATAACATATCGACGAATATTTTCCTCCTTGCTTCTCGGTATCTCTTTTATCAGTAGACGATTGAATTTGTTTTTTAATAACACATTCAAAGAAAGTGGACCAAGAGGTAAAAAAGATTGCAACATTTATACAAATTATTAGAAGAAATACAAAAACAAAGCTAAAATTTGACTTTGGAAAAAATTAGAAAATTATTATTTTTTTTTAAAAAAATAGAAATTATAGTCAGACTCAAAATTTAAAATCTGAAAAAGTGACTTTTTAAAAATTAATTTAATATATTTAAAATTGGATTAGAATTATTCTTTCAAACTTGGATCACATACGGTCCTTTCCTTTTTCTTTCTTTTTTTTCAGATGGAGAAATAAAATAAAGTAGGAGAGTGAAGATTTTGATTTTGAAATAGGAAATGAAAAATTTTGGTTTTTGAAATGGAAAATGTTTTCTTGTTCTGTATTTAGGAGTGCAGAGCTTTACCCTAACTTCGTATACTCTCATCTTCTACATAAACAAACCTTCTCTTCTCTTCCCCAACACTCTTTCCTCAAACCCCATTCTCTGCTCTGCCATTCCTCTGTTTTTCTCTCTCTTTCTCTTTTTTTTTGTGTTTAACTCATTTCTTAAGAAACATCAAATGCTGTTTTTATTTGTTTGATATTTCTTCTTTAGATTTAGAAACATCCTTCAATGGCGGATAGTTTTTACTGTACAGAGAATGCCAATATTTGTTTTGATGATCAATTTGATTGTAATGCTACAAATAATGAGTTTGAGCGATGCTCAATTTCACTGCCCAACCGAAGAACCCGTGACCCGAATGTTGACTGTGTCGGATCCGAGACTTTTCTGGGCTCTGCTTTAGAGAGTGAAGAGAGAGTTGGAAGAATGGTTGAGAAAGAGATTGAGCATTTACCCACTCATGATTATCTTAAGAGAATGCTCTCTGGGGATTTGGATTTGAAGTTTAGGAGAGAGGCTGTTGATTGGATTTGGAAGGTTGGTTTTTTGCTTTCTTTTTCTGTTTTTTACACTCTGATGATGGAAATGCCTGGTTTTTGGTTACCTTTATCTCTTTTTGATTCATTTCCAAAGAGGGGTTTTGATTTTTCTAAGGTCTTTTCCATCAATGGAAGTTTGAGTTCTTATCAAAAACAGGAATTTGGTCTCCCTAACCTTTTTCCTACTCATCTTCTCATTACTCTTCTTCTTTTCTTTTTGTTTGGTTTGATTATTCATAATGATGGGGTCTGTTTTTTTTGCTTTTCTTTTCTCAATTTCAACAGTTTTATGGTCCCTCAGTACTTATAATTCCATTGTGTGTCATCCTGTTAATCTTAGTTAGTTCATTATTTGATTCAGTGTGGTGTGATGAAACAGGCTCATGCCCATTACAGCTTTGGACCTCTGAGTCTTTGTTTATCTATGAACTACTTGGACCGTTTCCTCTCAGTGTATCATTTGCCTGTAAGTTCCAAAAATCAAACAAGATTTTTCTTTTTTCTCTTTCCATATTTCTTGTCATGTAATAAAAATTTTCTTATATGTTTTATTATTTAGATGGATAAAAGCTGGACTGTGCAGCTCCTGTCAGTAGCTTGTGTGTCTTTAGCAGCAAAAATGGAGGAGACAGAAGTGCCTCTTCCCATAGATTTACAGGTCAAATGAATTTGAAAATTATTATTATTTATTTTCTGATTAAAAGGGGATAGTTAGTTAGCTTCTTCAATCTTCTATCTGTTTTGTTGATGGATTTCAATTTTGAACTACAGGTTGAGGAACCTAAGTTTGTGTTTGAAGCAAAAACCATACAAAGAATGGAGCTTTTAGTTTTAAGCAGGTTGAAATGGAAGATGCAAGCCATAACTCCATTTTCTTTCATTGATTATTTCCTCAGTAAGATCACTGTTGAGCAGCACATACCAAGTACATCCTTCTCAAAATCTTCACAACTCATTCTGAGCACAATTAAAGGTGTTTTAAAGCTTGTTCTTTCCATTTACTGCCTGAAAAAATCAGTAGCATTCCCCAGAAATTAATGTGTTTGATACAGTTTTGTGGTTGGGAAAAATTAAATGCATGCAGGCATTGACTTCTTGGAATTCAGGCCCTCTGAAATTGCTTTGGCTGTGGCAATTTCCATTTCAGGAGAATTTCAAGCACCAGATATGAATAAAGCAATCCTTTCTTTTCCATATATGGAGAAAGTAATACAAAAAGAACTTTGCTTTAACTCTTTTTTTCCCCCTTAAAAAAACACATTTTTGCTTATTTTAAACATTTGCTTTATGGGTTGGTTTTGCAGGAAAGAGTGATGAAGTGTATTGAACTGATTAGAGATTTGTCATTGATTAATAATGTGTATGAAAATTCAATGGCTGGTAATGTTGGTGGTTCAGTTCCTCAGAGCCCAGTTGGGGTTTTGGATGCAGCTTGTTTGAGTTACAAAACAGAAGAATTATTAACTGCAGGCTCATGTGGTAATTCTTCGTCTTCTTCTTCTCATGACAGTCCAGACAGCAAGAGGAGGAGACAAGATAGACCATCATCAAATGATGATTCAAGTCCATCCAGTCCTGTCAAATGAAAGAAAACACACAAAAGAGAGAAGGAAAAAAAAAGAAAAAAAAAGAGGGTGAATAAAATTTAGGTAAGTGGATAAGGAATTAAATCAGAGTGTTATTAGTTAGAGTCTTACTGAAAATGAAATTTTCCACAACATTTCATATTCACAAGTTTGAGATAGATAGAGTTAGAGTGAAAGAGAGAAAAAACACAGCAAAAAAACAGGAAACTGTTGCTCCAATTCCTGAATTCACTTTTGTAAACAGAATTTTACTGTAAAAGAAGGAAGCAGTAATAAAAAGAAGCAGAGGAAGAAGAATATGAATATGAAAGAGAGGAGGAGATGAGTGCTGTGGTGTGTGTGTTTTTGCAGTGAGTTTTTTTTTTTTTTTTGGATTTATTTTCCTTAGGGGTTTTAAATAATTGAATTATTGTATGGCAGTGTGGTGGAAGGGGGAAGGAGAGCAGGGCAGAGCAGAACAGAGCAGTGGAATTATATTATGTGTTTGTTTTTGGGGATTGAGAAAGAGGGTCCCACTTGGTCAAACTTATCTGTGTTTTTGAGTGTATGACCAGTCAACATCTGGGATGGATTGCTCTGTAAAACCAACTCTGTATCTGTATGTATATAATGATTATTCAAAAACAAAGGAAAAGAAAAAACATTGGAAGTATTGCAAAATTTGCACTGAATTTTATTTTTCCTTCAAGTGCACAAAAACAGAGGAGAGGTAGAGGTTTCAGCTGGCATTGCCATTTGTGAAGGGGAAGAAGCCATGAATTTTCTTGAAGGACATTTAATGAAGAAATTGTGTGCATTTTTGAGTCACTAAGTTTTGTGGGAGGCAGGGTTTGGGTTGCCATGGTTGTCACTGACAAGCATCCACTTAAAAACATTGGCTTTGCAACAGACATTAAAGAACAATAAAGTTTCCTTAAACGACAGCTAAGCATGGTCAAGTCTCAAATGTTGTAAGTATCCACTTGAATTCACTCGTCCTTTCGAATATTTCTGTTTCTATCAAATAATTCAATTTCCATCTCTTACGTATACCATAATACCAGCTTCAATCTCATTTTTATTATATGTATATTATTATGTGTTTGTATCTAAGGTTTGGATAAAATATTACAAGAGTAACAAATCTCACTTTCAAAAAATTGATGAACTCCAAGTCCTATAAACGTAAAAATGGTGTAAGTGGTGAAAAAGAACGATCTTACAATTTCGATTGAATAGAGAATTCCACGCGATTGTAATAATTTTTCACACAACAAATTTCTTTTTTCTGGGTCGAGAGTTTTCTTCTTATTATAATGGAGCAACATTAAGTGAGCTTTTAGTTTAATGCTATGATTAAATTATAATTTCAGAAAAGAATAAAGATATATTCTATATTCTATTTCTGAAAATGGGTGCCATTGTTGTGCTAATTGGGAAGAGTTTAGGAAGTAATTAAAGTGGGAGGTTTGTTTAGAATTTTGTGTGCAGATTTAATGAAGGATTCCTTTTTCCCCTATAAAGTTGAAAGGAAAGGTCATATTGTACTTCATGGAATTAATTTAGTTGTGTCCCATTGTCACGTGATAATGCAGTAGGTCCAACCTTAATTTGACCACCATTCTAAATTTATAACTATTTACATTAAATAAAATCTTAGGGAGAAAATATCCTTATTATAACACATAACAACATTTGTAACATAATGGTCCGGTAATTATCAAAATGTTATCATAACATGTTTTCAATTATTCAAATTCAATTTAGTGTTTGATTTTACAATTTTAAACATGATCTCTATTCAATTAAATTTGATTTCAATACATATTTTAAAGTTATTTTGAATATTATAAATGTGATTTTAACTATTTCATAATTTCATCTACACATGTTCTAATAAAATGGTTACGTTGATGGAAATATGAATGATACATATTTGTAATGATGATTAACATTCCTATCAAATAAGTTTAGCTGTGATAAATGTAAAGTCAATTGAAACCTACTTTATTAGATAAAACATTTATTACTATCTTAAAGGTTAAACATTTATTACTATCCTAAAGGTTGATCATTTGAGATTTCTGATCTTACTATTTTTCCATAAGCATATATATGGTAGGATTTTGGTAAAATATTAGAATAGTAGTTATCTCACATTAGAAAGATTCAAGGAACTAATAAACTTCAAGCACTATAAAAAGAGCCTACAACTTTGGTTTCAAATCTTCCAATTAAAAACACCGTTGAGTTTAGGGTATATTAACTCTAGCGAAATTTCCTTTTTGTATTATTTAATTTTTAAGTGGAGAAAGAGGTGTGAGTATTGGTACAAAAATTTCGAGAAAATTCTCTTGTAATCGGGATATGGGGAGACAATCCTATGTAATTGTAATAAAATTTTCACATAGTAAATTTTATTTTTGGTGAGTCGTGTTTTTTCTTTTGTTTTGATATTTTCTACATAAATTTTGGTATTTTTTTCGTTTTGTTGTTTTCTTTAAATTTTTTTTTCTTTTTTTTTTCTAATTGTGTGAGTTTTTTTTCCAGAGGTTTGATTATGTGTAATAATATGCGTATAATGATGAGAAAAGGCATGAAAGATGGTGAATAAGGAGATATTAAACAGAAAAGCAGAAGAGACGAAACTACGGTTTAAGCAGTAATTTTGATATAAATAGAGCAAAACAAAATTGATGATGCATTAATTAATAATTAATATATGTATGAAGAAAAAGAGAGGGGTCCATATAATGCAAAACCTGGCCTAAACTTGCTGGAGATTCCATTCTGTGTCAAAATTAATTAACAAAAAAACCAACTCCTTTTTTTTTTTTTTTTTTTTTTTTTTTCCTTTCCCTTTATTTGTTTGCATGAACAAATTCTTTTTTTTTTTAATTTATTAACATGCTCATTTGCACTTGCACAGCACGTGACAGAGTCCCATAAAATAATACATATATGGTATGATCAGCTTTTTAGAAAGACAAAGAGAGCGGGGTTTGAATTTTGAAAAGGGTTAGTTTAAAACTGAATTTTTTTTGTTTTTTTTTTACCCAAAATTAAAATGATGATTCCTTCTGATCTTAGTCTTAGTACTTAGCAGTTGGCCCTCAAACCTCACCCACAAAGCTTATAAGGAATATTACTCCTTGAAATTCAAAAACCCATTAATTAATCTATTTTCCCATTCTCTCTATCTCTCTCTCTCTTCTGCACATGCTCAGATGGGATCAGATTGGAATTCATTATCAGTTTCTTTTATTATCTCATTCCCTGCATTTACTAACATATTGTTTCCTTACCTACTACTTTTAATGTTGTTTTAAGGTTGCTGAGTTTTTAACCTCAAACACACAATGTCAATTCCAGTATAATTTGATGGATAATTGGAGGGTTGATGTTTCGATCTTTTGTAGACTTAATTAAGTTTAAAAAAAAAAAAAAAAAGAGTAGTTTTTGAGTTCTTAAACTTTTATAAAAGTAACAATTTAATTTTTGAATTTTAGATGGTAAAGATTTAGTCTCTACACTTTTAAATTTGTAACAATTTGGTTCGTAAACTCTAATAAGTAACATTTTAGTCCCTATAAAAAAAAAAAAAAACTCATCGAAATTAAGTGTCAACTTTTATTACGTGATGACTTAGTTTTTATAGTTTATAAAAAAATCGTTATCGATTAGTTTATTGATCTATAGGGTTCAGAAATTTCGTTAAATTTTAATATTAGTTTGTACAAGGACTACATCGTTGCAAATTGTAAAATACATGGACTAAATTATTACATGTTAAAGTTCTCCAGAACTATATTATTACAAATTTAAAAATATTGAGACTAAATTGCTACCACCTAAAATTTAAGTACTAAATTATTACTTTACCAAAAATATTTTTTAATCTAATAATAAACCATGGTTTTATAAGTTTTACCTGGGCTATGTTTCAATTTCTATTGCTATTTCAGGGGGCTTGTTCAGAGGATACATGATTGGGCTTCTTCTCTAGGTTACTTGCCTAAAATGGGCCAATAAAGATTCATGTTATTCGGCGCAGCCTAAAATTTCCAGCCCAAAAATGTTTGGTACAATTTTTAAGGGCTTTCTACAAAAACACACACACACATATATATATATATATGGGGAGTTTTTAAAAATAAAAAATATAAGGAAAATTATTTATAGAAAATAACAAAATTTTTACATAGTTGTGATAGATACTGATAGAAGTCTATTATTGTCTATCAACGTTTTTTTTTTGCCATTTTCTGTAAATAGCTTGACATTTTTTCTAATTGTGAAAATTTCCCTTTATATATATACCTTAAATAAATAGGTTGAAGTTCAATTAAACAATTATCTAAACTTTCCTTTTTTTTACATACGTAGCCTATTCGACTATTATTCTATAAAACAAGTCTAATCCAATTTACCTTTTTAGCCCTCTTTACTATTCAATTTTTTAAAGATATACAAAATGTGCATGTAAAGGAAGTCTCTCGCCGTAATGAACTTTCTAAAACGATTTTCTTTTTAAAATTTATACGAGTAAGAAAAGTTTCTCCAAAAATCCAAAAATTGCTCCTCTGATAAATGAAAACAAGCATCGACAAGAAGGTTCAAAGGAAAAAAAAAAAACAAAGTACATTTGATATATACTGCCCAAGATATTCAATATACATTTGAATTTTCTGAAAATAAATTTGCGTATATTTGATAAGTGCATAAACAAGACAATTTATACAATATATCGTCTTATATACTGAACAATATATGAGATGTATATTTACATTTTTCAATATATTTGTAAACACATCAAATAGTAAAACATGATATATGCTACGATATTCACATTGTTTAGTATATTAAACATATACTTGAGATCTCAATTGAGAGATGATCGACTTTTAGCTAGAAATTATGAAAGAAAATAAACAAAATCTCCTAAAATGAAGGAGGCATTAATTTTAAATATCCCGCACTAAATAAATAACATTCGAAATTCATAAATAACAAAAAATAAAGTTAAAATTAAAAAATAATGTTAATAATAATAAATAAATAAAAAAGGAAAGTTAATGTATTTAATGTTATTTCAAAGGTCTTAAATATTCCATAGTCAATCTAGATTTTTTTTTTATATTTATAATAATACAAACTTAATAGATGAGAGAGAATGCATCACAGAGTTAAAAATATGTCCCAAAATGTAGCTCAAATCTATATTGAAAAACCACAAAATTTTAGGACATTTAGCATAAATAATAGCTTTGTAGGCTCATCTTCTAAATCTTTCAATTTTTAAATTTTTTTTATTATCTAATTTCCCTTTTTAAAGGGATTTTAAATGGGTTCAAAATGGTTTTTATAAATTTAAAAAATTATCCAAGCTTAACCTAATTCAACTTACGTCTCATCTTTTTCTAAAATTCGATTCACTATAGAAGCTTGCTGGATGGCCATTATGTATTAGTCATCAACTTCATATTTTTTAATTTTTTTCCCTCTCTCACGTGTTGGTTTTTCTTTCTAGTACAACAATCACGAGAATGAAGATTGAACTTCAAACTTTAAAAAAACGAATGCATATCAACTACAACTCACTTTCACAACCTTCTTCGTGTTAGTTGTTCCCATATGTAGATGTTTGTGTTAGTATTACTTTTTCACAATTTTGCTCTAACAAAAAAATATGCTTTCCTAACAGTTTCTAATCTTTGGCCACCATAACCACGAAGGTTGCTTAGCTTGTCTCTGCAATCCAACACATTATTTCAATTCCACAAACCTTGATGGTCAACTACGTCAACGGTATATTTCTTCATGGCCTATTTAAGTTTTCCTCGAACAATATCTACTTTTATTACAAAGAATGTTGAAATATCTATTTTGGTTTCCATTCCATTTTAATGGATGTACTTTAAATAAATTTTAAATTTAGTCAATTTATTTTTGATAAATCTTAAATACTATCCTTCAAATTTAATTTTTAATAAAATTGGTTAAATAATAATAATAAATTTCATATATGAAAAGACACTAGTATTACATTTTTTAAATATTTCATAACATTTTAAAATTTGAGTGTTTTTTATTATGTATATTAAATTATTGATCTAAAATTTTATTATAATTAACTCTCTTACTATTCTTTCAATACACACCAACAAATACTAAATATTATTTTTTTTTTCTCTCTACTTTCTCTTTTTAAGAGTAATTGACCAAAAGAAAGGTGTTCTTCTTAGTGGAGCTTTGAGCTCAACCTTTCAATATAAAGTAATTTGAGTTATACAATATTTCAATTGGGTTGTTGTTTCCTGGAGGAGACACACATGCCAAAGAATATTTGTTGCACCATTGACTGATATAAATAGATACAATACACATTGCAAAGGACTTGAATCTCCTTAAAAAAAACGAGATGTTTGTGTTTCAACCTAATTGTTTATGTCTTTGTTTCTTAATATTTACTCTTTTTTTTTTTTTTTTTTTTTGTTATTTGTAATTTTCCAACAGACACTATGCATGTGAACATATCTTTTCAATCTATAAAGAGAATGTTGCTAGAGGCTCGTTATTTTATAAGAAACTCCAACAAATAAACTAACCATATAGATGAATTTTAAAATTTATTAAAAATAGAGACTAAAATTAAACATTTGAAAGTACATTAACTAAAATGTAAAGAAAGGGAGGCAAAATTGTATTTTAACCTAAAAGAAAAAAAAA
Source organism: Lagenaria siceraria (assembly GCA_002890555.2). Taxonomy (NCBI): domain Eukaryota; kingdom Viridiplantae; phylum Streptophyta; class Magnoliopsida; order Cucurbitales; family Cucurbitaceae; genus Lagenaria; species Lagenaria siceraria. Next base: position 6,000,493 of record CM016485.1, on the reverse strand, counting down.
GACAGAAAACTAATAGGCTTGTGCGCTATGATTTTATTTTTGTCATTTTAGGTTTGTCTTATTAAGTCGAAAATTATCCCGAAGCATTGTAGTAAAGCCGAGAAACCCTCCGAACAGTGAGAGTTCACATCAAACACATCTGGAGAGGGGAAGGGAAGGGAAGGGTACCCTATAATATTAAGTACTTGAAATGGATTTTGCTTTAAGGACAACCCAAAAAGAACAGCCAAGCTTAGGCCCTCCATGTAATTTCTTGCACGTAAAGCAGTTTTTCCCTCCATGTCTTTTCATATATATATATATATATATATACATTATTATATTATTTTCGTTCTTACGTAAATCATGTAATGGAAAATTAGAGGCAACTGCCGACACACAAATATTTGGCGCCTAAAATTGGAATAAATCCAACTAAAAAAACCTCCATAATCCAAACAAAAATGTCATTAATTTCTCCAACGTAACTGTCCCACCACTATACACATCAATTCCAATCACACATTCTTCAGCTGTTTAAAAAGACATCTCTCCCTTAGACATATGATCATCACTAACAGTAAAGCCATTCACCCCATGGACCAGCTCCACAATTGCTTCAACCCCAACATCCTAGGTTCCATGTTCACCTTTTTTTCTTTTTCTTTTTTTTTTTTTCCCTCCCTTTTCAATCTCCTTTTTCTTTTGGCCGATATTTTATTTAATCACTTCAAAAACATGTTTTTTTTTTTAAATTAAAAAAAATTATTGCCGTTTTGTGATGATCATTCACGATGATCCAGCTAGGTTGGTTAATTTTTTTTTCCCACTTTTTTTCGTTTTTAGGGTTGGGTGATGTGTCACTTTTGCCACCGAGTCGGTCTCTTCATAATAATGCTCATGCAAAAGTGGTATGTAACACGTTTTATTTGGAACTTAAACATTATTATTTTTTTTTTTTTTTCTTTTTCATTTTCCCCTTTAATCTTTACTTGACTATTTTCTTAACCAACTTTCAAAATTGGGGGTGCTATATGCGAAATAATACTTCAACCAAATAACCGTAGATTTTGAGAGATAAAATACCTTCAATACACATGTGGCATACACACATATGTAATGAAACAATGCTTAAGTTGGCTAATACGAGCATATCTATGATAATGGTTATTCTCAAATTATTTCAGGAGTATAAAGTTATTTTTGGTAATGCAAATTAAAACATTATTAGCCTTTTAGTACGTTTCAAAATATAGTTAAACGAGACATTGGTAAATATTATTATAATTTAGTAATTGAGGCTATCTATTTATTTCAATTTTTTTTAAAAAAAAAACTTTGTTAAATAATATAATATTAAATTTACCAAACCGATTAGCTCTAAGCTAATCAAGAAAATTATTCCAAATAAATGGGTAAAGAATTTAATTTTGAATAGGTAAATGTGGATGAGAAGGGTTTAAAGCAAGCAATTTCTGAAGAAGAGATGAAGATCCGACGAGAAATTGAGAATGAAATAGAGAGAGATTTGGAGGAAGAGATTAAGGGAGGGATATACCAACAAGCTCTCCGCCTGCACCGCCTTTACCAGCACCGGAAAAATTCCGGTCATATTAAGCCGCCGGTGAAAACCAAGAAAGACCTTTTGGAGGTAAATATCAGCATCAAAATGGATGGAGGGACTATGATGGAAATAAGAGAGACCAAAAAGGAGGCGCCGCCGCCGACGGAACGTCTCCGGCAGAGGACTTCCCGGTCCGACACTCTTGCTCGAGCAGTCCCGGAGATGAAAAGGTTGGATTGGGTGAAGTCTCTTAGGTCGAGGCCGGCGCCGCTGCCATTTGTCGGGAAAAACGTCAGGTTTGATCGGAATAAAATGGCGGCGCCGATGGCCGGTGCCCGTGCCGTGCAATAATGAGTTTCAGTGATATAGACCTGATTATTCGTTTAAAAGACGTACTTGAAAAAATATATTTAATTTGTTTATTTGGATGTTGGCATGCAGCTGGGTTTTTTTTTTTTTTTTTTTTTTTTTTTTTTTTTTTTTTTTTTGGTTTCATTTGTTGGTGGGGTGTGTTTGTTTGTGTTAATAAGCCGACATGTCGTTGGTTATCGGAAATAATGGAAAGGAAACATTTTTGTATTTCTTTTATTTTTCATGCAATAGTAAAGTTTTATACAAATTAAGCTACGCTATATACATGATTTCTCTTTATGCAACTTATTAATGATCATGCATAACATCAATTTAGATATAATTTAATAGATAAAATATTAATTACTATTTTAAAGGTCAATTATTCAATATATTTGTTCAATTGTCCACTAGCAGCATTTTTTTCCATTGTAGTGTTATGTGAATATGTTTGATAAATAAAAATTTTGAAAACTTAAATTGTAAATTTGATTTCTATAGTTTGAAGAAAGTTAGAATTTAGTTCATAGTTTATAATTAGAATTTAGCACATGTTTGGATTTACTAGAGAAAAAAATATTTTTTTTAAAAAAAATCATTTTTATTTAAACTCTTTTGATAAGAATTGTTTTAAAATACACTTTGAAAGTCTTATAAAACTTATTTTGAGTTGTTGCAAATACTCCAAATTATTTTTTTTCTAAAATGACTTATTTTCAAAATTAAACATTTAAAAAGTTAATCCAAACACCCCATTTATCTTTATGGTTTGATAAAACCTCAAAGCACAGTATAGAGAGGAAGAAGAAAGACTAGAAGTGCAAGAGAAAACTCTATACATTCCATTATATGAAGGGGGAAGATACACAACCATCATATAAGAAAAATCATGCTTCATATAATCGTTTGAAAATAATTTCTAGAAGAAAAATAAACCGAAAATGGACAGCATATAATGAGACTCTAACAATAAGAATTATTTATGAGAATTTTACCAAATCATATAAACTATTTATGAAAATTTATTAAATCATAGGGACTAAATTCTAACTTTTAAAACTATATAGAGAGACTAAACTCTAATTTTCTTTAAACTATAGAGACAAAATTTATAATTTAACCTTCTTACATATAAGCTTCTAGAGTGGAGGAAGCTTGGATAATTTTATTGATAAAAGTATGATTAGTAGTATAAGTTGATTTTTTAAAATTAATATATATTTAATACTTTGGAAAATTCTGATTATATTACTGACTTTATTTTTCTTTTCTATGTTAAAAAAGTGTGAGATTCTCTTTGATCGAAATTTGCAAGTCTCTTTAGACAGCGAAGGATAATCAAATTAAATAATTGTAGACTATGGATAAAAGGAACTCTACAAAAGAAAGCTATAAAGATAAGTGGGGACTTGAGCTCATTGAGAGCTTAAAGTTGTGGTTATGTCTAAGATTCAAGACAACTATCCGCCATCTCAAAATTAGAGTACATTATTGACTTAAAATTTTAAGTTGACTAGATAAATTAAAGATATCACATATATTCAAATGAGATAAACTATATCTATCTATTAATATAAAGCTTTTTGAGTGAAAAAAAAAAAAAAAACTATGTGAAGTTAAAAGTGAACAATATAATACAATTTGAAGATTTGTAGATATGCATTTGTTATCGCTATAACACATGCTACAATCTAATTTTATTATCTAATTAGTTTAATTAGCTTGTTGACTTCATCCATTATTAGCATAGTATTCTATCTAATTTCAAAGGAATTATCAAGTGAAAAGTTTTTTTTAGTTGTTTTCAAATATAGAAAAATGAGTCAAATTATTTACCAATATAGAAAGAATTATTAGTGAAATTTTTATATATTTGTATATAATTTATTATTTTTTCTTTACAATAATTTCTCTTAAAAAAAGATTAAAAAATACTTTTGGTCCCTAAACTTTCATGAAAGTAACAATTTAGTCCTTGAACTTTGGTTTGTAACAATTTAGTCTATGTACTTTCAATTTTGTAACAATTTAGTCCTCAAACTTTAGTATATATCAATTTAGTCCTTGCACTTTCAAAATTGTAACCATTTAGTCCCTAACATAAAAACAATTATCAAAATTAGATGTTAATTTTTTTTTTATTTTATGATGTAGACCTTGTATTTTATAAAAATATTGAGTCCTTAATTAGTTTGTCGATTCATTTATACAAGAAATCTCACTAAATCTCAACCCTATTTTCTACAATAAAGACTAAATTGTTACAAATTTTAAAGTATAAGAACTAAATTGTTACATTGTAAAATTTATGGACTAAATTGTTACAAACTTGAAAGTTTAGAGACTAAATTGTTACAAACCAAAGTTCAGGGATTAAATTGTTATTTTTATGAAAGTTTAGGGAGTAGAAGTGATAAATATATATATATATATATAATATGAGAATTGAGTAAATTCCTTTTTGTGCAATTGAAAAGTGGCATGTGCATAAGATTCACAAAAGAAAAATAAAAAAAAAAAAAGAAAAAAAAAAAAGAAGAGAGGGAAATAATGATTGGGCCTACTGCCGACATCCAGAAGAAAAAAAAGCCCAAATTGAAGCAGTAGGCCCATCGTCATGAAAACTATTGGAATTTGGAACATATCTGCTTTCTCTCTCTTCATGTATGGACAATCTGACAGTTCTTTCCCAGCCCCACCACCTGGTACACGTACACCCACTTTTTTTTTTTTTTTTTAAAAAAAATATATTATTATTGTAATTATAAATTATAATTATGAGATTGAAAAAAAAAAAATGAAAAGAAATTGAAATGAAACCCCAGATTGCCAGAAGTCAGGCAATCTAATAAAATGGGCCAGGCAGAGATTCACCCAATGGTTGGGCCACTGACACGTCCTAATCAATCCCCCTTAAAAGAAGAATCCAACGTCCCTTAATCTTAATCCCCCATTTTTCATTTTCTATCCTTTTCCTTTCATTCTCTCCCTATTTTAACCTTTTCAACACAAATCTTTCATGTCCCTATACAATTCAATTTTCCACTCCCTTATACCTACCAATCAAATTCAAAAGCCTAATGTGAATTAAAAGTACAAATAATCTACGTCTTCATCATTTTTAGATGTTGTATGTCTCCTGTTATTTTTACTTAAAACGGTCTAATTTTAACGACTCTCTAAGCTCGTTTGAGAGTTTGTCAAAAGACAACCGTACACCTTTACCAACTGAGTCATGTAAAACTAGTATTCCGAGCATACTTTTACTTTCTTCTACGTGGTCCTTTTTTTCTTTTTTCTTTCATTATGCTTACTAGCCACGTGATTCCAAATTATCACCAACTTTTCATTTGCATTAGTGTATAATATTCATTATTGAATAAAACACCTTATCTCATTTCTTTACTGCATACATCAATTCATTTGTTTTAAATGATGTGAAAACGATATGTATTTTCTATAATGAATTGAGAACCAAATCATAATGAAAAAGACTAGTGTTGGTATATAGGGACAATCTCCCCTCGCTAAATAGTTGAGTTTGAAACAAGTAAGGAGACATGTCCAAGTTGAAGAAAAATATCAAAGTTAAGGTATGAAGAGAGCCAAATGATGTAGACATCAAACATTAAAACCCCTTCATAGGATTTTATTTTTCACAATGGTTCTTGTTCTTGATTCCAAATCATGTGAACACATGATACAAACATTTTAGATTTTCGACATTTGAGGTATGAAGAGCCATGTGTCCTTTAATTTAAAGGACAAAAAGGCAAAAGGACATATAGTTGAAGATGGACAAAGCAATTTGCCATATCTTATGTTTTTGGAACCTCCTTTCAACCGTTGTCGGAGGTAAATAGAGAACACTTCACCCATGACATCACTTTACCGTTGTGAGTTATTCATTAAAATAAAGTTCATATTTGGAATAATTGAAACCTTGCCTTTGGATCTCTCTCTCCCTCCATTTAAACACAATTGCATATATTAATATAGTTAATAATAAGATATCAAATATATTTGACTTAGTGTTTAAATAAAGAAAATGTGCCTAATAATGCAATTATACTACTGAACTTTCAAAAAGTTTTATTTTCACTCTTGATGTTTTGAAATAAAGAATAAATCTAAACATACATGGAACGTAAATCTAGAGTTTAGGGTCAAGAAAAAAAAAACCATAAACGAAATAACATAAAACTAGACATATATAGAGTTGAAAAGAGGAAGACAATAGGTAAAATTTTTATAAATATCATGTATTTATTTTATTTTATTTTATTTGTGTAGTTAGATTTGTTCACATAAACAAATACAAACTTTTTTGTCCATTGAATTCATTTACTTCCCATAAGTGTTAAATTCATATATGGTTGAATTTTGTTACTTAGAAAAATGTTTTATTTTATTTTTTTTCCTCCCTTCTCTCAATGTTTTAAAAATCTAAATTCAATATATGTTTGGGAGTAATTTTGAAATGCTTAAAAATCACTTCAAAACTTGCCTTTAATCACACAAATTCAATTTAATGTTTATTTTCAGATCATCAAAATTGATTTTGAATAACTAAAAGTATGTTTTGAAGCGATTTTGAAAATAACAAAAGTGATTTAACTATTTCATAATCAATCTCAAACACGTACTAAAAAACCAAACATACCGATGTGGAAGTGGTTGAAAAAGAAAAAGGATTGAAAGGCAAAAATGAGGATATTGGCATTAGTTTGAGAGTGGTTAAGGAAAAAGGCTGAAGAAACCGTCACTTCTCAGAGCTGAAAAATGAGCTGCTTTAAAACAGCTCGAATGATGAATAAAGACAGAGCTATCCCACTAAAAGTAAGGAGGGTTTTGTTTTATGGGTTTGATTATGAATTATGATTAAAACAAACAAAAACTACACACACACTCTGATTTTGTGATTCATATAATTTATATCTTTGACTTTGACTACGCTTTTAAATACTTCTTCATACTTCTTCTCCCCCACATTGCTTTCTTGTATGCAGGTTTTGGTTGGTCATATTTTAAAATGGACCACATTTTCAACATGCTGCTTTCTTTTCATATATAAAACACTTATTTTACTCCAAAAACCGCTAAAAAACAAACTGCTTTCCTTAATTGCTGATATGTTTGAATCAACAAATTTGTACAAACATATAATGCTTCAAATTTTGGAATTAATGTAGGACGACTTAACCTTTACTGCCATCTCTTTACTAATTAAAAATTTTAATTTTTTTAGCAATTAATTAAGTTGGAATGTGAAGGGTAAATAAATACCTAATTAAAAGGATTGTTTTAGAAAAAGAAATAGAACTCAAGGATGAACAAACCCAAAGAATCTTGATGATGAGATTCTATGCAAGAATGAACTAACAAGTCACAGACAAAAGCTGAATGTCTCTTCTTCTATCCCAAAAAAAAAAAAAAAAAAAAAAAAAAAAAAAAAAATCTTTTTTTTTCTTTGAGACAGAAAGACAAAGGGATGGGGAAAAACCAAAGGGTTTATTAAAAAGAAAAGAAAATAGAGGGAAAAATGTTGGAGGTTGGAGTGCCCACATGTTCCCTTGGAGAAGAGAAGAACATGAAAAGGAAAGAACACAAAATTAAAAGTTGAGACCAAAACATTGGATCTATCGACCAATAATGCCCAACAGATCAGAAAACCAACCCCATGTATGTTTCATTTCATGTTTCTGAAAATTCTGCACATATTATGTATAATCTCTCTTTAGTCTTTCCCCATAAAATAATTGACAACATTAATGATTAGATTACCCTATGGTATGGATAATGAGAAAAGGAAAAAAAAAAAAAGGACATAAATTTCTTGCATTGAGTCAGTGGAAGTATAAATGAATTTAAATGGCAGTTGGGTTTTGATCGAATAATCAAATTCATACGTAGTAAAAATAAAAATCCGATTTGGTGTGTAATTGAAAGCATATGAATGAATGTGTTGTTAAAACGGAAAAAATGTAGGTTCATACACGTTGGTGTTATTCCGAAATCCCGTTCTGTCGTTTTTTTTTTTTTTTACTTCCTTAGATTCCACGAATGAAGAAGAAAAGTCAACTTCTAGCTCAAGGGGAATTAAGTAGTACTAATTAATTGATTTTGCACAAAATGAAGGCACACTAATATAAAAATTAAGGGTATTAATAAGTGGATACAATAGATATATCCATATATTCCAATTAATTAACACACCCAAAAAAGAGGTAGAGAATGAGAATGAGGATAATGAAACCCTAATCTAATAATCCCGGACAATAGAGAGAAAAGAGGGGAGCTCTTGAGAGGAGTTGAAGTTAACATTTGATTTAACAATGAAGTTATGATTTTTTGTGATTTTTTGTTTTTTTTTTAAATTTAATTAATTAGGGGGTCTAGGGTTTCTTACCAAGAGTGTGCTTGTTATTATGCATCCACACCTTAAGCACGTGGCGCTTCACTCCGGTGTCGTTACAGAACTGCTGCACCACCGCCTCGTCGTGTTTTTGAATCCTCCAACCCAATGTCTCCGCCAGCCCCAGCATTCTGTCCTTCTGTTCTTGAGTAAACTTTGTCCTAAATCTCTTCTTCCCAAAGCTACTACTTCCTCCGCCACCGCCGCCGCCTCCGCCGCTGGGGTTTGACATATCTTCCTGCTCCTCTCTGCTGTGTGTCCCACCGCCTCCTGAGGTCGACGGAAGAGCTAATGGCCTGTGGTGTGGCGCCACGTGGAGGTACCCAGCTGGAGTCCGGTAGTAAGGGGAAAACTGCCCTGGGTGTGGCAATAGAAATGGCTCTCCGATTCCAAGTCCGACGCCAACGGCGGGGTTGAGGCTGTCGGTTTCCTTACGGTGGAAGTTGCGGTGGCAGTTGCAAGCGGCGCATTTGAGAGCGTCGAGTGTGCCTTCAGCACCAGCGGCGAGAAATTCACCGCAACCGTCAAGGGCGTGACCTCCAATGCCAACTGCGTGATTTTTCAAGCACTCTCTGTATTTGGGTTTCCTCTGTCCAGTTGAAATAATTTGGTCCGTACTAGTGGGGATTTTGACTCGGCCACCTGAGTTGGGCAACGAGTCGTAACTCGCTGCCGCCATATCCATCTCCTCCTCCTCGTGTTCGTCTTGATCTTCGAAATCCATGGTGGGAAATTAAGAGTATTACGAGGCAATTGGGATTAAAAAGAAAAAAAAAGGGGGAAAAATAGTGATGAGGAGTGAGAGTAAGAGGGAGATTTCAGAGGAGAAGATAAGAGGAGTGAGAGAATGTGGCCATCAATTTTCCACTCTGCAAAGAAAAAAGCTGTCCTTCTTCAGAGGGCTTCATATACTTTGCCGTTTCTCAGTCCCAACCAAATAACGCTCCCGTACTCTCCCCCACCCTGCCATTTTCACCGGCTTTACCCGGTTAACTTAACCCCCCTTCCATCCTCTGTTTCCTCTTTTCAATTTTTTTACATTTCTATTTTCATTACTGCGCAGTTAAAACCCAAAAGGGTGAAGTTTGAATTTAAAACGACTGCTACACACCTCTCTTGCCTCCTCTAAATTCAGATTACTTTTCTCCAAAAATTCTACCTCTTCACTTCAAAATTGATGAGGTTTTCGCATACCAATTGAGGGGTTTGTAATTTAAATTCTCGCACTCTATTGTACTACAAAGAAATTTGAGTTGAAAGAAATAATTAACTTCTTGCTTGATTATATACTTCATAATTAGATAACTTTACCTTATATTTTTAAGTATATTCGTTCAGTTGAAGTCAACATATTTATTAAAAAACTCTATCTTACTTTCTATATGTCATTCCCTTCACTATATTTCCAATAACTCTACTTCAAAATATATATATATATAAGAAAAGAGAACGTTTTTAATAAAAAAAAATATTATTTTAAACAAATTTACCTGTTTGGGATCCTTATCAAATTAGGAATTTTGATTGAAATTATCATCCACAAATTGGTCAAATTTAAAACAAAAGATAAGTTAGATAAATTTGAATCATATTGAATTTGGCCATAATCAAATTTCACAAAGTCTATCTAAGAGTTCAAGTCATATCTAAACCAAAATTTGGATAGAACCTTATACTTGCTTTTTATTAAATTTAGACATATTCTAAACTTTATTCCAAATAATTTTTAAAATAATATAAAATTCAAATTCAAGCCAAGTTATCAAAATTTGATGGAAATATGGCTTCTTTAATTATATACTACATAAAAACATGTAGCAAAAAAAGTTACTTCAAAACTTGAAGTTAAACAATTTTGCAGCTTAAAGAGGAATTAAGTAAAAATATAGTGATAAATTAAGTTTTCAAAGCCAACAATTTGAGACTTAAAACTCAATGGATGCAGTCGAACCGGTGCTTAATAAGAAGACAATAGAAGAATATGGAAGAGGAAAGTGAGGGCGACGCGCGGAAACCAAAAAGGCCAAAACGACACAGAAATGGTGCAGACCATTGTGTGGTGTTGTGGTGTGTATTAGCACGCATTCCCGTACCTGAAACGGACTGACGTGACGTGGGACCCTCTGGAAATTCAGTGATGGCGCGTAAGGCGGCGCGTGGTTTTTAATGTCTGCATGCCAAACAGAACATAGAGAAAATAAAAAGAGTGTTTGTTTTGTTTGTGTGGGACTGTGGGGTGTTTGTTGACAAGGACACGGAATTACGTAGGAAAAAATAAATTGTCGGCATTTAAGGCAGCTGCCTACGTGCGATCATCTCCGACATGGGTGACGCGCTTTTCGCGTCAACATGCATTAAATATGGCCGTGTCCCCAATCCCCGAGTTTAACCCAAACGCCATACATAACCTCACCTTCTGTTTCTATTACCACCTTCCATCAGTGGCGCGTTTCTACCACGCGCTCGTTACAACAGAAAAAAGAAAACGGTGGTATGCTGTGTTGGCAGTGGCAGAGGTGTCACAATCTTACCAACCAAACCCACTTACTTTCCTGTCCTACAAAGTATTTTAAAAAAGAAAATAAAAACTATTTTAATTATTAATTAAAGGGAATTAATCCCACGAATGGCACTTTTTTTTTTCCGTAATTATGTCAATAAATGTTTTAATTCTTTGATAATTCATAAAATTTACTCTTTTGAGTAATTCAATGTGCACATTTCTTATTTATTTGACTTTGATTCTGATCATTTTCAATCGTAATAATATGTGTGAGAAATTTGAAAAAGTACAATCCATGAGCTTTTGGTTTTATTGATGGATGAAACTAGTAACAAATGTATCCGTATAAAAATTATTGATGGATAGTTTATTCGCTAAAATATTCCATGAGAAAAATATTGAAATGTTGATAAAACTTTAAATGAATTAGTTTTAACAAGTCAAATTATGTTATTAAAATCTTCAACTTTTTCTTTTGGCAAAAATATAACGTGAATATGAGCCTAACTTAATTAAGTAATTATGTCAATGTAGACAATTTATAGTGGTTAATTAGATTACAAGTTTAATTTTAAAAACTTTGATACGTGTCCTTATTTAGTATTTATTTCTAGTTAGTTGTACGGTGAAACTCAAAATGAGACACTTTTGTTGGGCTCATGTTACATGTGTACAATTTTTACAATTTTGTATAGTAGATGACATTTTACAAACAAATGAACAAAATGTGAACTAGACCAAAAACATCTTTACATAGATTCAATCTATCTATCTAAGATCTAATATTATATGAGTTCATAAATATCTAAATGTTGTAAAGTCCAGCAAGTTGTCACGTGAAATTAGTCGAGTTTCAAAAAAACTATATCAAACACTCACTAGATATTAAGGAGAAAAAAAATACATTTCCCAAAATGTAATATATGATTTTCACACTACATTGTTAGAAAATACGTGACCATCAAGACAAGAAGATTTTATTTATGTAGAAATCAACAAACTATCATTTTTGTTTCGAACATTTTTTTTTTCATGAAGTAGCGAAATAAATAAGTTGTTTGTGTGTGTATATATATATATAATCAGGCTTTTTAAAAGTAATTACCCTAACATTAGAAAAAGAGGGGGAAAAGGCAAAACATTGCTACTAAAAAGGGTTTGTAAATTAAGGACAAAAGGTATAATACAGACTTCAATCCAATGAGCTATTTAGCTAATATTTTATTGTTTGAATTTATTTATTTTTTTTTGTCAAATTCAACCATGAGTAGATAGGAATTAAATCAATAACTTTTAGAATGATAATTAGTATCTTTATTTTCTGAGTTATGTACAATTAGACTGTTAAATTTAGTTTTAATAACTCTTTTATGGGCCCGATTGGATTGACTTTCTTAGTATTTATAAACGTTTTTTTTTTTTTTTTTTACTTATAAACCCTTAGAAAGTCAATCCAAACGACTATATCTTAAGATGAAAATGTATTTCAAAAAGGGATAAAATTGAAATGCCCCAAACTCTCATTGTTTTCATGAAGCTTGAATGCCACCTTAAAAGTTGAAGTTGAATGTCATTTTAAAACAAACAAAAGAGAAGATGTCTTAAAGACACATTGAAACAACAATGAGAAACAGTTAAGAAATTGCTTAGATAAACGAAACCTAGGAAGAGTCAATAATGAAGGCTAGAAATAAAGTTATTGCTTAATTAAGTAAAAAGTTTATATGGGGAATATGATTACAAACTCTAAAGAAAGCGAACATTATGAGTGAGTGTGTGCATGCCATAAAATACTCTCCCTAATCCCAAAACCCTATAATATAGGATTCAACACTTTCTTCTATTTAATTTTAACCCTTCTAATTAATTGGTTTGTGCGAATTTATGCTGTCAATTTATAATGTCCAATACTTAGGACTATTTTTTTAATTTGTGTTTTGTAGTGTGACCTTTTTTTTTTTTTTTTTTTTCTCCATTGCTTCTCCTTGATTCTCCATTTATGGTATCTCAGAGCTTTGCAATTGCATAACAACTCTTACCCTTTCGACTTTACAATTTTCTTTTGTTCTTGTTCTGAACAATCTCATCTTGTCTGCCCTTTAAATAGGTCACCCCAATAACTATTTGGTTTGGTAAAATGAAGAGGAAACACCAAGGACTTAGTGTTTATTACATCTGTATTTTTTTTTTTTTGTTCCTTAATTCTATCGATACTATTCTCGAACTTAACTTTTGGTTAATAAGTATGTTTTTTTTTAAATATTGTTTAAATTTCTAAGGTTATAAAACTAGCTAATTTACAAGAATTCATTGTGGTTGTTTGTTTTCAGTTTTTACAAATTATGCATTAATTATTTTTTTTCCTTGTTAACAACGTATTTTCAACTTTTCTATGGAAAGATTTTGAATTATTAGCTAAATTCAAAAAATCAAAACCAAAATTTTAAAAATTACTTTTTTTTTTAAGTCGAATTTTGAAAACATGTAGTTTTTATAGGCTTATTTACAAAAAAAGTTGTTGAAAAAAAAAAGCTTATTTAGAAGAGAAAATTTTAAATGGTTAGCAAAAAGATGCCTTAATTTTTAATTTTCTATTTTTAAAAATTAGGCTTTTATCTCATCGATTATTTTTTACCCTACTTTAAAACACATTTGAATTTGTAGGCATTTCACAAGAGAAAAAGTTATGTAAAAAGTAAAAATTAGTTTTAAATTTTTGGCCTAAATTTAAAAAAAATGATAAACGAAAATAGATAACAAAAATAAACACGTGTGAATAAATTATTGTTTTATAGACTTCACTTCCAAAATATCAGGAAAAAAAAGGAAGTTATTTGAGACTCCACATTTAACATTTTAAATAAATAGCAAATAATAGAAAATGCTAATCTATATTATTGTAAAAAAAAAAAAGGTTTATTGTTTAACTCCATTTGGATAAAAAAAAAATATTATATAATATGAAATATACAGCGTATTATGTTTAATTGGCGCGTTAGGTTTTGAAGGAATACTTTAATTAGTGAAAATTAGACGACTTCTTAAGAGAATATTTGCATTAAAAATTTAAATAAAACTATTCCAGGATCAAGACAAAACAATATATTTTTTTAAGTTTTAAAATTTGATTTTGTTTCTTTTTTTCGTTGAAAATTAAAATCCCATGAAAATGAGATATATATATATATATATATATATAAATAGAATTAATTTGCGTTTAAGTAGTTTAAATCTGAGTTTGTCTCATCTTATTGCTGACGTTGTTCATAACAAAAAAAAAACAAACCTTTCCCGAGGAAGAAAGAGAAAAGAAACAGAAACACACACAGCCTTTTTCCAAATGTTTCAGCTAAGCTGCAATACCAAAACAAATACAACAAAAAAGAGAGAAAAATTCCAAAGACATTTGAATGATAACTGATGCCAGTCTAATCACATCAAAATCATCAATTTCCTTCTATTATTTTAACTTAAACACACAATTAATTAACTTTTCTCTTCACCTCTTTTTATCTTATGCTTCTCAAATTTCTTTATCCTTTTTTGACAAACCCTCCTTACTATAAATTTGAGAGAAATTATAAAAAAAAAAAATACTATAAATTTATATTTAGTAGTTATTAACTTTATATGAATTATGGATTATATTTCATTAAATAATTTTTCTACAGCTCCGAGGTGTCTGCCATGTAATTTGCAAAACCGACAAGTCTTATGGTAACGATAAAACTTCTATTTTCTTTTACTTTTGTGTCGCTGTAAAAATTGTTTTGTGGTGTACAAAGTTACAGTGTTTTACTATATAACAAACAAGATTTGATTTCTGCTCAGACCAAAAGTTACTGTTGAACATGACTCGGCTAGCTGTATTGTATTATGGGAGCCTTGTAATTCTGTTCTAACTATTTTGCATTGTTACTTTTGAAGCAATCGGAAGTGAATTGCATTTTAAACCAAAATCGTTTTTATTACATTTCATAAAATAATTTAGGTTAAAATATTATTTTACCTTCAATACTTTGAATCTCTCTAATTTTAGTTTCTATACTTTCTCAAAGTCTTAAATTTAGTCTATACTACACCCGACTTGTTTATTGTTTTTTTAATTTTTATATATTTATTAATTAATGTTTTCTTACATCGTATATAAAAGTATTAGGGAGATTACTTTTATATAGTTTTTCAGATTACTCGGAGTATTGATTTTAAGTACCGTTCTGTGAACTTTTAAATTGTGAGGAGCACAAAATTATTTTTCTTACTTCGTGTATAAAAGTATATTAATAGGAATTTACTAAAGTAACAACCATTTAAAATTTTGTAAGGATAGAAAAATTGAGATGCTTAAACCACCAATAATAAAGCAAAAGGTCAAATATACTCCTGCTGAACACGTGGCTCAACACAACAATATACCTTATATATATATTTGATTTCATATTAACTAATTTTTCATAATACCATTGATATATCATATCAGGAGTGTTGATATATATACCAACGATATATTATATTTGATATGAGTGTTGTATACGATTGATATACTTGTTCTGTTATATTATATTACTAAAGAAAATAATAATGTTGCTGATGAACCAAAGATATACATATACATGATATGAATGCCAATATATAAAAAATATACATATTATACGTCAATCATATGAATATAGTTTAACGATAATTGACATGTACTCATTTTTTTAGGTCAAATATTCAATTACTCTTACCCCACATTTATTTAATATAGGAAAAATACATTTTTGTTTGTTTAGTTTTCATTTAGTCTCTAAGTTTCAAAATGTTACAATTTTACCTAGAGGTTTGAGTTCCCTTTCAATTTGGTCTCTAAGTTTCAAGATTTACCCTTTTAACACAACTTTTCACTAAATAATCACTTTAAGTTTTTAGTATTAATGTCTATTAATATAATTAAAATAATTATAATTAATTAAGCTTCACTATTTTTCTTCATCACCATTACAATTAATTTTAAAATTTTACTTCATAGTTATTTTAAACTAATTAATCGACATTAATGCAAAAGATTGAAAGTGAATATATAGCGAAAATCGAGGTTAAAAGTGTAACTCTTGAAACCTATGGACCAAATTGGAAAGCTTTCCTATAGCCTCGTCAATGCTATTCCTCATCTCATCAATGAAACATTTGTTGTTTGTGTTAAAAAAATAAAACCATAACATTTTGAAACTTAAGGAATTAAATTGAAATCAAACTAAAAATTTAAGTACTAAAAGTGTAACATTTTGAAGCCTAGAAACTAAATGAAAACTACTCTCAAAACTTAAGGACCAAAAAAGTATATTTTTTCCCTCCTATACACAAACACATCAATATGGGATATATCTAAAGCAACATTATATCAACTCAAACACGTCAACAAAAGCTAAAACAAAGAGAGACAAAATAGTACAACTGACATACTGATTAAATAGTTGAATTTGTATAACCCTACTACATTGTACGAGAAATTATTATTCGATGAAACTGTCACAATGTGATTGACAATTTTTCACTATTGGATTATTAGTTAACTGGAAGACAAAAGTAAAATTTTTAATTCACATTTTCTTATAAGATAATGACATTATGACAATTCTATTGAATAATTTGTTATAGTGTGTGTATATATATATAGACTATATAATAATGATAAAAAAAAGAATGGAGATGATTTTAGAAACAAAAGGGGATATGAAAAAGTAGAAGAAGAGAAATGTGGGGGGGGGGGGGGGGGGGGGGGGGGGAATGAATGGGTTGAAATGGAAGATGGAAAGGCAATAATAATGAGTAAAATGGAGAGATATGAAGGGAGGAGGTGGTTCAAGTTCCGGAGGCATCGCTATATATTATTTGATTGAAAGAATTGAGATTATATATATATCCATTAAATTTGGGAAAGTTGAACATGTGATTCTCAAAACACACCTATATATTATCTGACCACACACACCTGCTCCTGACATCCAACCATATAACCAAAACCCAAACCCCTTTTTCTTTTTATGATTTGTGGTTCAAACTCTATTCGATAAATGATGTATTATAGCGAATAAGAGTTAGCCTAAATAAAAGTTAAACGGATAGATTATTAATTGTGGGGAGGGGAGACAGTCCTTTGTTTTCAAGGCGAAGATTGTTGGAAATGTAACCAAAGTCTCACATTGACCTAAATAAGAGGACAGTCATGGATATATAAGTGAGAACAACTATCTCTATTAGTATATATTATTAGGAGTGCGAACAAAATCTCATATTGGTTAGGGAAGGAAGTGATCATATAGGATATAAGTGAGGACAATTATCTCTATTGGTATGAGGCCTTTTGAGTGGTACAAAAAACAAAGTCACGAGAATTTATAAGATATTTTGAGGATCGTTGTCCCTAGCAGTTATGCAATCCATTCAATTGTGGAACTACAATTATTGAAGGGGATTGCACGAAGATAGACAAAATCCAAAATACACCAAGTATGATTGATACAAAACAACCTCTAACTCTTCTCTCTCTCACACATCACATCATCAACATTTGGCTCACAACCAATATGAATATGAAGATCCATCCATTCATTCATCTTAAAAAAAAGACAATAATTAGTTTTGGTGGGGGGATGTGTCAGCTGGAGGGAAACCGCTAAAATACAGAGGTTGCATGAGAAAATAAAGACAGAGAGTGTGTGTGTGTTTTGTTACTGTTGTTAGTTGTGTTTGTAGAGAGCAGCAAAGTTTATAATATAAAAAAGTGAAGAAATGTTGTGTTTGGAAAAGATGTTAAGGAAGCAAAATAGAATAGAGCAGAAATGAAACGGAACGGGAAAAATAGAGAAAGAAGGTAGGAAAAAGAGGGAATTGCGGGGAAAAGGGAGATAGATAGTGACAGGACGAGAGAAAGAGTGGGACGACCGTGATTTCCATTTCTATATTCTTTTGCAGCTTTTTTCATAACTATGGCCCCCACAAACTCCTCGCCCTTCACCTTGCTTCTCGCTCACTAACTAAGCCCCACATTTTTACAATCCCTTTTCTTTTCTTTTCCTTTTTCTTTTAACTTTACATTTCCTAACTTTCATATCCTCTTCCTATTATTCCTTTTAAATATATTCACCCTAACTTTCATCACCCTCTAATTTAACTATTTAGTAGGATCGAAGTATGTAGAAGAGCACATGTTCAAATACTTACTATAACAACCCATCACCTTAGACTTAGTTTGGTAATTTTGTTTTACGTTTGTCTCCCTCCCTTCCTCCCTCCCTCCCTCACTCAAAATAAACTAGTTTTTTTAACAAGTTACTAGGGGTCGGAAGATCAAGAGGTGCACCCATATATTTTAACTAGTTTGACATTTTCTAAACACCCTAAATCTTAAACTCTAAAATAAGCTAGTTTTGAAAATTTTCTTTTTCTTTTTTCATATTTGGTTTAGTAAAAAGTTGATAACAAAACAAAGAAATTTATAGGTGGAAGAAGTGTTTATAAGCCAAATTTTCAAAAACTAAAAATCAAGGGTTACCAAACCAAGTCTTGCTTTTAAGTTGATTGATGATTTAATATGGTACGTGACAAAAAATGAGAATGACTAAGAGGTCATGAGTTCAATCCATGGTGGCCACCTACCTAGAAATTAATATCCTACGAGTTTTCTCGACACCCACATGTTGTAGGGTCAAACGAGTTGTCTCGTGAGATTAGTCTAGTTATTTGTTTAAAAAAAAAAACAACAACACAAAAACTCTCGCATCTTTTATATATATATATATTTTAACAAAGAATTAGAAGATAGAAGGATCAAGATGTGCACAAAATTATCTCAAGTAGTTTAACACAACCGTAGCATCATCATCATACCCCAAAATTACTAGAAATATGCTCATTAAAAAAATAAAATTATATATACACAGTACTAGAGTTGTTGTCTTCAAATCTCTGTAATCTACCATTTCTTCCGAAATTAATACTTTTTCAAAATATACGGCTGTAATCTATGAATTTAGTGGTGATTTAAACCTTTGGAACCCATGTAGTGAGTGTTTTGTTTTGTAGGGGGAGTTTCCTTAAAATATAGATGGAGTGTGGGATTAAATAAAACTAGCCAATAGGAGAAGAGAAAGAAAGAAAGAAAGAGAGTGTATATAATAGATTACGCATGCATGTGAAGATGAGAATAATTTGTTACTGTTCAAACACATTTCTCTCTGATTTTTTGGAGAGAGATGGAATGGAGGGACTCTGACATTGCCACCATGCCACACTCTGCCTTTCCCTTCACATTAATTCATTTCAATTTTATAAACTGAATTATTCCACATTATCATCTTTCCTCTCTCTTTTTTTTTTTTTCTGTCTTTAAAGTGAGAATTAATAATCCATGAGAAGCAAACAAAAATATAAAATCAAGATTTTTTGTGTGTGGGTGTGTGTTAACTATTGATTACATTTCTCTCTGATTAATTAGGGTTTTTGTTGAAAGGAAAAATTAGGAAAGAAGGGATGGGGGAAGAATTAAAAAGGTAATGAAAATTTGAATTATATGGTTCCAAATTTGGGGATGACAGTGGGAAGTGCTTCCCCCACTAGCATCTAGTTTGTACCTTAATGGAAGATATTCTCTTTTAGTGACTATTCACTAATTCTTCTGTGTAATTGAAAACCCTACACCCATCCCTCTCTGCATCATCATAATGGGTAATTTTTATGACACTTTGCATCAAACTGTCCCTCTCTCTCTCTCTCTCTCTAAAATTCACTGTTTTTGCTTTCTTCAACAAGTTATCATAACTTCAAATAATACCACACACACACACAAAAAAAAAAAAACTTTTTTTTTTCTCTCCTTATCTTATCTTTTGATCCTCTGGTAAAAACCCATATGATAAAAATTAAAACTTGATTAGCCTTTTAATGTGGGTTAATTAGAATTAGGGCTATATATAGAAAACTACACAATCAATATGTATGTAATTTGTGTGAGTCAAGAGTTCAATGAAAGTGCTCCAAACCCACTTAATTAAATTAGAAGAATAATATTAGCAAATGGGTCCATGAAATAAGATTTTTTTTTTTAATGAGATTAAATATGAACCCATAATTGCTTACATTGAACAAAGGCAGACACCGACATGCATTAGTGAAAAGTTTGATTTAGGGTTTGATAGAGAGGTTTTAGTATGAAATTCTTATATTACATTAAAAGTATAATGATGAGAGAATTTTGTTACCAAATGCAATCATTTAATCATACAGTAGAATTGCATACTTTGGAGATTTAATGACTTTGAAATCCAGTAAAGTTCCTCTTCATCTGGTCCCATATATCTCACAATTTTCCTTCCTTATAAAAACAAAATTAATATTTATTATTATTATTAATAGAGTATGAGCTGTTAAAGCCTAAAGAGAACCATTTTCTTCTTTCAATTACACTACTTAGGAGAATATCTCTAGGACTGTGTTTATGTTATGATGTGATTAGGAGAAAAAAAGAAATCCACATAATTTGAGAGGATAAATTATGACTTTTGGTCCATTCTATGCAATAATCTATCTATAGGTCACAACCAATTAATAAATTTATGTATTTCCATATGACTTAGCAATTTATTTAATCAATATAGTATTTCGATTAACTACATTGTATTGTAATACATTAATTAATAACCAACTCACGTAGAGCTAGATTGCTGTAAGATTGATGATGGTGAGCCCAGAAGGTGGTGGGCTTGGTGAAGATGGGCTTGGGCTGACTTATGTAGCAGGCAAAATTTGATTAGTTTGAAGTTTTGGGTTAACAAAAGATAATTAAGGTGCTTTAATTAACTAATTATTAATTAATTTGAGATTGGCATTGAAGAGTTTGCGAGTGGCGGTGGGTGGGGGGTGAAGCGTGCTTTATAAACAGTTTAAAAAAATTGATTCCTTCATTATGACATTATTATATTCCTCTTTAAGTCTTAACTACATCTAATCTAATATTGAATAAAGGCTTAGAGATTAAGTAAATGGTCGAATCGATGTGATGGATGTTTGTGATTTTTTGATTAGACGTGAGTTGATATGTGCTTAGACATTCATTCATAGGATATGAATCTTTGTTAATAACAAAGAAACCTTAATTGTTATAATCATCGAAGATTTTGTATTATATCATTAGAACTTTATTTCAGTATCATTATATTCCGTGGATTTGTGTTTAGATTATTTACAAACTTAGTTTAATATATATATATATATTAATTCAACACAATAATTAGAGATGAAAGGATTTGAATATTTGACTTCTTAGTTGAAGGCATATACCTCAACTAATTAAACTATGTTTATTAAAAAGTTTCTTCTTAAATCATAACTAACCAACCAACGTTTATTCTAAAAACTCATGAATATATTTAACATTGCCCAAAAAAAAAATCCGAATATTTCTAGAAACTTGTGATGCAGCAAGGCCAAATATATGACAAACAGAGGAAATTCAACTCTAATCAAAATTATTCCAAAGGCTTTCAAGAGAATCCTAAAAATGCATAGTTATAGCCTTACAAGAAAATAAAATAATAACTATTTAAGTCTAAAATACAATATTAACTAAACTAATATTAACTAAATTATACAATAATTATCCAACATTTATCGTACAACCACACATTCAATTTCATCGAACTTTCCGTACCATGTACTAATATCATAATGTTGATGTTCTTTATTCTGAAAAGAAATTGATATAATATCGTTACGGAGAGAATAAACAAAAGTTAGTACATATGGGCAAAGAAACAAAACATAGAACCCCTGAGGGAGCAAAGACCCATCGGATTATGATGAAACCTATGATTTCCTTTATAAAAAAAAAAAATCAATTTTACTATAAAATTTGCCCCAATTATGACAGCAGACAGTTCTACTGCTGGCATGTTAGAATGTAATAATCTGTACGAAAAAAAGCATTATTTTTATCTGAATGCTTCAACATTAAGACACCATGTACACAATAAATTATCTATATAAATATTGAAGAGAGCTATATCATAAGTTTTCCTAACTGATTCCAAAAATTTCACTGGGAAATTCCAATAAAGAGAAGACACCCTCCCATTAGTAATAATCTCCAAAGTTGGCATACAATAGCAGCAAATTCAAATGGAAGTTCACCAACTCTTAGTCTTTGGTATGGCGCGTGAACTGGTGGAAGTTTCAACCACGACGATGTTTTACACCGACTGCATTGCTCGTAACTCAGGAAATTCTAGCAGGCATTCTACAGCACCATTGTAGTTTAAGAAGCCCATGAACCAAAATTCATGGTTATCACCAGAGATTACCTGTATGTACTTTTCAGCAGGATTCATTCCACTTGAGGAAGGATTAACTGCCTTTAGTTGCTGTAATGGAATAACTACCTGTTTTCACAAAGATGAAATATGTTCCACAGATTAAAACCAAAAACATCAACGCTGTTTAGCAAGTTCGCATTTTCAGAACTCCATTTTTGAAGATAATGAGCTGAAATCACATCTACTAAAGCGTATATTATCCAAGAGAGAAACTTTTAGTTGTGTTAAAAAGTATTGGTTAATGAAAAATACCTTGTAATAGCTCCATTCGGTTTTCCCATCAGACTTGTATGAAAGAGGATTGTCACTGCAGTATGCAAGCTTTGCCGTAGATACATATAATACACCCATAACTGGACCAGCAGACGTTGACAAATAACAAGCAAACGAATTTTGAAGTTTTTCCTCAGGCACTGTATCAAAAGTTTGTTGAAAAATATTTTCATAGCCACCTTCCGCCAATACCTTTGTCCCTTGAGCAATTCTCCCCAGCGCAGCATCCGCAAAACTTGGACTTGTTTTCACTGATTCAAGAAACTGTGGCTAAGTAAATGAAATTAATGCAGTAAATGAAAGTAATGCAGATACCAAAAAAGGGTAACATTCTCAGTTTGTATAAAAGTATAAAGCACGTTTGTATCATTTCAAGCTTCCAGCTTAAAGCATGAAATTTAATAATTTATCTGGGCTATAAACAGCGTAACATTCTTAGCTAGTATTTAAAAGAAGAACAATATTTTGATGCATCCCACCCTAATCACACTACAAAAAAAGAAATAAAAAATAATTTTAAAAAGAAAAAGAGTTTACTATGTGATAAACTATGATTGGACAATTAGATCAGATGCATAAAGATTGGTGTAGCCTAGGATGCATCTAAGTATTTTTTTTTAAAAGAATAAAGTCCGTTGAATAATTAGTTGTTAATTTCTTATTTCCTGCTTCCAGCATATTAAGAAACAAAAGCATGAATATATTTCATTATTATTTCTTGCTTCTCGATCTTTCCTACTTCATTTTCCATGCCTCAAAGATGAAAATA
Source organism: Lagenaria siceraria (assembly GCA_002890555.2). Taxonomy (NCBI): domain Eukaryota; kingdom Viridiplantae; phylum Streptophyta; class Magnoliopsida; order Cucurbitales; family Cucurbitaceae; genus Lagenaria; species Lagenaria siceraria. The sequence goes on along the minus strand of CM016485.1, from coordinate 5,977,288 downwards.
TCTCTTCAACCATTAATTTGAGAGCCACCGCCTAAATGACAGGTTTATCACAATTTAGTAAGTTAGTAGACAAACTTTATATTCTAGAACACTTGAGAATTTGGAGGGATAAGGCTAACTCATGTTTTGCAATATGTGTTGATGGTGAAAAATTAAAGTACAAGTCAGCAACCTCCCTTATATGATATCTTTAGTCCCATCATTATTCAAGAACTAATGCTAAAATTATTTCTGATTGTCTTTGTAAGTGAAAACTTTCTGAACACCAAAAGGTCCAAAAACTTCTATTCTTATTCGTGGTGTTATTTTAGATCTTTATAGAGCAGCCTTCCTAACAGTAGGTGGCATGCAACATTATTTCGTTGCTGTACCACACTCCAGCATGCTGAATCTACATTTAGAAACATGGATCTAAATTGAATTTCTTAAAACATTTTAACAAGCTGATCGAGCCAGTTAGGTTTAGGATACATCAAAACAAGGCAGTTTGAGACACTAGGGAGCAGCAGCTCCGTCCGTTGAATTCTTGATGGCTCAACGTACTAATGCTAAGCTCTCAGGTTTCAGGCAAGCATAAAACTAAAAGGCTTTAAATGTGTTAGGAAGGCCACATTGGCAAGTCGGAGAGGAGTTTAACCAAGTTCTTTTTCCTTTTTTCTTTTTCAAGTTTAACAACATGTGTGTGGGGGTGGGGATACGAATCCCTAATATCTTAGTCAAGGATATGTCTTAACCAACTACATTTAGTCTGATCCAAGATTATGAGTTGTCTATAATTAACAAAAAGAAACAAGGAGAGAAAGTGTGGTATGGCACAAAGTTTTTTTTAATGATAACCTCGAGATCACATTTCATCCAATTGTCTGGGAAAGTATTCACATGGACACTCCAAATAAAAGAGTAGTTGAAATGAAAAATCACCATCTCCCTAATATAGCTGAGCCCTGGTGTTCCAAATGAGGATACCAAAATTTTACTCGGGGAAGACGCTCTCTGTGATCTCATACCTCTATAATAGTTTTCTCACGTTCGTTACTTTCAAACCCTCTTAGCATCTTATAATGTGCATTCTCTATTTCCAGCCATCTTTGATATAACTTCCCAATGAAGGGAAAGTTCAGCAAATAGAAGCAAAATCAAACTCAGGTCTCATAAGCAAATTTTTCTAGAAAACTATCAGTGAAACTGATGTAGAAGTAGACTACTTTCATTTTCTCACGATTTGTCACAACTGGAAACCCCTTCTTTCCAAAATTGGCGGGAAGGGGCAACATCGAAGACTTATTTTGGACCACAGGCAAAACTACTTCCAATCTAATTCTCAGAAAGGTATTGGGGAACCAAGTTACCTTTTTGTACCCAAATCAAACCACAATATCAAGTCCAATAAGTAAGAAGGGAGATAAGGCTAGACATTTTCCATACTACCGTATATCAGACTATTCAAGGGAAAAGTCACTTTAGTTCAAGGGAAAAGTCACTTTAGTTTTTTCAAGAAAGAATAAAAAAGGTTTCAACGACCAAATACAGGGTTGTTCCTCCAACCCACGCAGTGAAGGTCATGAAAGTCCAAATCTTGTTTCATTTATATCGAGACTATAAATGACCTTGACATTCCAAGAGTTTTTTCTTAAAAGTGTGGAGGCATACAACTTGATCTCACATTGCTTCTCTTATCAAACTACCCCTCACCTCATGTAAAACATTTGCCAATTATTCATTGAATTCATAATTTGTACAAAAAGAGTTCTCATCCAAAAGGGTAGGAGCTCCAAACGCTAGTAAAACCAAGTTACTAATGTCCTAACCTAAAGGAAGAATAAGGTGCAAATAGATATTTACTTTTAACTTTTGAGCCAATGGCTCAATTCAAAGTTGCAAATCAAAACTGGTTGTGGAGGGATTCACTCAAAATGTTATCTATTAAGATACACTCGCAAAAACGCTTGCTCCTATGACAAAGATGACCTCCAAAAGGATACTATGCTTGACAGAAATATAGACTGATGGAGAAGAAAAAAAAAAAAAAAGAAACATTCCTACTAGATTTTGTGGATGAATTTCACAAATCTCCCACCATGAGGGATGAGTTTCAATCAAATAGGGTAGCTTAACTGAAAGATTCTCTAAATAACCTGATACAACAGCTTAACGTTTAGTTTGACAAATACAAAGGTTATTTTTCATCTGGATAACAATGAACATGAGAAGATCAGGCCATGTTCCTCAAACATGGACCAGGAAGCAAGACTATTAATTTGGTAAAGAATTACATGTATGTTATTACCAACGTTGACTGGACACTATGTATAAAATGAGAACCATTCTACATTTTTACTTCGTAAGAGGAAACTATTTTACATAGAACTGAAACAATATGTCATGGCAAGATACAGTGATGGAAGCAGAGTTCAAATCTAAAGGTCCAACTCATCAAGGACCTAGTAAACTTTTGTGGACTGGAAAAAACTAACGATGATGTCCGTCTAACTATGAGAACAAGACAGTTATATGCATATGACATAGAACGAATCCCGTGCAGTATGACAAAGTTAAAACTATACCTAAAATGGCAAAAATATTGTTTTCTACCTTTCTGTTTTCATTTTGGAAACTATTTTTATAAATACTGCCAAATATAACCTCTGTATTGAACAAATTGAGTTGATTCTTAAAAAGCAGAAGAGAGTTTTAAATACGAATTTCAGATAGCATCCTATAATCTTTATTCTATCCATCACAGGCCATCCCATAAAGAGGAAAAAAAAACTGCCACTAATCGCCTAAGGACCTGAGCATAGCCTAATTGGTTTATGCATATGCCTTTAACCAAGAGGTCAAAGTTTAACGTCCATTTGGATTGCAAATATTATTTGATGGTATGGATAAGAAGTGATTACGAACTAGGGGATGGAAGTTTTACCACATCCCACTCCCATCCACATGAACCTTTCGACATGAAACCATCAGAAACTTCTTTTTCGAAGATCCCAATTTTGCTCAATTGCTTAAGGGCAAAAATTTTCCTCATGAATGCGAGACAGAAATGAAGAGAGCATACTATATTTCAAAATTGAATCTAATTTTTCACCCTAAATCGACTTCCTGGATAGGCCAACAAAAAAACAGCAAGAACAATGAAAAACTTACAATGCTGCCAAGTGTTTTCAGCCAGATCCTCAGCCTTTTTTGTAGCTTCCCCGACTTTCTTCCCCCATCTCCCTAACACGGTCCATACCGAATCCACCGTCTCTGATCAAAATGCATCGAAAAAATCTTAATGCCTTTATCCATCAATGACCACGAGAACTTACTGTCCGCCGCACGAAGGTACATATACAAATCAATTAAACAGAACAATAAATCAAACAGACGGAAACAATACCTTTGAAAGAAACTGAAGAGGAAGGAGCGGAAGAAGCATGAGAATTCGATCCATATGAATTCGAAGCAACGGAAGGGGACTCGGTGACCAATTCAGTGCTCCAACGCACCGTTTTCTTGCCGGAAGAGGGCGTTGAAATCACAGGTTGCTCGTTCTGAGTCGGAATCTGGTTCTCTGAACCCATCACGAAATTGCCCCAATTCCCATCTCCATTGGGGGTCTGAACTCCCTCTTTGGGGTCGGATTTTGGGCTCTTATCGTCGGTGGAGATGGGAGCTTTGTTATCGGCGTCCTGCTTCGGCTGCTCCATCAAAATTCTTCTGAAACAGAGATATGGGATTGGGCTGGGTATTTTACTTAGGGGGAAATTGGGGAAAAGAAGAAAGGCTTGGCTGAGAGGGCGGTAATGGCCGGACGAAGAACACCGACCCCTACTTTTTAGCGCGCAGGAGAAGCAAATTGGATCTGGTGCGTATTTTTTAGATCATCGAGGTAATAAGGTGCCTTCTCCCTTCTTCAAACTCCATACTCGTTTTCCCATTTAAAAAAAAAAAAAGCCTAATTTTAGGAATTTCTTTATTTTTATTTTTTTTTTACAGAATCAGAAAATTTTAAATAACATTATATAGTTGATAATTTAATATTTATTGTTTATACTATATTTATACTTTATTCACTCATCCCTAATCTCGGTGGTCCTTTTTAAATTTAGTGGCTGAATTCCTATTCTGTTAAGAAGAATTCCAATTTCATTCAATTTGTATTGAGCTGTCTTTCAATAAATCTCTATTATAATTTATTTGTCTATTTTAATGAATGTCTATAAATTTAAAAATGGCAATTTTTATAATTTTTTTTAGCTTAACTTAAGATGGGAGTATTCCAACCTCTTACTTACTAGTTGATAGTATAAATCTAAACTAATTAAATTATAAATAAGTTTGTAATTTTGATGAAATTGTCAATTGTTATTATACATCATTTTTAATGAGTTTAAGGAAAACAAATTTCTTTCTTTAAGTACTCACCAATGGTGATGGAGAGATCTAATTAAATTATTATTATTGTTATTAAGCTATACTCAAATTAGCATGTTAAAGGAGTTATTACATGTTTAATCCTATAAAACGGGCTAAATATATTTTTAGTATTTGATGTTCATGTATTTTTCAATTCACTACTTTTGAAAAAGTTTTTATTTAGTTTCCTATAAATTTTCTTCTTCTTTCAATTTAGTGCCTCATGGCCGTTGAATGTTAAAATTAGTTTACTAAAAGTTACATCACATGATACCCATAAATTGATAGAAATTTAAAAGGAAAAAAAGGTCATCTAAAATAAGAAAAATCAGAATCCTTATAAAATTTTTAGACATTTGGAGGAAAAGTTACAAACGTTTCTTTTTTAGTTGACTTTTGTCTTTATCTAAAGTTTTGGGTTCACCAAGTAATATGTTTAAGTAAGTATATTATCTGTCTCAAAAGAAAAAAATATATAGAAAAATAGTTTTACAAAAAATCTCTCTTTCTCTATAAATCTTTTTAAAAATTTATTTTGATAGTTTAAAATATCGTATAAAATTATTTAAAATGATAAAAAAAAAAAAAAAAACAAATAGTTCAAGGACTTTTTTAACTTATTCTTAAAAATTTATAGAACAAAAAGTTATATTTTAAAAATTTAGAGACCAAATGCACCTATTCTAAATAATTTGAAGATTAAAAAGTTACATTTTGAAAACTGAGGAACCAAACACACATATTTTTCAGCTAAAAAGTTAATGTTTCCAAAATTTTAAAATAAGAAACTAAATCGAAAAGATTAAAAGAATAAAGACTAAAATTTAAGAGAAAAAAAATCTAAACATTAAGGACTAAAACACAAGTTTAGCCTATCAAATAAGAAACTTATTCATGAGTGACATATACGTTTTTTTAGTTAAATTAAAACCTAAGAGTTTTGTCAAACTCAATTAATAGAGTCTAATAAAACCATTAATACGTAGATTTAATGCACTAACTATGAAGTTGAATTTTAAAAAAAATCAGTGACTAAATCAAAAGAAGACTTAATTATTATAAACTAAATAATATAGTCTCCACCCAAGTAAGCATAATTCAATTAGCATATGAAAAAGATAAAAAAAAAAAAAAAATTACTACGTTTACTATTAATAATGATATTTTCACAATGATATTCAATCGATTTAGCTAATTGAAAAAATTCTCCAATTCTTCTTTATTTTGTTTTTGAACCTCTTGTAGGTCTTTAAATTTTAAAATGTATCTACTAGAGTGTAGCAACATATTTTTGTCCAGCCTAATTTTATTATTTATTTATATTAATTTCAACTTTGAGGTTAGTTTTAAAAAATAATAATAATAAATTAAGTTTTGAGTAATATATATATATATATATATATATATATATATATAAATATAAAGAGCAAAACTAAATTCTAAACCGAACATTTTTAATTAATTGATACATACATACATATATATATATTTATATATTTACAAAAAGAATAAAATCGAACCGCAGTTCGGTTTGATTTCACATATAAAAATTTTAAAAAATTTTATTGAACCGAATTGAACCATTTCTATCCCTAGATATATTTTATATTAAGCATATCAAGTTGGTTTTATCTATCAAGTTGATATATAACTACAATTATTATTATTGTCATATTTTAAAAGGAAGTAAATATGTGGCTGTTAGTTCCAAATTCCCATAACGTTTTGGCCTCCCAATGCAATTTAACTCTAAGACTTTCTTTCCATGGAACTTTGGTTTTTATCCTTAAACCTTGTTTGGCCTTATTTTTCATTCTCCCCATTTTAAAATCAAACAATTACTCATTTAAAATATTGAATCAAAACAATGTAGGATAGTTAAAAAAAAACAAAACAATCATGTTGTTGTAAAGTTTTAGCACTACAAAGGGTAGATAATAGAAACAAGTTAGGATACATTTGGAAAAGAAATTGAAGAATTGACTCAATTTAAAACATTTAAAAATTGTATAATTAAATTAAACCCGAGTTAAATTTTGAATTAGATATTTATGATTAGAGTTTAATTTTAATTTTTTTAAAGGTGAATTTTAGTTGTCTATCACTTTGTCAAACCTAACATATATTTTTAGTTTGTTTGGATTTTTTTAAACGCGTGAAGTTGATAACAATATAAGTAAAAGAGAAGTAATTTTAAAAAAACTATACCATGTCAGCCAAGAAATAATATAAAAAAAATATATTTGCAAAAAAGGGTAGGTTACTTGGCTGTACACGCGTCAGGTAGTAGTGCCTAGTGGGGTGTGAATGAGTGTGATCAACTCCGCGTCCATAATTCATACAACCACTACAATCATGCCCATCGCGTAGCTCACCCAACTTCCTTATTTTACGACTTCTTCAGTCCAAACCCAAAAAAAAAAAAAAAAAAAAAAAAAAAAAAAAAAATCCAAAGAAATGAAAATAGGATAATCATACAATTTCGAATTAAAAAGGAAGTTAGACGAAATATTATTATTTAACCCCACCGATTTTATTTCCTTTGCAGACAACGAATACCAACAATTTTGCAGCACAATTCCTGGTTGGCCGAGGATAAAATTACTGAAAAATATAATAAAAACCACACATTCGTCAAACGTGTACGCTTTCCTTTCTTACTTTTTGAATATATATATATAACTACCGCCAGCTATTGCCAGTTCTCATTCCACTGTATTCCAACGAAAAGTAACATACAAAAAGTTTATCTGATTCATTCACTCTTTTATCACTTATCATTTCTTATTCTTTTTCCGATTAATTTCCCATGTCTTATTCTATCTATATACATAAAAATTATACGTCATTTTTTACTAAAAAAAAGTTAAGTTAATTATATATATTTTTAAAATAATAATATAGTCAAATTGAATATAATTTAACTGATATATAGGTGTAATAGTGATTAAAAAGTTTATAATTCGAATCATCCCGTATTTTATCTAAGAAAAGAAAAACACAGTTGGGCTACAACTTTTATTACCTTATTTTCCGGGGGTCGAATTGAAAATTATTTTCTCCTTTTTCTATCTCCGGCGGTTACCGAACTCCATTTTCTCTCCCTTCTTTCACACAACTCAACGGCTACAAATATAAAATCAACGGAAATAAATGCATATGATTGAAATTTTCGGCAGGCTCCTCAAATGGGATTACGCCACGTGTACTCGTATTTGACACCCTGGACTAACGTTTTTCAGAAAATTGCAAAACCTCTGCTAGGGCGGTGTAGGACTAGCATACGGAAAGAAACAAGAAAGTAATGTCCCACCGACATTCCTCCAACTGACGCGTGGTGGATCCAACGGCTTAGAGACTGTGCAGTACAACTGTGTGATTTGATCAGTGGGAAGAAAATTCAACGCGTACACGTGTTCGGATCCGGGTAACTTGCTTACTCGGTCCACCTGTATCTGATTCCTCTAGAAGTTTTTTTTTGGGAGAAAGGCTACATATACGGACTTACCACCGATTACTGGGATACAAAACAAAACAAGCAAAGTGAAGTTTGTGAGCGAATTGTTCCTTTCTCAAACGCTGTCGTTTGGCTTCCATTTCCACTACCTTTCTCTGAGATACTCCGTTTTGAAAAGAAATCTTTTTCCCTTTTTCTTTCCGATAAAGACGATGGGATTCTCGGGGGTTCGATTCGTTGTGATTTTTGCTTTGTTGACGAGGTTATGTATGGCTCAGGCGCCAGCGCCGGCGCCGGGTTCTTCACAGCCTCTAACTCCGCCACCAGCCACGCCAGCGCCTTCTCCGGTCGTTTTCCCTCCATCTCCGACTCCGACGCCAAACAGAGCACCATCGCCTTCACCGGCTCCGGCGTCGCCCTCACCCGCTCCGGAAGCTCCATCAACGGCACCAGTGGTACCTGCTCCAGCTCCGGCGACTACTGCTCCTACCCCAGCTCCAAGCTCCAGTCCTACTCCTTCGGGATCTCCCGCTGGTGGTCCTGTAGTTCCACCCATTGCTTCTCCTCCTTCACCCACCGGAAACGAGGTGCCTTCACCTGCACCTCAAGCACCAGCGGCCGACAACCCAGCTGGAGCGGCATCGCACATCGGCGGAGCGGCGACATTCGGGATCGCTGTTGCTGGAACTCTGTTCGCAGTGATTTTAGCGTAGACGTTGATCCTTGGGTCAATTAAGAGATCTAGATTTGAAGGTGGACTGGAGTGATGACTGGTAGAATTCTTTTGCTTTTTTAATCCCTTACCCATACTGCCTCTACAAAATTTGATTAGTTATTATTATTATTTTAATCGTTGTTTATTGTAATTTTGGTAGTCATGATTATTTTGAGGATTCGTTGTTCTTCTGTTGATCATATTTCCCCCCCTTTTTTTATTGTTTTGGAAATGAATTCTTTGTATGTCGGATTAGAGATGAATAAGAATTTTCAATCTTCGTTCAACCCTGAACACTTCAACCATTTGTCAGGAAAATATATTTACACTCATCCAACTTGAGATTTGGAGTTTAAATCTTTCGGTATTTCCTTCGACGAAGAAAATTTTCGATTTTTTCAGTACAACCGTGAAAAAAGATCAAAAGTGAATTTAAGTAGACAAATTATTAGCCAGCAAAACAGAATTCACCCAATGACTTTTAAGTAGACAAATTAGCCAGCAAAACAGAATTCACCCAATGGTCTACAAAAGATCAGATTTGTAGATCCAAGTGTTGAACAGATCAAATGTTGTACACTAGAATGACTGCTTCTTGGAAGCAAATTGCGATACCACCTCAGTGCTAAACGTGGGTTGTTTTTAAGATTAACACAACACTCTTCTTACCTTTTAGACATATATTCTCTTTCCTTAGGCTAGGAGAATGAAAATTGAAAATAGAGAGACATTACCAAAAAGCCCTCTTAAAGAATTAGGCAACCATTTATAAGAATACAAACAAAAATGTTTTCCGAATGAAATTAAATAAAAAGAAAAATATTTTTGAATTTAAATTAAAGTCATTCAAAATAAGATTTCTAGAAATTTGAAAAGTACAGACATGATCAATATAGTTACACGAAAGTAATATGATTAAATCGAGAGAATTAACCAACTTGAACTTCAATAGTGTATTTATATTTTCTAATCAAGACGTTCCATAATTAGGGAATTGGCTTCAACCTAAGGTGGAATTATGCAAGTTTTAAGAGCACATATAATAAAAAAAGAGCAAAAAAACCTTAATACTATTTACAAATAAAGCAAAGTAGTTCAGGTAAAAAGTCTAAAAAGTTTCCTTGATCTTCACAATAAAATGTTCATAAAATCGATTGAAGTCTACTAGTGACAGACAATCACTTTTAACAATATATTATTAATAAGCTTCTCTTTCTCTTGAGTTTAATTCAATCATAGACTTGTATTGTTATCATTGAGACTTTTATTACAAATAGAATTGTGAAGCTCGTGAGCATCACTGTGATGAAGAAAAAATTGTTTATTATGACAATTCTTTTTACTAATAGTTTACTAGTGTAGACTATTTTTAAATAATAGTAAGATAGAAATTGAAAACTACAATTTCTCAAATTTTGTAAATTTGCAAAACCATATATGATTTGATGTATTTGTACTTGTTAAAGAATAGCTGCTACCCGTTACAATTTTTTAAAGAAAAAGGGAACTTTCTGGAATTGGGCTTTTAGCATGGCGAATTACATGGACCCAATCAAATTTGTCGATGGGCCTGAGTGAGACCATTCATTACATTACATGTACCTTTAAATGGAAGCATTCATCCATGTCCTTTCTATCGTCAATTTTCCTTCTATACTATTCCTTGTACTTTTCCTTCTTAATGCATCGTCAAGGCTCAAATTTAATTGGATTCCCTTTAAAAACATTGCTATATCTAGTAAGGTTTGATTTACAACAAAATGAATCTAATAATAATAAACCATTTTACAAATAACAAACCTAACATTTCAAGGTCAATTAGTTTTGTATCTTCCTCCAATATATTAAAAAAGCAATGATACACGGCACCTAATTCTATACTCTCCATTTTTATACACACAAAAGAAAAATTTTTTAAATTATTTTTTTAGAAAAACACAAAACTGCCATGTGACAATTTTTTATTGGATAATTCCCTATGATGCACATAGATAAGTGCAGCCACTTAAGTATTTTATATATTAAAATAACAATACTTAGATGCAACCTACTCCCCTTCTTCTACCCACCAAAAAATTAAAGCGCCACATGTCAATTTTTAATTGGGTGCAACCTGTTAAAATAAAAGAGAAAAATGGAGAAACCACCTTTATTATAGAACTTATGACAATTACCTTCCTGAACTTTTAATTTGATCAACCACTCAATTGTTTATTACAATTACATTCGTGAAGTTTTAATTTGATCAACCACTTAATTGAATTTTGTGATTTGTTAATTACACATTTTATAGTTCTTGGATGTAATTGTAAATTTGTAACAAGATTTGGTTTGTGCCATTTCCCTTTAAATTACAAAGAGAAAAAACCAGACATGCAAAATTTCTGGAACTGTGGAAACAAAATTAATCATATTCATCAATATACGCCAATGTCTTGTTTTAACGCATACGAGGATGGCGTACAGCGCCTGCAATGGCTGCCACATTCTGGTTTATCTATATATATTTTAAACAAAAAAAAAAAAAAAAAAAAAAAAAAAAAACAAAAAAAACAAAATTCTCTCTTTCTGTTGTTGTATACTTGTATCCTCTACACCCTTTTTTAATAAACGGTGAGACTAACAATGTTATTTTGTTTTTCTCTACTTTAATAAGTTCCGTTCCAAATACATCTAAAAAAAACTTGTAAATTTTGCAATCATGGCAGATGATCAGCAAATAAGCGTTCCCTTATTGGAAGATTCAACTCCAATATTACATTCTCCCGATAGAGATGAGGATATTGTAAGACGGGTCTGGATTGAATCGAAGAAACTATGGCATATCGTCGCCCCTGCAATCTTAAGCAGAGTAAGCACCCATTCCGTCATGGTAACTTCCCAAGCTTTCGCCGGCCACTTGGGTGATCTTGACCTTGCCGCCATCTCCATCGCTCTTAATGTCATCATCGGCTTTGACTTAGGACTTATGGTACCAACATTCAACACCCTCTGTTTCGCTTCAATTCTTCTCCCCTGTTTAATTAAGCTCTGTTTTTTTTTAATGTCTTTTTGTGGGTTAATTGAGATGGGAATGGCTAGCGCATTGGAGACATTATGTGGGCAGGCGTATGGGGCGAAGAAGCATTACATGTTGGGAGTCTATTTGCAGCGTTCATGGATGGTTCTCTTCATGTGCTGCGTTTTGTTGTTGCCTGTATTTCTGTTCGCATCTCCCATTCTAAAGGTAACGTTAAATCACGAACATAGTCAATCAAAAACTTTGTCAATTAATCCTTAATGATTTAATTAAACAGGTGATAGGGTTGGATGAGGAGTTGGCGGATCTAGCGGGAGTTTTAGCGAGATGGTTGATTCCGTTGCACTTTAGCTTTGCGTTTTATTTTCCATTACAGAGGTTTTTGCAGAGCCAAGTGAAGGCCAGGGCGATTATGTGGGTGGCGCTGGTGGGGCTTGCAGTGCACGTGGCTGCTAGTTGGGTGTTTGTGGGTTTGTTGAAAATGGGAGTGGTGGGAATTGCGTTGGCATGCGATATTTCTTGGTGGGTTCTGCCGATTGGGCTGATGGCTTATAGCGCCGGCGGTGGCTGCCCCAACACTTGGACTGGATTCTCCCTCGAAGCTCTCTCTGGTCTCTGGGACTTTCTTAAACTCTCTGCTGCTTCAGGGGTTATGCTATGGTCTCTGTCTCTAATTAAAACATTACATCTTTTTTGCTTTGTTGGTTCGTTAATGTTAGCCTTTGCAATTGATAAATTTTCAGCCTCGAGAATTGGTATTACAAAATATTGATAGTGATGACGGGAAATATGAAGAACGCCAAGATTGAAGTGGATGCTTTATCCATCTGGTCTTTCTCTATCCCTTTTCTCTTAGAAAACGAAAAATATGAACTAATTAACTTTACATTTGAATTTGAAATGTCTTGAATTTGTATATGCATTTATATAAACCCTCTAACATCGTCAGCATTTATGCAATTTGTACTATATGATATTTCTTCTTAATAATAAATTGATCTCTTTTTCTCTATTTATGAACGCAGTTAATAAAGTTAGTTCATATTTATATTATACACTTTTAAATGTAATTTTTATTTTATCAAAATTGGGTTTGACTCATTAAAAACATGTTTTATAATAATTTAAAAAATGACAAAAGTAATTTTAACTAGTGTAGAAATACTCTCAAACACACCTTTAGTGAACCACATAAATTTGTGTCAATCTTTAGGGACTCGTGATGGAATGAATTTGTAATGTTTTGGATTGAGTGTTTTTGTCCCGATTTGTAATATAAAACTTATTCCGTTTCCACAGTTTTCAACCCAACTCTCTTACCACCATTTTCACCCTTCATGATCTCATCGCTCTCGATTCTTCATGCATTCTAACACTCATTTGATTTCTAGTAATCATGATTACATTTTAACCTTCCAATTGTTTACGTTTTATCGCTTTGTTTATTTGTTGATTTCATAACAAGGTTTGTGGTGATTGTGGCGATCTTGTTTTGATTGCAGCATGAGCATCAACGGATTAGAATTTATGATTCCTCTAGCATTCTTTGCGGGTACAGGGTAAAAACAATTATTATATTAGAGGATCCTAATCCCATCTTATTTACATCGAGTTATATTATATAGAGAAATACACATTGATTGATTGTAACAAAACAGAGTGAGAGTGGCAAATGAGCTGGGAGCAGGCAATGGAAAAGGAGCCAAGTTTGCAGCCACTGTCTCATCGGCAACATCATTAATAATTGGCCTTGTTTTTTGTTGTCTAATTGTAATATTTCACGACAAATTTGGTCTTCTTTTCTCCTCTAGCAACATTGTTCTTCAAGAAGTCAATAAGCTTAGCATTCTCTTGGCCTTCACTATTCTCTTCAACAGTGTCCAGCCAGTCCTCTCCGGTATGCCAAATTTTCTCTTTTAATTTTGTATTTCAAAAGCTTTTTCCTTAGCTTACTAAAGATTTTGCTCCCTTTGTATAGGAGTGGCGGTTGGATCAGGTTGGCAATCTTATGTAGCTTATATAAATTTGGGTTGCTATTATTTCATTGGTTTACCTCTTGGCATTTTTACACTTTGGTTTACCGACCTTGGTGTTAAGGTATACATATTAAATACAATATGCAATTTCCTGGAGTGATATAATACAATCTACATTATTATTATATGCTCATCTTTGTATTATATTTGTACGAAGGGAATTTGGATGGGGATGATATTTGGAGGAACAGGAATTCAAACGTTGATATTGCTCATTATTACTATTCGATGTGATTGGGAAGGAGAGGTATGATCTATTTATTTAATATTAGAATAAAGATTAAAATTATTTACCCTATTTGATGGATATATAAGTTTTGATCATTATGGGTGATTCTCAGGCTAAGAAAGCAAATTTGCGGATGCAGAAATGGACAGATCAAAAGTTTTTGCCAAAAGAATGAAAATTTCATTTCATTATTTCTTAACATGTAATCCTCTACCACTACCCTTAATTAATTGAGAATCGTACACTGAAACAACGGAGAATTTTCACTATAATGAGATCTTTTGGGTGAAACCAAAAACAAAATTACGAGAGGGCGTTTATGCCCAAAGTTGACAATATTATACCCAAAATTAAATTAGTTGTACTGGTGATTGTGAATTCTACATTAGAAAAGTAGAGAGACGACATAATTTTTATACAATATATGTTTTACATTTATTGTCAATTAATTTTGAGATGGAACTTCATTTTTATCTAATAGAGTATCAGGTGTCGAATCCATATCTTCATAAAAATATTGAAGTTTGATATTATTTTGCCCTTATTAGTATTGTTCAAACTCAAGTGGGCCCAAATTGGACTAACAAAGAAAGAAAAAGAAAAAGTAGAGGCAGCACGATTCAGATTTATTGAAGATGAAAATTTAATATTAGAACTTATATATAGACCTTATAAAGTTTATCCATAAATTTTGACTTATGTCTTCATTTTTGAAGAGGACATGTCGTGGTACCATCATAAAAACTCTCTTTGCCTGTTTCTGTTTATCATTGGCTATATTAATTTATTTTCCATGTTAGCTTTCATCCAGATTTCTAAAGTATTGTGTTAATTGAATGATCCAAAGTTAATTCCGGAGAAAAATATAAATTTTCGACGTCTTTGAACTTTTATTTTAGAATGTTTTTTCTAAATAATTAAAAAAAATGTGTTATTAAACACTTAAAAATTATTGTTTAAAGTCTCACAGTAATTTTGTAGGAGTGTCAAAAGGTTTAGAATAATTTTTTATATCCTTTTTCAATTCATTTAATAAGATCGATATTCTTACTCAGTGAAGTATTGAAATTATTAATGTATATTTATTGCTAGGCGATACAAAATAATGATGATTAAATCATCAATTAATTCAAATTGATGAGTGAAGACAAATTTATTATTATATTATCTAACAATGATAACAACCCAAAGCATAAAATAAACTAAATTCACGTATTATAAAGAGATATAAACATGCTTGAAAGAATTTCCAAAATATAATATGATCTAGATCAATAGAGATATATTATATATTGTTAGAAGATTCCTCGATTAGTAGAGAAGAAATTGTTCTTTCATATGTTAGATTAAAATCGTAAATATTGTGATGGATGAAAATAATCCTAAATTAAAATTTAAAATATTTTAAGTGCCAAAACCACAACTCAAAATTAAATCTCTTTTATCTCATACGCTACGGATGCAATTTTTCCTTTCCCCCAAGTTTAAGTAGTAGAAGTTGCTGCTATTTTCGGCACATGTGTTGCAAACTTGCAATAAAGTTTGGACCTTTGGTTTAGCTAAGAAGGTTTTCACATAGCTAAAATTTTACTATATTTATAAATATTTTCAGTAATTTTTATTTTTTATTTTTTATGTACGCATGCAAATGAATATCAACTTGTTTATTCTCAAAATCTTTTTTTTTTTCCCTTGTGAGTAGTATGTATGCCAACGTGTTATAAACATGTTAATAAAACCCAACAATTTCGTAAAATTTTCTTTCTTAACAAATTTTAATAATTTTTATTAAAGCAACATCTATCTAACGAAAATGTTCAATACATTAGGAATCAAATTGAGAATTTGAAAAATTAAGAATTGGTGGATTGGCCTAAAATACAACAAAGTAATTGATATACTTAGACTAAATTAATTAACTTAGAACGAGTTTGGAATTTACGAGAGACTAAATTGTGTTAAGAGTACAAACGATGTTGGTGCAAAAAACATGCACCTGGGTCTTGAGCGTTCCTTTAGCCCGCTCCTATGGTCTAGACATATCGCTAGAGTTGACTTACGTGAAGGTACTCGTATAGGTGTGGTGTCGAGCCAAGTACACTTTGATGATGACTAATTAAGTTAGTACATGGAGTATTTAGTTTAGCTAGTTAGAGTTTTTCACTTGAAGTTACTTACACTCCTTTCTAGACCGTTGATCGAAATGAAGCTATTTATAAGGTTTTTCTTTTTTGGAGCACGTGAACACACATGCAACCCTTATCTCAAATGCAACAACTATTTGTCTTAGCTCCTTGAATTTGGGTCTACTTGTGGGCTTTAGAGCTTGCTTGGAGCGACCTTAAACGTACAAATTTTGACACTATGCCAGAAAAATGATCACATTTATTAAAGGGATGAATCTCCATGAGGATAGTGTGGTGGAATAGATCACAATCAAACAACAAAAACGAGCCCACTTATTAATAATGTGGCGGATGAGACAATAATGTGTCGAACTTAGAAAAATCTCTAACTACTCTCCCCCTTTCATTCATGACTAACATAATTATTAAAAAAAATACTAGCCCTGAAAATAAATTGATGAGAGTAGTATTTATATATGCTACGATGATAATTCATAAGTACATAAAAAATAGCTCATTCTCTATTATTGTCTGCCCCAACTTTATTTAGGACTCATTTATTTTCTAGGTTTCATATTCATGTCATATGTCTCTCATAATCGAAGGAAAAAAAAGATGTTTTAAGATAATAACTAAGGGTAATGATTATGTCTATAAACCATTCAATTTTTAAAATAACAAAAATTTCTATAAAAAAATATAAATAAGAGAATGCACTCTAATCATATAAAGAAGTTGAAAAAATAATGTAAGAAGAGTTTGTTACGTAGACGTGATTAAACAATTGAGCATGTAACATCCTAAAGATAGGTGTATAGTATTTTTTTTAATTTGTAATACCAATTTTTAATGCTAAAAATTACAGATGAAAAAAATCAGCTTAACCAACCATATGTCATCACCTAAATAAATCTAGTTTCTCTGGTATCAATAGAAATTTGGTTGGTTTATTCAAATCTAAAAATTAAGTTATGTAATCATTTAGCTTTTTATTTTTGAATCGTGTTTGTTTTGTTATAATTTATTTACAAAAGTTTTCATCATTTTTAGAAAATATTTGAAATTTATATAATCAAAAACTAAAAAAAGTATGAAACAAGGCCTAAACTTTTTGGTTTTGGTTTTGGATGGATGGGTGATAAAAGGATAAGAAATCAAGCTTGCATGTAGAGCAATAGACATATAAAAAGTTTTATCGAAAAGAAAAAAGAAGAATCGTTTTATTTATCCAACATGTTCATGAAAGATGATATAATATTACAAGTATAGAATTAGTTTTTAAAATGGAAAATTTGCCTCATTTATACCTAACATAAAATTGTGGCTAAATGTATTAGGGTGTGTTTGAAATATATTTTCAAGTGTTTAATTGAAAAAGTAAATCATTTTGAAAACAAAAATTGAAGTATTTGGCAACCACTCAAAATAAATTTTGAAGTATATTTTAAACCTTTTTTATCAAAAGAGTTTAAAGAAAAATGATTTTTTTAGAAAAATATTTTTTTCTCTAATCAATTCAAATGGACTCTTAATTATATAGATGTTTAATTTTAAAAATGATGGAATGATGTAGAATATGAAAAGTGAGTCTAACTAATAACCATTGTGAAATTGCCTTAAACGAAAAATATTTTTTTAAAAAAATACCTCGATTAAAGAGAAAAAAAAAGTTCAATGAATAGAAGAAAATTAAAATCAAAATTTCTTCTCCTATGGTCATCCAGTCCAATTTTTCTCCCTGACCACACTATTAATATCGACCTGTCATATATCTCATGTATTTATCAAACTACCAATTATAAAACAAAGATATAGCTCTTTATTTTTTAATTTAAAACTAAACTTTACATTTTTAAAAAATATATAATTATATTTATAGTTTTACAAAATAAAAATCATATATAGCTAACATCTACATATTGTCATAAATTTCATTGTGATATATAGCTATCAATTGAAATTTAAAACCAACATATTTGTTTTTAACTAAATTTTATAATTTTTAAAAGTAAAATATTTGGATGCAGAGGCTGCACTCATCTCTTGTGCAACCCACATAACACCTAATGAGTAGCTATCTTGTGTCAAATTTTTTTTTAAAAAAATAATTTTCTTTTATTGGTATTTCTATACGTGAAGGCAAGGGGAGCATGAAAATTGGTGCAACTAGGGGTGTTCGTGGGTTGGATTGAGTTCGGTAGAAGTACTTTTTTGACTCAACCAAATTGATCGAGCTGTAAATTTCTTCAACCCAAATAACCCTTATTGAATAATGAGCCAACCCAACCCAACCCAACCATTAAATATTTGGGTTGGGTTGGTTCGGGTTAGTCGGATCATTTATTTAAATTTTTATTCTAACAGTAAGTAAAATGTTAATATGTAAAAATTTTATTTAATTATTTTCATGTGTTGAATTAAGATTAAAAATTAAATTTCAATTTATATTATGAATTTTTTTCTTATCAAAGTGCTAAAAATTATTTTTAAGAGTTGTTAGAGAATAAATTATCCAAAAAAATTCATGAAATTAAATAAAAATAAAATTAATATATGTATATATAATTGTATCATAAGTAAAAGACATGTTTTTAAAAGTAATAAGAAGTTCGGATTGGTTCCGGTTATTTTAGGTGAACCCATGAACCAACCCAACACATAACATTTTCATTTATTTGAACTCAGTCCAACCTAAATGAGTTTATAATCCCGCCCAAACCGTACAGATTGAGTTTTTCGGGTCATCGAATTTTTTGAACATCCCTAGGTGCAGACTAGATGCACCCAATTATTGCCCTTTTCAAAATATCATTCTTGCAAAATCAACATATTATATTTAGAAAAATACTTAAGTGCATCTCGAGTAACATCTATCTTCGTGCATCTATTGAATTGTCCATCATTATTTGTCATGTGATAAATTCTTCTTATTTCTTCTTTAAACTACTTTAATTTTTTTTTTTTTTTGAATGCGAATGATAAAAGGGGATGCATAAACACATATATAGGTGGTAGGTAAAGTATTATATTCTTTTCTTTTTGAAAAATGATTAGGCACCTAATTTCATAGGTCATTTTTCTATAAATAAAAAAATTAATTAAAAAACATTACCACATGACAAGTTTTTATTGAATGTTCTCAAGGTTTTGTTATTTTTGTTATTTATTATTTGGTTCTTGGAAGATATTTGATAAATGGCTATTTTTTAGAAGAAAAAAAGAATGAAAAATCAATTTTAAAAGGAGTGCTGCCTAGTAGTCACCGATTTCAGCCAGTAACTGTTAGTAGAGTAAGAGGAACTCAATTGTGGGTATCTTCGTAAATCATTTGCAGGACATGGGGGAGCAGCAAACAAACGTTCCTCTTTTGCAACATTGTACTCAACCCCATCATCAAGATCTTCCAACACGCCTCTGGATCGAATCCAAGAAATTATGGTATATCGTCGGCCCTTCAATTTTCAGCCGGATTGCCTCCTACTCCATCCTCATCATCTCCCAAGCTTTCGCCGGCCATTTAAATGACCTCGATCTTGCTGCCTTTTCCATTGCCGTTACCGTCGTCATCGGCTTCGACATGGGTCTTCTGGTATACTCACCACTCTGTTTTCACCGACTCCTCTGTTTTCCTAATTTCAGTTTTGTATTTCAATTCAGCTGGGAATGGCAAGCGCTTTGGATACGCTATGTGGGCAGGCATATGGGGCGAAGAAATACTACATGTTGGGAGTGTATTTGCAGCGCTCATGGATCGTTCTCTTCCTTTGTTGTGTTTTGTTGCTGCCTATTTTCTTCCTTGCGTCTCCCATTCTGAAGCTGATTGGAGAGCCTGATGATTTGGCAGAGCTGGCCGGTGTTTTATCCATATGGTTGCTTCCTGTTCACTTCAACTTCGCGTTTTACTTCCCATTGGAGAGATTCTTGCAGAGCCAATTGAAAGTGGGGGTGATTGTGTGGTCGGCGGCGGCGGCGCTTGTGACGCATCTGGTGGCGAGTTGGGTGCTTGTGGTTCAACTGAAGATGGGTGTGGTGGGAATTGCGGTGGCTTACAGTATTTCTTGGTGGCTAATGGCAATTGTTCAGATGGGTTATATATTGTGCGGTGGTTGTCCGCTCACTTGGACTGGCTTTTCCGTCGACGCGTTTTCTGGTGTCTGGGAGTTTGTTAAGCTCTCTGCTGCTTCAGGCGTCATGCTATGGTCTCTCCCTCTCCCTCTATAAATCAACCCAAAAGAAAAGCATGTTTTAAATAAATAATATTGAAATATCTTTTCTATAATCATTTGATTTTTTTTAATTAAACTTAAAAACATAATTTAATATTGACATTTCAAAATTCAAGTCTAAGTTTTTTAAAACTAAGAAGAAATAGATTTTACAAAACTTATTTCTTTCTTATAAATTTTGATTAAGGATTCAAATCTTTATTTTAAAAAATGAATATAATGATTAAACAATGGTTGAGATTAGAAGATACTTTTCAAAAACAAGAAATTAAGGTATAATTTGATATTCATTTGGTAGTTTATTTTTAGTTTTTGAAAATTAAATGTAAATGTTTTTTTTTTTTTGTTATATCTATTTTTTAAGAATATTTTAAAATTTTAAACTTAAAAAAGTTTATAGATTAAAAGAAAAGTAGCTTCTAAGAACATTTTTTTTTAAATTTTAGAATTTTGTTAACAATTCAAATGTTTTCTTAGAAAAAATGAAAGTAGCCGTACATTAATGGTATAAAACATAATTTTTTTTTAAAAAAAAATCAAATTATCAAAAGGTAATTTTGTCCAACATACCTCACTATCAACTAATTTTGTTTTAGTTTTTAATAAAATAAAAAAATAGTTTCTTTTTCTTTAATTTTAGAATTAGATTAAAAATTCAAATATTTTCTTAGAAAATATGAAAGTAGTTGTACATAAATGGTAAAAAAACAAAACACAATTTTTTTAAAAAAAAAATCACATTTTTAAAAGGTGATTTTGTCCAAACATACATCATTTTTAACTAATTTTTTTTAGTTTTTAATAAAATAAAAAAAATTGTTTTATATATATAAAAAAATAAACAATCGGATTGTTAGAGTTGTTATTGTTAACCATTATTTGATTATTTGGTTTTTGTTTCAATTTTTAAATTAAAGTTATAAACATCTCTTCCAAACATAGCTCATTTTTAACTGGAAAGCATTAATATGAAATTATGATAAAACAAACAAAATTTTAAAAAACAAAATGATTAACATAACATTATTTATGATTAATTTGTTGTGTATGTTTCTGTATAGTTGTTAACATGATATTTTGATTTGTAAATTATTGATATAAATTTTCAGCCTGGAAAATTGGTATTACAGAATACTAGTAGTGATTGCTGGGAACATGAACGCGGAGATTATGGTAGATGCTTTATCAATCTGGTTCTTTCTCTATCTATTTTCTCTCCAAAATTTCTTCATAATATATGACCAATTAATAATCTTATTATTTATAAATATATATATATATAGAAAACTTAAACTTTGTGGTAATTATATTGTGATTGCAGCATGAGCATCAACGGATGGGAAATGATGATTCCTTTGGGATTCTTTGTGGGTGTAGGGTAATATTAGTTAATTCTTAATTATATATAATACAAAATCTTATTTCTTCGAAAATTCATGAAATATATAAAATAAAATTAATGAAAAACGTTGAAATTAAAACAGAGTAAGAGTGGGGAATGAGCTCGGAGCAGGCAATGGAAAAGGAGTCAAGTTTGCAACAATTGTATCATCGGCAACATCATTAATAATTGGACTTGTCTTTTGTTTTTTAATTGTGATCTTTCACAATAGCTTTGGTCGTATTTTCTCTTCTAGTGTCATCGTTCTTCAAGAAGTGGATAAATTTGCTATTCTCTTGGCCTTCACTATTCTCTTCAACAGTATTCAACCTGTCCTTTCTGGTATGTCATAATATATTGCCATATTAAAAATAAATTCTATCTCATTAATGATAATTAAAACATACCAAGGTACATTAATTTCTATCATACTAATTAAATATATTTAATTAATTGGCTATATGTATATAGGGGTAGCAGTTGGGTCAGGATGGCAATCTTACGTGGCTTATATAAATTTGGGTTGTTATTATATCATCGGCTTGCCTCTTGGGATTTTGATGCAATGGTTTACTAACCTTGGAGTTAAGGTATATATTATGTTCTTTTTTTTCTAATTTAGTTAAAATCTACATTTACGTGCAATTATAGATTCATACATGTAAATATGATAATTATATATGTCAAGGGAATTTGGATTGGAATGATATTCGGAGGAACAGGAATTCAGACACTGATATTACTCATCATTACCATTCGATGTGATTGGGAAGGAGAGGTATGAAATTTTAATTTTAACATGCTATTTAATTGTCATATAATTGCATAGTTTTTAGGTCGATTAGTGATTTAAAATGATATAAGAGCAAGAGGTTCATTCAAACTCATATAATTTTTATCTTCTTCTTTCAATTAATATTGATTTCTACTTGTTAGGTCTTTGGTGATATAATTAAATTTATTGTAGCCCATCAACTTAAGCTTTTAGATCAATCAGTGATTTAATTATTACGGTTGATTTTTCACTTAAAATTTTACTCAAGCTATATGAATGAGATTAGTATTGAAATCATTTATGGAAATTGGAATATAGGGTATTCCAATGTACATTAAAGCTTTTGTTTATGGATGGATGGGTGATTTGCAGGCTAAGAAAGCGACCTTGCGTGTGAAGAGATGGACAGACGGGAAGTTTGAGCCAAACAAATGAACGTTGTTGTTTGATTTATTGAAGACATTAATGTAGCAAATAATATTGGCAAATGGCATATTGCAATAGTTGTGGGCTTGGCTTTTAAAGCCACCATATTTATGGCTATATATATTGATCGCCCTATTATATTTATTTGGAAAATTTTTAAAAATAAAAAAATAAGAAAAATTATTTATACAAAATAACAAAATTTTTAGATAGTTGTGATAGACGCTAATAGAAGGGTTTATCGATAAAAATGATAGAAGTTTATCACTATAGACGCTGATAGAGATCTATCAATGTCTATCAGTGTTTTTTTTTTCTTCTATTTTCTATAAATAGTTTGATGTAGCAAATAATATTGACAAATGACATATTGGAATAATTGTGAGCTTGGCTTTTAAAGCCACCATTATTATGGCTATATATATTTATCACCCTACCATATTCACTTTCTACTTTTTATCTGTACATAAAAATTCATTAATTTTGACCGAAATTGAAGCACAAAAAGATGTAATGATGGTTGAAATACATCTAAGTAAGAATCTAAACTCTAGTTGATTATTAATATTGTTGATTTAGAAACGGAAAGAAAAGACCTTAGGTGCAGCTAGTTAGGGATGTGGCACAGTTTTTTAATGATTTTTTTTTAAAAAAAAAAAAAAAAAATTATAGGTAATAAAAAAAAGTATGAGATTAGATACATGGTTGAATATAAGTAATTAAAAAGCATGATTTTGGGTGGTATAAAACAATCGCAATTAAATTAAACAATAATGGAAAGAAAACTATCGTCATTCACCCACATTTATACACAAAATTAAACTTATTAATCCTAATTAATTTGTTTCCAATATACCCAATACGACGTCGTTCGTATCCTATATCCACCCCATCCCCAACTTCAAAGTTCAATTATCGACCACTTCCCCATTGAGGCCGTCGTCTCCATTCCGATCAACAACACCGATCGCAACGAATTCCGATGAGAAATCTTCTCCGGCGGCGAGGTCGGCCCTGCAAATGGGGCAGGTGGCGCAAGAGGCCAACCAAGCGTCGATGCAAGCGGGATGAAAAACGTGACCACATTTAGGCAACAAACGCAGCGTTTCGTAGTCTTGGAATTCGGTCAAGCAAACCGCGCATTCCAACGACCACTTCCCCATTTTCATTTCCTTTATAGCGGAGTGGGCCACCACAGGAAACGCCCGAATCTCGGCCGGGTCCAAACCGTGACACGTCCCGAACCGGTTCACTCTACCGGCAGCTCGTAGGACAGCGTCCGAGGCGGCGTTCAACTCCAAGAAGTGGCGAATGTAAATGGAGAAAAACAGGATGATGAAGAAAATAAAGAGAAGAAGGAGAATGGCCGCCGTTAAGGGGCGGCTTAATTTCAAATAGTTAAGGTCGGAGGCGGGCTGGGCTTGGACGGTGAGGCTGAAGTATGTGTAAAAAAGAATTATTAGTAAAGAAAGAGAGTGAAAGTGGAGATCATTAAAACGGAGCTTCATAATAATGGTTAAGGAACACAAAAGTTAGAATAATTTGGTTATGTAGAAGAGAAGTGGGTACGTACTTAAGCAGGTGAGGGGCACGTGTGTCGTAATGGTAGTGGTGGCACGTGACAAACATTGCCCCAAACCATCAACAAACTGACTTCTGTGGGCTGTGGCTGTGGCTTTGGACATCAAAATGGATGCCTCTCTCAAAACCGCTTGCTCATTTTCGCTTCATATTCATATTAATTTCTTTTTTTCAATGACAAATCCAACCTTGAATTATACCTACATTTAATTAGTTTTTGTATGTGATTTTAATTTTTCTTTTTTTTTTTTAATTTCATCCTTATAATTTGGTTGGACCTTATAAATCACCTTGTACAAGTTAAGATGGTGGGACTTTTTATGAAATTTAGCCTTAAATTTGGCATAAGCTTTGAATTCTTGAAATCAAAATTAAAATATTTAAGCCTCGTTCGATAGCTATTTCGTTTTTTTTTTTTTTTTTTGAAAATTAAGCTTATTTCCTCCCCATTTCTTATATTGATTTGCATCTCTCTTTAAGTACAATAGTTAAATTCTTTGTCAAATTTTAAAAACAAAAACAAGTTTTTAAAAGCTATATTTTTATTTTTAAATTTTGGCTTGATTTTTTAAACAATTGGTAAAAAACATATAACAAATAAATAAATTTGAAAGTAGAAGTAGTGTCTATAGACTTAATTTTCAAAAAAAAAAAAAAAAAAAAAATGAAATCGTTACCAAACTGGACTTGAAATTTAGACCTAGATTTGTAATTTAATGTAAAACAAAGAAAAATCAAATTTTGTCGGCTGTGGGTGTTTGTTTGTAGCAGGAAGATGATGGGCTGACTTGGATGAAAAGGCCCATCATTTCACAAGTGGACGGCCCCGACCAAACTGCTGGGGCCGGCCCGTTTGTAGTCCTTTTGCACATTGACAAGACCGTTGATTCGTTCTAATCTATTTAAAACTTTGCGGGGAAAATAAACAATTGTTTAATACCTTTAAATTTTTTACCATTTTAAAATTAAATTCTCATTTTTTTAGTAAAGCCAGTCCTTATCAGTAATTTCATACATATCAAACTTTGTCTGCCACTGCAGTCTAGCTGATTGTTTAACATTTGTCGTTTTCTCATAACGTCCTTTCTTTTATACAAGATAGTAGATTACAATCGGTAAAAATTTCAATCTCATATGACATTTATTTTTAATTAAGGAATTACTTTCTAAATTTAAAATGTATTAAATCATGAAAATAACATCAACAATCATAGAAGACGTAGAATTTGATAACGTTTTAGTTGTGAGGTCTATGAACTCCTTAGCTCAAGCAAAAAGTGGAGTCACCTTAACTCCAATTCCTTAGGACAAACACTCTCCAACAAAAAAATTTCTTTGAACGCTAGAAATAGACCGTTGCCCTCATGAGTGGGCACGAGTGAGGGAATAGAAAAGAAAATGGGAAAGAAGAAGAGATGAGGAGACTTTACAAAGGCTTCGGAGATAGACGACGAAGAGAAAATGAAGAAGAAGAGGGCTAGAGTTATGACTTTTTAACGTAAACAAAGTATCAAGTATTGGTTTAATAAGCAATGGGTGAAGTAAAATCCATGTTTAAAAAAAGTGAAGGTATAATCTCTAAAAATATTGATCTTACCTTGCGTATCAAATGACAACGAAGATCTCGACATGGTCAAGTTTTACATACGACTTATCAAGTGTTGAAAAATTCAACATTTTAATAACATGTCGTGCGTCATCTTTCCTTGACATAACCAATAATATGCTAATAAATGTACAAATTTAGAATATGTTGTAGCAACTACTTATATTTGGTAGTGATGGAAATTAATATATATAACCAATAATAATCAAACACTTAAAGAGAGAAGAAGAAAATGTAAAATAAAATAGAAAACGTTTATGTTAAGATGATTGGGGTTGGCAACAAGAATTCCCAAAGTGTGTGAGATGGCGCACTGAGTTTTGTCTTAGCCACGCACCCTCTATTTCGTCCCTTTCTTGTTTAATAACTCTACCAAAAAGTTCTCATTTTATATTCCAAAAAGCATCAATAAATTTATCAAATGTTTTTTTTTTTTTTTTTTTTTCAAATGTGGGGAAGAAAGTAAACAGAAAAAAGCCAATTCCTGTTTCAAATCACTATTCCCCAAAAAAACCATAAAGTTCATAAACAAATTACCCAACCAATTTCCAAAAAAAATATAAGAACCCTATATACCCCATACACATATACTACGACAATCAAACATAAACAGTAGAGAAATCGACACACAGATTTACGTAGTTCACGAACAGTATTTTTATTATTAGAGAAAATTATCATATAACAGTATGAGTTAGGGGCAACAAAGCGTGTTGCCTCTAGACCCCGACTCGTTGAACGGTCAGCGAAATCCCATACTCGATTATTCAAAGTGCTAGATAACAGATTTAAGGGCATTTCAATATATACACATACATATGCATCAAACTTGACATCATATTGTGTCGTGTTTTTTTTTTTCTTTTTACTCTATTTGTATCGAAGTTGATAAGAGTGTCACGTTAAGAAAAAAGAAAAAAGAAAATTTGGGATATTTCACTATATGAGATTGATATGGTCATTTTCAAGGGATTAGTGAAAAAAAAAAAAAAAAAGAAAAAAAAAAAAGGTGAAAGGAAGGGGATTTGAATTATGGTGCTCCCTGGGAGCAGGCTTTTGCCTCCAAGTCCCTCCAAAAATACTCTCTGTCTCTCATATTTTATTTCCATAAACAACAAAGCAAGAAAATCTAGTGCTTGGTATGTGGGTGTTTGCATAGACCCACATTTTCTATTTCTTTCTTTTTCTCTTTTTGGTTTTACATATTTTATGTTTATTATTAATTTATTATTATTATATAAAATAATAAAGTAGACTTGTCACTCACAATAAAAGGGAAGAGTAGTTGAATAGTTGTATTTTAATTTGGAATTGTATGGTTCACATGTATCAATGTCTTCCAAATTGCTAATCATTACATGATAAGCTTCTTCTTGTACGGAATTTCTCATCCCTACAATTTTCCTTTTTGCCTTTTTTTATTATTTCTTTTTTAGGGATGAGGAATCTCATAATACATCTTTAATGGAAGCAATGTTACAAATTTAGGCTGTATTTTGTATTTTCTCTTTTAATATAATAGATAGAATTTGTTTTGGTTTTGTTCCCACTTCCCAACCCTTTTTATAATTTTTCTTTTGAGGTAAAGTATAGTCTGTTTGGATTGACTTAGAAAAAAAATGTTTTATTGAATGTATGAGAGAAAAATATAGATGTTATATGAAATTTTTCGATTGATTAGAGCAGTAGAGGAAGTATCCTAGTTATATTGGCGAAATACTTCAACTTATAAGATGCTATAAAAATATCTATCATCTATCATAAGAAGTTTACCCTAAGATTTGTGAGGGAAGATTTGAATTTTCAATATATAAAGAATATTATTAATGTCATAATTAACTATTGAGTTATCCTTAATTATTGACTTTTGACAGTATGCTAAACTGTATTTTCATTTTGAAAGAATGACATCATCCAAAAATACATAAGTGTATATTATATAAATAATTGCTTGAGAAAAGTAGGAACATGAATTACTTTTTGTATTGCCTATATTCAAGAAAAGCTTAAGAGAAAATGATTATAAAATAATTATGAGATTTATAAAAAAAAGTCAAAGCAAATGATGATGTTTTTAGGGTTACCGTCTAAACGAGACATATTTATTCACTTGAAACAAAATATCAAATCATATTATATATATATATATATATATATATCTGATATATGGCGTAAAATTTGATATTACTGGGATCTTTTTGGACAACCAATAAAAATAGAGTAAATGAGTAAATTAAATCAAATAACAGCCTTTCATTTTGAAAATGTGGCCGCCGATTATGGTTCCAACGTGGGTTCATCAAAACCACTCAAATTTGACTCATCGTCAAAATTAAATTTTAGCCTCAAGTATAGAAAATACTTTCTAAATTTTATACTTAGTTAAAAAATACTAAACTGAAAATATTCAAAAATATCTCAAAGTTTTTTTTTTCCTCTCAACTTTAAACCTTTTTATATTTTTGTTCTTAAACTTTCAAAAATATCAGTAAATTTTAGATTAAAAATTCTAAAGTTCTAATTTTTTTGTCAATTAGATTGAGTGATATTTAAATTGGACAATAACTAATTTATTCTATGAAACTTTTATACCAACAAACAAACACAGTGAACAGGCTTGAATATGAAAAATTACAATTATAGCCAATCTTGAATGTGAAAAATCACAATTATAGCCAATCGCTTAAATTATTTGGCATTCCTTCCTTGTTATGTAGCTACATTTCATGGCTATTGTATATTTTTAGGGAAATGGAGAATTTCTCTCAAAGTATCATCAATCTTTTTATTTTTTTCTATTTTTTTCCTTTTATATGCCCTTTTTTCATGTAACTATTATGTTATGAAAACTTTTAAATCCAATAATATAATATTCTATGGCAATGTAAAATAAACTAAATAAATGCAAATAAATGTAACCCAACATAGAAAATAAACTCTAAAAAATTGTAAATAAAGGACCACGCACAAAATAAGAACGGGATGGGAGGAAGAGAAAATAAAGTACCTCAATGAATTATGACAGAAATATCCCAAACTTGAGGGGAGAAAATACTTAAAATTTGTTTAAGGAAGAAATTGCGTCTATCATGTGTGAGCAAGATGAAGGTATCAGCGCGCCAAAATAGTGAACGACCAAAATCTTGAATGCAAAATGACTTTTGAATTTTTCTAGAAAATCGCTTTACCACCAAATTCAAAATTGAAACCTTAGATTTTTTAGGGTGACTAACTTATTTGCAGCATAGTCAACCGAAAATACAAGTCACCTCACCATTCTATTAAAAAGTTAACAAAATCTCAATTGTAGGAATTAAAGTAGGCACTTTTTTAAAAGCTCAAAAACTAAAACAAATATTTATGAAAGTTTAGGGACCAAAATAAAACAAGATTCAAAGTTCAAAGATCAAAATAGGATTTAAGCCTTATTTTAAAAATAAACCTAAACTTTATAAAGTTTCAATTATACTCTTAAACTTGTGAAAAAGTTCAAAAATAACGTTACCATTAAAAAAATCATGAGTACTTTATTTACAAAACACCCTTTTAACTTTCAAAAATTAACACACTTAACCTTGTAAAAAAAATGTTAAATATGTGTGACCTTCAAGAATCGTTTATCTATGTGCCTCATCATCTTACTATTTGATCTTATCTCTCTTCTCTACTTCAATGTGCCTATCACTTTTCTATTTTTCTTTTTTTTTTTCTTCTAATTTTCTTTAATACTCTCCTACTCTCCCTTTGTTTATTATCTAATATTTTAAACGGTCTTCCTTTAATTAAAGTAGGACATTTTTTAATTATTTTTTTAAGTTTAAGGGTATTTTGTTAAATTTTTTTTTGAAAGTTTAGAATTATTTTTTTAAAAAATAAAATACTAATAATTACCCTCTAAAACTATTGTCAAATTTTTTAAAACTTTAAAAGTAAACATAAGAGTATTTAGTATCATTTAACTTAAAATTTAAACTTCTCATAACAAAAAATACTTAAAATCATAACAACAATGATTAGTTCCTCCAAAATAACAAATATACATATATATTTTAATATAAACAGAAAAGAAGAAAAAAGTTAGCTTTTTGTGACCCAAAATTTAGAGGTCGAGGCATTAATCCTTGGATTTTGCAAAAAAGGTGGATGTGAACGTGGGGGCATCTTCCAATTTCAGAGAAAATTTGATGAATGAAAAATCAAACCTCCCTTTCCTTTCACTATATATATAGATATATATTTAAACCCCTCACTCCCACACTATACCCTCAAAACTTATATCAATATCTTCTTTTTTTATCTCTAATTACTTAAAAACTTTTTTCCACCATATATATAAATATTTTTAATATATATGGCCACTTACCCCGCCGTCAACGTCGCCTCCGTGGACTGCCAGAAACAAGTCCGTTCATGGCAGCTCTTCCGATCTCTCATCGAATTCCTCATCCCCACTTGCAATTGCGCCTTCACCGAAGATCAAGAACAACAACAACCCATGTATTCCTCAAAACCCATGTTCTCGCCGTCCACCTCCTCCGCCGCTAATTCCGTCACCGGCACTATTTTCGGTTACCGGCGAGGAAAAGTCAACTTCTGTATCCAAACAAACTCCAAGTCAACCAACCCAATTCTCCTACTCGAATTAGCTGTCCCCACCGCCATTCTCGCCCGGGAAATGAGAGGCGGCGTCCTCAGAATCGCACTCGAGTCCACTTCCACCGCCGCGAATTCCGGTGGGCGGTCGGTTCTGTCGTCGCCGGCGTGGAGTATGTATTTCAACGGGAGGAAAGTTGGGTACGGTTTGAGGAGACGGGCTTCGGCGGCGGAGGTGGAGACGCTGCGGCGGCTGGGGACGGTGGCGGAAGGCGCCGGAATTATGGAAGGTGAAGATGATTATTTGATGTATTTGAGAGGGAATTTCGATAGAGTTTGTGGAGCGTCGGGAGATTCTGAATCCTTCCATTTGAGAGACCCAAATGGAAGCATCGG
Source organism: Lagenaria siceraria (assembly GCA_002890555.2). Classification (NCBI taxonomy): domain Eukaryota; kingdom Viridiplantae; phylum Streptophyta; class Magnoliopsida; order Cucurbitales; family Cucurbitaceae; genus Lagenaria; species Lagenaria siceraria. Next base: position 5,946,318 of record CM016485.1, on the reverse strand, counting down.
TCAAGAGCTCAGTATTTTCTTTTTCCGATCCAAATAAATTAATTTCCTTTTTTTTTTTTTTTTTTTTTTTGAGCTGTGCTTTTTTGAGCAGGGCTTTTTCAGCTTCTTGCTGATGCTTATATTGGCCCTGTATTTACCACCAGCTTCAACTTGTCGTTTTGATGAACATTAAATATATATATATGTGTGTGTGTATTTATGTTTTATGATGTTAATATGAAATTAAAATGTGCGACTTGGGCTTTTGAGTTTGGAGTTTGTAAAAAAACAAAAAAAAAACAAAGAGTAACTGAGGTTGACTATTGAAATTGTTATATGAACTAATTGCACACAAAGCCTAGGCTTAATTATTATAATTATGTAGACCAAGTAGCTAGGGAGTTCGTGTAGATAGGGAAAAGTAGGAGGTTGATTAAAATTAGTCACTATCCATTATATATATACACACGTGTAGGCAGAAAATTTAAATCAGGATCCAATAGAAACTTTAATCTTCGCAATTATAACCAAAACTTGGAAAAGACAAAGAAAAGCCACTTTGATTGGATTTATTGTTCGACTCTAGAATACGATTAATTCTGTTGAAAGGTTGACCTATTTGAGAATCTTCGGGTCTAAACTTATTTTCAAATTTCTCGTGCTTCGATTATATGATTCCTCTTGCATTATACAACCCTTACCACAATGATGTTGGTTACTTCTAGTTTGAACAGGAAATTAAACTATAGAAAATGAATTTGCTCATGAACATGTCTCTTTTACCGAGCTTCTATATAAGACAGTGTCGTCCAAATTATTACCCCTTTCGTGCGAGTCGATTTTTCACAATAGTGTAAAAAGAGGAGTTGTAATGATTTGATTCGAATAGAAGTCAATGAATTAAGTGAATCTCAAATTTAGAAATTATAGTAATAATGAAGCCAACATTCTAAATAAAAATATAGATTATGATACATGATTGGCTAAAATTAATCATTCCTAAGAATGATAGATATAAAATAATAATTAACAACAAAATAGTGGTAAAGAAGAAAAGAAAAAAAGCTTAGTGCCTCTTAAATTGTTCTCATCTTCATGCATCTCACAAATAACAAATTAAAATAAATTATAATTTGATAATTTGATAGAATGTACAAAGATAAATACAGTCTGAAATGCACCAACTATTTTTTTAAAAGAAAATGAGGGTAAAAGGAAGGCAAAGTTAAAACGTCACGTCGTAATGAAGAGGTACATGCATGAATTGAATTGAATAGGGTTTTTCTTAGATTGCGATTGATTTTGCCGGCCTATGGCCACCGGACACGACACACGACCAATTAACCTAATCTTTCACTAGTGAAGTTGATAAAACGATACCGTTTGGGAACCTTTTTCTAATTAAAAAAAAGGGGGCCCAAAATGGGGTATGTGGTTGCATGAGCTGTTTCTGATTCCTTATGTCTTCACATTGCAAAATTCCAGACATTAGGCCGCTGTGATGTTCCACAATCAAACGTGGAAAGTTTCTCTTTTAATTATATTTATATTTATATATAATCCATTTCTCCCCATCCTTTTTTCTTTTATTCCATCCCCTAATTTTCTTTTACAAGTTTAATTATAACCTAAAAACATTTTCATTTTTCTGAAAAAAAGAGTGGACTAAGATTGAATAATTATTTGTAAAAAGTAAAGTTTGTTTCAAATTTATAATTTTGTTTAGTAGCAGGTGATATATTTGATAATGAAATGCGACAAAGATTTATTATTATTATTTTGAATAGTTGTAGACATGTGGGGTTTGATCACCTCCATTGTTATCTACAATTTGAGCGACATGCTGACGTTGTGTCAAATAATATCAAAATGAATAGTAATGGTTTTTCCATAAAAATTTTCCTTTTGTTTTAATCTAATTTTTCATTAAAGTAATATTTAAATATCAAATATTGTTTGTTGGTCAATGTACTTTGACTTGTAATGATGCATGCAATTGATAGAATGATTACTTATACTTTTGTTAATCTAGTATTGTTTACTCAACAAAAATGAAAACTCAGACTGAAAAGGTTAAGATTTAGAACCCATATATATATTTATTCAAGTTTACTAAAATAATTTCGGAGTAGGTGTTTGGTTGTATTTCAACGAGAATAATTTTTTTTTTTAGTATAATGAGAATAAAATTTTAATTGATGTGGAACTGACATATATATATATATATATATAAAAGAAACTACTTTATTTTATAAAAGTGTTGGAACCTACCAAAAAGATGGATTATATTTTCTTATTTTGGTGACAATAAATATACCAACTAAATAAATTAATAGAAATTATTCTATCTTTTCACTTTTGGTGTGAGCTTCCATGAATTGAGAATCACTCTTCAATTTATAATAATAAAACATATGAAAGGGAGACTCGGAGGAGAGTTCATTGAAAAGTGACGATAAGGAGAATCCCTAAAAGATGTAGCGGTAACTTTTTGTTCTTTTTCAGTCTCGGATTTGGCCGTAATCGGCATCGAGAAAATAAGGACATGTTTGGTCGACAATTCTTTGATGTTTTCAGATTCATTGAGTTAAATAAATGTGTTTGGTAGACTATTTAAATTATGTTTTTTAAAAACTATTTTCAAATTCTATGATCCAACCACTACAAATTCAAAAATCAACATTTATATGTTTTCAATATATCTCGATTTTGAATTTTAAAATTTAAAATGCATAATTATATTAAATAAAAAAATTTAAAAATACACTATGTCATGTTATAAATTCAATTCATTTTTTAAAATTAAAATATGTATTATGTAATGAAAATTTTCACATATAGAAAAATGTCAAACTATTTACAGAAAATAGCAAAAAAAAAAAAATATTGATAAACTTCTATCAGTATCTATAAGTGGTAGACTTCTATCATTTCTATCACTAATAGACCCTGATAAACTTCTATCAGCGTCTATCACAACTATCTAAAAATTCACACTTATAAATTCCTGTCTTTATTCCAAAGTCCCATCAAGCAACATAAGATCAAGTGAAGGCCCATTTTCACGTTCATATGCATCAGAAAGAAATCAAAAAGAAAAAGGGGGAGAAAAAAATGAATGCATTGTTACAATATTAAATCCATTGACCGTCGGTTTTCAACATGGGAAAAGAAGAAAAAAGAAAAATTAAAGCAAGCAAAAAGATAAACTTAAATGTTCCTCCTGGAAAAGAAGAAAAGAGATGAATAGTAATGTGTGATCCTGAAGACTGCAACTGCAACTCAATGGGTTTTTTTTTTTTTTTTTTTCAGAGCAAAAACAAGAGGTGAGGGAACCAGCCACATGCTAATGCAACCAACAAGCAACAGTTGAAAATAACCCTGCTGGGTGAATCACCTGCACCATTTAGACATATTACATGATTGATGTAACTCAAAAACAGCAAAATGCAGGACGGGGAACAGTATCGAGCAAACCGATATAACACGGGTGTGTTTATTTGTCAATCAAAGTTGAAACAGAGATTCTTGGTTATCACCTACCAAATTGAAGATAATTGTTCTTGATGTTCCATTCAAAATCCCAGTGCTTCCTGTCATTCTTCAGGGTCCAATAAGTCCATCCAAAAGAAGCTGCATTATAAACCTCTAACTGGGCCCTCCCAAAGTTTTGATAATCAGCCTGAGACGCATTTGTCACATTCCACTCATTCGCCCATTCTCCTGTTAATCACACTCATCTCTTACAAATCACTATTCTTACCACCTAATCTACTTTGGCATCTTAAACAGTCTAATCTAAGCGTTTGTTTGGATTGGCTTTCTAAGTCACTTATAAAGTCAATTCAATCACGTCACATTAGGGGAAAAAAGAACATAATATACAAAGCAAAAACCTAAAAAAATTGTGAAAAATTAAAAAATAGTTTCATTCAGATTAAATTTTGAAGTTGATATCAGAAACGAATAAAAAGTAAAGAGACTGAAGTATGAGGCTTACCAACGAAGACGAGGGGACCGTTTGCGCTGTTTAAGGCCTGTATTTGAGTTTGTCTGTTCTTGTATACGACTTCAATGTTTCCCGAGGGGCTCAAGTGATCAAAGAACGGATCAAAGAGATTGTAGTAATGCAAATCCACCACTAAATTATGAGATCCTATGTTAGCCTGATAAAGTTCCATAGGATCTGCTTTGCCAATTCTTTGGCAAATTATTACATAAGCGGTTGAAGAGTATTTACGGACTATATCGTATCCTTGTTTGTAATATGATACTACGGTGTCAAATGGAACTAAATCTGCTGACGGTTCATTTAAGAGTTCAATTCCTAGGAAGGCTGGATGTTTTGCATACCTGCAAAGGAAAAAAAAAAGAGTCTTCTTAATTATGTAGGAAAGAACCATACCAATGTCAGCCTATGTTGAATTTGCAGCAAAGCTTTGCAATAGTCTTTCAAAAGAACTTTATTCTCGATAAAGGCATAACGTGTAGGTAGAACTTCTCAAGTACAAATTGGAGATATGGGTAACTAAATGAGTAGATAGATTGTAACAAGGATCAATGTATCAAAGAATTCAAAATCTGACAGAAAAGTACCTTGAAGCTAAGAAGTCTATTACATCCAATGTTTTAGAAATGTAAGCAGGAGAATTGGGCCATCCTATTGTACCGTCATTACTCGCGCTATGTTCCATCCCATTTTGGGAGCCGGGAGCAGCATGAAGGTCAATTATGCACATTAGGTTATATGCTCTGCACCGCAGGTTTCAGGCAACAATTAGGTAGAGAATGTGAATCTGAAAAATAAACGGTCTGAAAAGTAAATAGAAAACAAGACCTACTGTGCCCATGAGAATGCATTGTCTAGCGCTTCCAAAGATCCACCAATAAATGGTGCAGGAGGATCAGGATCAAAAGCAATCCACCAACCAACAGGAATTCTCACTGTGTTTATTCCATGTCTATACAAAAATTTAAAGTCGTCTACAGTGATGAAATTGTTTCTATGTCTCTGCAGTTACATCAACGAGAAGGAAAGACCATATGTTGGGATCAATCTATGGGAAAGCTAGCATGAAGAAGTTTATAGTGATTGGGAATAATACCCAGAAGCTTATATAACGTATGGTCAAGTATTTTTTTCATACATACTGTTCACCGATCTTGTCACGTCATTATTGCTAAAGTCACGATCCCTAATGCAAATAAAATTTTAACACGCCTTAAGATGGCTACAAACCCTAGAATTTACCTGAAAAACACGAGTTGCCTCATCCTTTCCATAGCCATTTGCAAGTTGGTAATCTCCATGCAGGTTGTTTGAAACAATCATTTCAAAAGTTGCAGCATTGTCATCCCATCCTGGCTTCCCTGGATAGTCAGCTGTCAGCTGATTTGTTATCATAGCCTAAAAGTAGAGCATATGCAATCCAGTTGAACTATTAGAACGTCAGATTATGCTACAAACAGCCAATTAGGCCAAGATGTAGAGTACTAAAATGTAAAGTAAAATTATTGACAAGAATTGAAGGTGCAGTAGATCTTTTCATGAGTTGTGAAAGCTGAGCGGCTAGTTATAAAGCCTTGCTAGTTGCTTCACTCATCACTACTTTTGCAATTCTTTTCTTCTGAAAATCATGGAAACCAAACGGAAATGTACACAAAAACTACAATAAACAAGTTCATACTTAAACCTAAAACAAAATAAAGATATGATATATAAAACCTGTAGATAGGCTCCACTCTTAAGTTTTAGGTGCACTCTGTTGCCGTTCCTTTCAACAACAAAAGTTTCAGAGTTCCTGGGCGATTGAGCTGCTGCAGAGCATTCCAGCCCATCACATGTTAGAAATTGCCCAAGGAAAGTACGGAACTGAAATTCTGATGCAGAGACTCTCCATAACTGCAAGAAGAAAAGAGGGGTAACACTTGCCAATCGCGAAGGAGAAGAAATTTCTTGTATAGGTTTTGTTAAATTGATTTATGTAGAAAAAAAATTTAAGCATCTTAAACATAGGAGTCAAGAAATTGGTTGTTGAATATTGAAGATTAGAAGCAACAGGCAAGGTGGTTGAATGCACAAATTCCATTCCAACTATAACAAGCTATTCTAGTTCCACTTAAGGTACTCTCTGCCACAGGCTCTAGGAAATGATTCATCTAAATATTACCCCTCACCTATCTAAATCAACGTTTATCCAAAATACATGTCACATCATCCACCATTTAGTCAACATCATTAAGATTGAGAAAGAAACCCCAACCCACCTTGTTTTTCGATAGTTGTTAGAGGTGAACTTGTCCCAAAGGCCAGACAGAAGGTGGCTTGGAATTCCACCAATATAAAAAATTGAAGACTGGTGTTGGTTGACAAGCTTCAACCTAAACCAATTTTGCGAAATAGAAAAACAACTTCTTTGAATTGATTCATCGAAATAATGAGTCTCATCTTTCTCATGTGAACTCAATGTCTCCCATGATCGACAAGTTTTGGGCAGAAGAAGACTCTTTTTCAGAAAAAATCATTATGAAGAAACTTCTTAGAATCACACTTCAAAATTCGAAACTTCTCAAAATATAAAGGGATTAAATAGCTACACCTACATTTACCAAAATTCAAGAACTATAATTATAATTAGCCATATATTAATAAGCTATAACTAACAACTAACGGGGTTCTCTTGTCAAACACTAATATTGAGTTCGAATTAGAAAGAACAATCGGATTGAGCATCTGACCCTGAAGGTTTCCCATGAAGATGCAGCATCTCTATTGACTGTAACACCTGTGCCTCCTCCATTCTCAGCGCTTACAAACTTCTGCAATGTTACTGACCTCAATTGAACCACAGCTCCGTCCTGTATAATACCACAAGCATATCAACTGAGCTATCTTGAAGACTTGGATTGCATCCAACGATGAAACAGAACAAAACATGACCAAAAAGAAAATGGAACTCACTAGCATATCCCCATTAGGAATGCCTTCAAAAAGTGAAGGCTTAATCCAACCTTCAATGACCAACCATCCTCCCAAGTTCACTCCTCTGACCTTATCATCTCCAAAAATTCCCTCCACTTCAATAAAGATTAAAAAAAATGATGAATAAGCATGTTTGAGTCAAACTGAGCAGAGACTAAAGAAATTAAAATAATTGGGGCCTACCTGAATATGCTTTAGAGGAGATAAGACAACAGCAGAGGAAAAACCCGGACACCCATTTGGTGAAAACAAATTCCATTAAGCAATGCCAGCAAAAACAACATCACAAACCCAAAAATATAGTGACCATTTGGAAGAGAATAGTAAGGGAGTCAAGAATACGCAGCTAGGAATGAAGGGGTTGCTCCGATCAAAAGCAGCATTTGAGTAGGAGAATCTCAGTGATTCCTTCCGTATCTCAGAGATAATACCAAATTGAGATGGGCGAACTAGCATAAAGACCGAGATGTGTTCGCCAATCTCATTGTATTAAATGAATGCTTAAGCAATATCTTATGAAAGATGGAGACAGAAGCAAACCCATTAAAATAAAAGCGAAGAAAAGAACAATTTTGTAGAGTAAAAAGAAATGGAAAAGGGTATCAATAGAAATGTGCATATGGTGGTGTAGAAAGCGTAAAAGGGAAAGAAGGGAAGAGTGAAGAGTGACTTCGCTTGAGGAATTGGAAATTTTCAGTGGCGGTGGGGGTTAAGATTCTCTTCCAATTTTTAGTTCTCCCGCTAATGAGATTGAAAGAAGGGCGAGAGGCCTGAAAAGATATTGCCCCAAATTCCATCATCATCTTCTTTTTCTTAGTTCACTTTTCTCTCACGGTATCTTTACAACTTTCTCGTTTTACTTTTACTGTTACCAATTGACTCCTGTGGCTGGTAGAGGCTGAAATAAAAAAAGGGACCTTTATCTCTGTATCTCGTCCTTTGCATATCAATCCTCGTTATCCCTCAATTACGCATAGGACTTCAAGATCTGAAGCATACCATCCCTCAACTACCATACCATTCCACTGAAAAACAGTAAACAATAGTTGATAAACAGAGATATCTCTAACTTCAACTGAAAAGATCTTATGCTTTAAACTATGCGGCCGCATCACACCAATAGTGACTTAACATAGACATAAAACTTCCCTATTTGGTCTTGTGTCAAGTTTCTTTTAAGAACCTAAATAGCTAATCTTATATCTCTATATGGTTAGTTAAATTTTAGATTAGTTATCTTCATGGTTAGTTAAATCTTAGATTAATTTCGGACAATTTTTATATAATAAAAGAGAAGGAACAACTGCCAAATTGGTTTTCTTCGAAGAAGAAAAAAACTGCCAAATTGGTTAATATAATAAAAGACACGTTATTTTAAAGTTCACTTAGCGACAACGGAAGCAAACTACATTCTTAGAATTGGGGAAGACTTTAATATATATTCAAAGTATATATACATATTTTTATATATTTAATTAAATATTATATATATATATATATATTTAAAATAATACGATGTGAGGGAGACACGTGCTCCAAGCCTTTTTATAGATCCGCCCGTGATTACTAGAGGGAGTGGAGGAATTTGTTGCCTGATGCCAAGCTTTTTGGACTTGATTGGAAATCTCAACAGGAAATCCATTTGTTTTTTGGCTCAAACACTTATTTCAGAGACTTAATTTTTGGTTGATAATTGATTGTAGGTTTCATTTAGAACCACGTTAATAGTGTTGCTCTTGAAACATAAAGTCATGTTTGATGATGTTCCATAATTCTTTTGAAGCATTCTAAGGTAAAACCATTTTTTTTAAAGTAAACAGTGTAAACCTCTTTTGTGAAGGCAGACTCCAAGTTGGGCCTTTAACTAATGCACTTAAGTAGGAATTGGTATGTCTATTTCCTTTTATTTCTGCTCTACTGGCTCTGTAATGGTCATCAAAAGCTAAGGACCAGTTGTATTTGTCAAACTATTTGGTTGAATTTAAACTTTTAAAATTACATGGATTAATTTCAACTCTTCTTCAAACTACGGGATCAAATTTTTAATTCCTTTATTGTTTATTATATTTAAAACAATGATGTTTAACGGATGTTCGTATATTGGGTTTAAAAAGTATATTGGGTTTAAGCACTTTTTAAACCCAAATTAATTGTGTGCGTTTAAATAATATAAAAGAAATTTACTAAAAGTAAAGAATTATTTACAAGTACAGCATAAACAACCAAACAAAGAGTGTTATTTACTTCGAATAGCATTTGACTAGACTAGATAATCAAACACATGGAAAATCATACGTAAATAAATATAAATATAAAATAAGAGGGAGATTCAATTGACAGAAAAGGTTTATTATATACTACAAACTAAACTATATTAATCCATTATAGATACAAACTCACTAACCTCATAGTTTTTTTTCCCCCCTTATGAGACATATAGTTAGTTAATCTTTGATTGAATATAATACTTGATGAAGTAGAGATCTTAGCTGTACAAGTACAATAATCTGTAATGGAAGTATAGCCAAAAATTGATTTATTACTCTTATATTAACAGTAACATCGAACTTATATCATCCATAATTCAAATCATCAGTCGTCTTCTTTAGTCATTCTATTCGTATACTACCTTACAAATCCCCAACAGAACAGTCCACAGTTTGCTGCAGATTCATCACCCTCATACACATACTACAGCAACACGGCAGCTTCTTCAAACTGCAGAGAAAAGATGTTGATTTTCACAGCCATTACGACTTCTTCATCTCTCACAGTGGAAGGACCGAGCTCTGGCTTCTGTAATGTCTGGCCCATTGTAACTTCCTTCTTCCCGAACTGAATCTTTTCATTGAGATCCCCCCTTTCTGCATAGAACGTCCAAATGAAATGCTCTTCACTAGATTGTACAAGCTCTGATTTCCAAATCCTCCCTTTGGAAATGGAAGATTCCGAGAGGAAACTGAATTCTTCACTTCCACTAACGTCCCATTTGAAGAACACCCTTCTTCTGGAATTTGTATTTTGGCTGTGGCTTGATAAATCGCCATCGCAGAAACTGAATCCATAGAAACCGACCTTCTTATTCCCATTACAGCCACGTGATTTTGATTCTCAGTCAAATTGCTCAAGGTCCGAGATAGCCCTTTAATGGGAATTTCCGAATTTTCTCCACTATTGCTACACTCTTCTCCAATATTTTCATCTCCTCTGTTTTCTTCCTCGATGGCCTCTGTTTCCACTTGGGATTCTTCGATGATCGGCGGCTGGTTCGTGATCGGTTCGATGGGGGCTAAATTTGGGGCGGCGGAATTGGACAACACTGGAGCGCGACAGAGAGGGCAGTTTTTGTGCGATCTCAACCACGTATCGATGCAAGGAACATGGAAGGCGTGGCTGCATTTGGGCAACAGTCGAAGGCTCTCATCGTCTTGAAACTCGCCGAGGCAGATCGAGCAGTCTGATCCATCGATTAATTTATCTTCCTTCCTATATTTGAACATGGTGATTGAATCGATTACCGATTGCTGAAGACCGACGGTGTTGATGAACCATACGTGGTGGTCGAGGACGGGTCCTTCTTCATCGTTATCGGATAGATTCTCTCGTTGGACATCGAACAGAACCGGCCGGCGATCATTCCTGGAGTTGCGATACTCCCTAAATTTCTTGAAAAGAAGACAAACCATGAAGATGGCGGCGACCAGAGTTGCTGTAGTGATCAAACTAAGAAGAAGTAGAGTCGTCCTACCTGGGGGATGGGATTGGGGAGGGACGCTGGAAGTCGGAAGCAGAGGCGGCGGCGGGCGTGGCTGTGGGCGAGGCTGTGGGCGAGGCAAAACAACAATAGGAACTTTGGGGAGGTGAAAACAGGGACCGGAACATTCAGGAGAACAGAGTGTAGAACAAAACTCAAAATGAGCTAGGGTCCGAACACACTTCAATCTGCAGGACATGGCGTGGAAGGGGAAATTGAAAGGGGGAAGAGATCGAAGCTGGAGCTTATTTGTCGGTCATGAAACAAGAGGAATGAGAAAGTGAGGATCGATTGATTGGAAATGTAAGAGAAGTTTCGAGGAAGATGATGGATTTGAAAAGGAATGAGAAGGGCTTATTGGAGAAAGTGGTTGAAGACAGAGACAGTAGCAATGGCATTTTACTTGGTCCTTCCTTTCGCTTTCATTTCCATGGGAGAGAGTGTATAAGTCAATAAAACTTTATTGCGCCATTTCCGCGTTGGACTTCAAGTCTTTCTTTTTTATTCTTTCCAAGTCAATGTTGCTCTCAACCAAAGAATCCCATCTGCAAAATACGTGGTTCGGATTGGCTCTTCCCTTGTTTGCCATTAGGGTCAGTCGGTCGATGTCAGTTTTGGACAAAACCAGTGCCGATCACCTCAATTTCAGGCGATTGGTTCTAATCGATTTTGGCATGACTGAAGCTACCGATCCGCCGGCGGACGGACAGTCGGTGTCGTCGGTTTAATAAGTCCAGTGATTTGAAAAGGAAACAAAAATAAGCCCAATGATTTGAAAAAAGAAAATAAGAAAGGAAGAACAAGAACACAAAATTATAAAAATTAAGAAGAAACAAAATAGAGAAGAGAAATGAAGAAAAGAGGGAGAGGATTTCGTGGGAGGGAGGGGAAAGAAGAAGAAATGAAAAAGATGATGATGAATTTGGGAGTTGGGAAGGGAGAGGAGAGAGAAAATAAAAGAATTATTATTTGATAAATTGTAGGTGGGGGTTTTTTGTATTCCATTGTTTTGAGCTTTGAATGTGATGTAATAATCATGTAACTACACATCTTTTACCATCTATGATTTTAAGATATTTTTATAATAAATATATATAATATTAATATATCGTATTTATATTTATTTATATTATATTATATAATATATTTAAGAACAAATATATAATATTAATAATCGATCGGGGTCGGTCGGAATCCGTTTAATAGTCGGTCAGAAGTGGTCGGTTTATAACTGAATTTTGAACAAACCGCCCTCCAACCGGTTTTTTTATAAAAAAAATCTCCATTCGACCTTCGGTCGTTCAGTTTGATTTTTCGACTATTCCTGTTCATTCTTAATTATCACGAAAAAATTTCTAAGAAAAAAAATTCAATTTTAAATCTAAATTGGTAGGATGATATCGATTCTAACCTTTTAATTTCAGCCATTTTAATTCAAAATTTAAATAAATACTACCATTTTAATCTAAGTTCAATTAGTTTTTTTTTAAAATTAAAATTTGTGAATTTGTAAAATGATATTTAATTTATTTTGTGCAAAACCAGCTTTATTTTATTGTTAATAATAATAATAATAATTACAATTTTTTTTTGTTGGGATCTCGTCTGTCTTGAGTTGCACCACGAGTGTCCGAAAGGCTTGACCTCCTTTCCTCTAGTTTAGTTTTGAGATCCCCGCACTAGTGTAATGCTACACTCTCACGCTTAAGTTGGTATTAGGAGTGATTAAATCAGATAAGCATGAATCTCTCTTGAAAATTACTTACTCTCTTCTTTAGGATAGTTCAATAGGGCTATTTATAGGTCTTTTCTCTAATATTTGCCTTTGGTTATGTGTAACACTCGCAATATTAGGACATTTAGGACTCAAGGTTGTCCTTCCTTTGACACCTGCATGTGGTTACGTGTAACACCGGCAATGTTTAGGAGGTTATGGGTCTCAAGATTGCAGGGTGCCGTACGAGTTCATTTAGTCGATTCGGAGATTGAGCTCAACTCAGTTATCCATTAAGCTCATCTAGTTGGCTCGATTAAAACTCATTTGGCCAGCTCTATTTGAGCTCATCTAGTTGGCTCGAAACTCAAAACCCTAACTTTTCTTTTTTGGGATGTGCACTTCTCTATGCCTCCTCCCGCTATCCTGTGGATTTGGGTTCTTGCCTTGGACAACTCTCAACAATTTTGTTTATACTCAATGAGAGATTTGAATTGCACACTTATATATCATTCAATTGGTTAAGACATTGTACTTTAACTAAGAGATCAAATGTTCAAATTTTTCTGGCACACATGTAGTTCTCAAATGTTGTTGAAAATAAATTTCTTGAATTTTAGTGTCTTTGAGTATGTGGCCAAATCAATTTGAATCATTATTCTTACAAACTTTACCTACAAAATATTGAAGGTATTGATGTATTTATAATTTAGTTAGTAAACAAAATTAAACACGAATATTAAGAAAACAACCGGATGTTGAAATGGTTAAAACATCCCTACTAACTCCTATATTATCATGTGATAATGATGTAATATTATATTATAAAATGAATAAGAATATCATTATCAGTGAAAAATTAATATGAATATATGATCTTTGTTGTATTTGGACATAACACCAAATTGAAAGAATAGTGCCCAAACCACTTTTTGTATTGTATACTCTTTAACAATTTTGGAAATTATATTCTTCAATCTCAGCATTTCTTAGTTACATAGCTGGCAAAGTGTGAAACTTTGACCAATATTTTTGCTAAAACCGACAGGAAAGACATTCGTTAGAAAGGATATGTGACAATTACTCAATGTGTAAAAGAAAACAAATAATCAAATTATTTAAATTCACTTGATTTTTTTTAAAGACAAAATTTCCTTTAAAATGTTATTCAAATTAATTGATGTACAATCACTTCGTCATTTATTTTTTTTATTTGAAAATTTTGAACCATATACCTCGTGATTACCATTATTTATCATGTATTATTGAGTTATGTTCGTTTTGACTATATGACAATCACTTAACATGTCATAATGTCTCAATCTGCTTTAATTTGTATGTTTCTTTTCTATGGTCATGTATGTATTGCATATTTTAATCTAAAATGTACATACAACCCTACAAAAATTAGTATTTCTCTAGATCAGTATTCTTTTAAAATGGAAAACAAAAAATTGTCTATTTTGATTAAATTTATCAAATATTTTGGCTAATTAATCTTTATAAAACTTTTTTTTTTTAAATTTTGACAAGTGTCAATTTGATGTTCATTTTAACCAAAAATTGACTCAAGTAAACATAGGTGGTCCCTCATTTGAAAATTAGACGTGCTTAGCAATTCTAGATATCCATTAATTCGTAGCATAGCAATAAGTAACAATTAAGAATGACAACGAGATGGAGCAGAGTCGAGATTCACTCCTCATCTCTGTTACCGTAAGGATTTTTCATTCAATCACCTCCCAATTCCCATTTATAGTTTCGAATCAAAGTTAGGGTCGAAGAATCGGGCACTAGGTCCCACCAAAATTAAAAATCAATAAATATATTAAAATGATATTTAACGCTTTTATTTCTAATCATTTTAAATAAAAACTCATATATATATTTATGTTAAATTTGCAGTATTATTGTCTTATTTACTTTAAAAAAATATCTTTTAAAAATATTTAACATTTTTAATATAAATTTAATATAATAAATGGTTAATAAAAAAAATAGGAACAATTTTCACAAATAAAAAACATATCAAACTATTTACATAAAATAGCAAAAAAAAAAAATACTGATAGACATTGATAGACTTCTATCAGCATCTATCAGTGATAGACTTCTATCATTCCTATCATTATAGATCCTGATAGACTTCTATCACAACTATTTAAAAATTTTGTTATTTTGTGTAAATAGTTTACCTTATTTTTCTATTTTTAAAACTTCTCCAAAAAATAACTATTTAGCTACTTTCTAAAATCTCTTAACCTTTTAATTAAAATGTTTCTTACAAAGTAAGAAAAATTCGTTTGTGTTTATAGGCTAAAATTTTAAAATTAAAAAAAAAATAAAAAATTACCAACAGAATCATTTGTTTTTTAGTATTCACTTTTTTTTTTCTTAATATATTAATACTAAAATGAATAACATAAATCAACATGACCTATCAACTCGAACTTAGCTCAATCAATTATTTTAAATTAAATGATTAGATTTTGAAATTCCCACCCCCATATTTTTATGTAATGTTGATTATAAAATTTAGAAAATACACATAACATCATTTACAACTCATTAAAATAATTGTTACAATTTATTTTAACTAATGATATATTGTTAATTACTATTGACCTTAACGTTAAGATTCTCTCCCTCTATACATTATAATGAGAATAATAATATGTCGTTGACATGATTTACAATATCATTCACTAAATCAAAACTTTTATAGACTCATTGTCATTTCAATTAACCTGAGTAATGTTGTAAATAATGTCATAAACACATCCCAATTTTTATATACGAGTTAGTGTCAATTTCATTCCTCATTTTAATGAGAAAATTTCCAATAGTGTATTTTATTATTTGGAAGAGTTTCAAAGTTCCAAATTAAAACGAAACTTAAAAGTCAAGGGCTAGAAATATAATTAATATCCTCTATAATTTGATCTATTTTCTTTTTGGCAAAGGTATCAAGGGACTTTGTCAGGAGTCACAGTAGTTCCCTACGCTATAGATTCCCACTTATCCATCTGGATTGAGCTGACATCTTAATTAGAGTTGATGGGCCCTTGGCACAAAAGCCCACGACAGTTGAACCGTATTCTGATTTTTTACGTTTCACAGCCCGGCCCATCTTGGCCCATGGTCAGATCTCATTTGTCTCCTAGCCTGCAATGTTACCAAAACACTCCATCTCCTTATCCTTCTAACTTATTACCTCATATGATTATAATTTATTTTTACCCCCACAAAAAAAAAAAAAAAAAAAAAAAAAACTATTATAACTTAAATTAATACCCTATGAGATTATTGCATATTGAACCCAAAAAGAAAATAGCAATAGAGACCATGAAAGAGGTGAACCTAGTGAATAAAAAGTCTTTTTTTTTTTTTTTTTCTGGTCAAATCAGATCGACTGACATATAGATGTGTTAGCAATCAAGAGGTCTTGCACGAAAAGAAAATTTATTATTTATTTTTCTTTTAAGAAAAGGAAAGGACAAGAGTTGAAAAGGAGAGTAGTTTTGTGAAGAAACCCATGTATTGGGGTAACATAGTCGAACAGAGATTTGATTTCAAAAGAGAAAGAAAAGGCTGACAACTAGTGACTGGTCTTATAACTTCCCACAATGTTCATTTCACCTAATTATAACTTTTTCTTTTTTTCTGTTCATTTTGCACCTTTTCCTTTTGTTGGGCTTCTTTCTTTTTTATTTGCACAAACACTCCTTTTCTTTTGTCAAAAGTTGCATAAATAAACACATCTGGTACATTTGTTGTGCCACTCATTAGGACCTCCCCAAAACCATAAACTCCCTTTTTTCCATTTTATCACCTCTTAAAACCATCTTATTCTTTTTACCATTGGATTTTTGGAAATTGGATCTATATTTTCTTTTTAGTTTTTCTTAAATAAAAACGTGTGCAATAAATCAAATAATATGAAACCATTTCTAAATGCAACCTTTTATTAAGTGATGTTAGCTGCTTATAAATACTACATCCATTGCATAAGTATTCTTTTTATAAATAAACGTATAGATAGCTTAGAAATGTTAAATAGTAAATATATATTTTATACAAGAAAACTTAAGATTGGAATTTTATAAATGCCTTTTTTGTCCAAAAAAAAAAAAAAAAAAAAAAAAAAAAAAAAAAAAAAAAAAAAAAACTATCTTTTATTGTTGAACTTGTACATGTTTAACAGGTCATCAAATATGGGTATCCATTTCTACTTATTTCTAGCAATAAATTACTTTTGATTTTTACGTGATTCGACACATGTCCAATTGACAATTATTTTTCAAAAATTAAATTTTATAGGGTGAAATATCCTGCATATTGTCGTTTTGTTATTCCTCAATCTCCTCGGGGATAGATTGAATCAGACATTATCATTTAGATTAAACATTTTCAACTTGTTTTAATAGCAGTATTTTCTTCTTAATCATCTTTTTTTTTTTTTTTGAAAAAAAAAACCTTTAATTAAAATTTTAATTTCAGGATTTGTACTCGATTTCAGTTTAGTTTCTATTATCTTAAATAAAATAAAAAATATTCTCTGTAGATATCATGGGTTGTCCGAGGCTAAAGTCTATTTGTGGGTCCAAGCCCAAAGAAAAACGGGAGATAGTATTAGGACACCCGTGTTCTAAAAAATAAAGTTACACTCTCGACTAATTTTAGGTCGACCAACCGAGCTGAAATAATTATACTAAATCAGGAAATAGTCAAGTTCATTCGACGCTAGTGCTCTGCTACATCGAGAGCCGCAACAACCTTGACATTGTCAACATTACACGTAATCCTAGACAGATGTTAGAGGAAAGACCTTACAAGTAGCCTCATTCGACAACTATAGAAAAATAAAAAAGTAATAAATATCAACTAGTCTAATATATAGTGAAGCACTTGCAAACATATGGTAAAAAAAATTTTAAGTATAACCCGCTTAACCCTACAACATTTGAGTGTCAAGAAAATCCATATAAGATATTAGATCTAGATAGATGGTCATTATGGTTGAACCCATAACCTCTTAACTATTTGACATTTTTTTTATTTTCCCACTACCACGAGGACAACCCATGATAGTTAAACAACTATTTTATGTTTGATCTATCAATTAATTACATCAACAATCTATATACTCTAAATGGAATATATCCCATATATACGTGATGTAATACAAAAAAAAAAAAAAAAAAAAAAAAAAAAAAAAAAAAAAAAAATTATTTATATACTTTATATTAGATATATTCACGATACTATATACTAGTGCTATGCTTTGTATTGGATCAATCAATTATATCTTTAGTTATATATCTATTTTCAAGTATATATACCTTACTATTTCGTTGATAGATGTAACAAAAAATTATATGTATAAAAAATAAGATACTTGATAATTTATTAAATTATATTATTTAGGAAAATTATTAAAATAAAAAAATATCAAATTATTTATAAGTTATATAGAAAAAATTTGCGGTATTTATGTAGTTTTTGAGTTGTTTTTGTTATGCTTACAGTCAACAATCTTCGTGGAAGCAACTGTCAAAATTTTCTTCATAAATAGTCCACATTAGTTTTATTAAAGAAATAAGTATTTTAGTACCATGAGTTAGGAAAATTTTTCGTGGGGTTTTGAGTGAAAAGGAAAATTGTGTTAAAAAATTAGTGGATTTTGAAGGTTGTTGTTTCTGCAAACAATGACTAGCAAAAACTTGAAACAAGTTTCCATTCTACTCGAAGTCCTACCCAGTTGTCTTGTCTTTATATTTTACCCAACTCAAATTTTTTAATATAATATATATGCATGTATTTTAATACCACATCCAAAACTTTAGTTCACATCTTAAAAACGATACTAATTATGAAACAAAAAGATTAAAATTGATGAGAAAGGAGGAGACTATAAAAAGAAGACGGAAAAGCCCTCCTTAATTCAATTTGTCATAAAATTTTGGAAAAATATTAGAAAATCAGAATAACAATAGTTTTAATGAAGTGATGAACTTTAAATACTATATAAAATAGTTTATGAACTTGATTAAAAATTGTCCAAAGTTAAAAAAATACAATAAACTTAAATATACTAACTTTAATTAATTTTTTTTTATATTATTTAATTTGAGATAAAAGAAAAAACAACGTGACTAATTTGTGTGTGATTCTAATAGTTTTTTACCTAATGAATTTTTATATTCCCATTATTTTCTTATAATTTCTACATAATTTTCTGCTAAATGAGGCTTTTCAAACCATACTCATATAGACAAACGAGAAGACAAAAGCAATTTTTAAAAAAAAAAAAAATTTAAAAAAGGTTTTGTGAATAAAATCACTTTTATATTGGGTTGATGGACATGGAGTAGAAAATGAATCATACCTTTAAGCCAAGTTGGGAGAGAAGAGAGAAAAAGGATAAAGACAATTTTTTCTATAAAATTTTAAAATTATGGTCTGACCAATATTATTCCATATATTTCGATGCATGCATG
This sequence comes from Lagenaria siceraria, assembly GCA_002890555.2. Lineage (NCBI taxonomy): Eukaryota > Viridiplantae > Streptophyta > Magnoliopsida > Cucurbitales > Cucurbitaceae > Lagenaria > Lagenaria siceraria. The sequence continues at coordinate 5,927,389 of CM016485.1, read as the reverse complement.
CACCAACCACATCCAAATTCACTCCATTCAAGACTATGTCACAATTTAAACTATTTTTTTATTAAAAAAAAAAAAAAAAAAAAAAAAAAAAAAAAGAAAACCCATAAAAATTAAATATATAACAAACAACAGAAGAGAGTCCCTCCAGCTAGCTTAAATTTGGTCGTCCCATCTCAAATTAAAGCGGTATTCTTTAATTTTGATATGTGTGATTGTAAGAGGTAGCAAAAGGTGGAGCCTTTAAAATGTATATATAAACACATGAGATTTGAAAATATGGAGCCCATTAAAAGAAGTGAATAAAGAATCAGATATATATAAATAATAATAATAATAATAATAAATGGTTAAATTAATTAAAAGGGGTTTGTTTTGAGGACCCTACAACCAGCTGGGAGCCATGGGTGCATGGAACCCATCTCATTGGGTTTGGTTTTATTTGGGATTGGGACTGTCCACAGCATAAGAGCAGTCACCACCATTTTTGCCTTTTTTCTAAACCCTTTAAAAAACAACTAACCTCTCACTCTCTGTTAAATCAATGTCCCCATTTTTATCAATGCCCCTTTTCTTTCCTTCCTTTTCTCCATTTTGGCTTCTTTCTCTCTATCTCTCTCTCTTTACATTTTCTTCTCCCCCTCTAAACCCCCTACCTATCTTCCTCTATTATATATTCAACCCTTTTAATTTCTCATTTCATTCATTAATTATAACTGCTTTCAAAAAATTTCATCAACAATTTTGATTATGGTAAGCACATTCAAAATTATGGGTTTAAAATATATATATATATAAATTAGTTTCTGTTTATTGAAGGTTACTTCGAGCAAGGCCCAAAGCCCACAGACAAGTCTAAGTCAAAGGAAAATCGGGAGGCAGCATGGAAACACACATCTTAAAAGGAAAAGGTCAAAGCCTCGAATTCTAAACCGACCCGTCAAGCTGTTAGATATATATCAATCATGAAATAACAAAATTGTGCTCGACCTAGCGCCTATAGCCCGAATGTTATAAACTACCCTAACATCGTTAGAGTTACACGTATCTAGAGGTGAGTATTAGAGGTAGGACATTATAAAAAGTCTCATTCAATGATCCCATAAAGGAATAATAAATAATCTCAAATAAGAGCTCTTAGCCTTACCAACTTAGGCATCGGAAAATAAGACCAAATCAAGTGAAGTGGGCCAAAAGCTGAACCTACGAGGGGCCTACGACGACGACAAACGCATATGAGATTCACACACACCAACAGTATTAATGGAACAGAGAAATTTAATTTCCAAATTCATAGGATGGGCATGGAGCGAAAGATTTGGAAACATGTTTGTGCATGGCAATAGTGGAGAGAGTGGATTTTATTTTTCTCCTTTGATGATACTTTCCAGTTTACCTAAAAGTTGTAAAATTATTATGTTTGAAATTATATATGAATATATATAAAAATAATATATAGTATAGTTGATTAGCAAAAATGAATGAATGTGAAGAAAAACAGGGAGGGAATTGTATGTCTTTTTGTGGGAGTCAAAAGCACCATGAATGTGTCCCTTACTAATTACAAAATTGAACACCCACATCCCCATTGTTTGTCCCCTTCTTCTCTACCTGTCTTTTTCCTTAACTCATCATCCCATTCAAACTTCCCCAAATCCTCTTCTTCTTCTCTCTTTAGTATCCAACACCCAATTTTCTTTCTTAATCTTTCGAATATAAATATGTATCAACATGTGGATGTAAATGGTATGTTTAGGAATGTTAGAAGAGTTGTCAACAACGTGCTCGACTAGTTAAGACATATACTTTCGATCAAAAGATCAAAAGTTCGGATTTCTTGATCTCCACCTTTTAGATGTTGTTAGTTTAGGATTTTCTACCTATATCTATACACTTAAGTTTTGGGTATAACTTTGAATGAAATGGTCAAATAGAGGAGAGCAGAAGAAGGGAGAAGCAAATTATAGATATATGTCATTTAATTTACAAACATACAATATAAAATGATTTCCAATTATCATTGATCTTGATTAACAAATTATGCCAAATAACTTTCCATCTCTCTCTTTTTCCTTTAAATATGGAACCTTTTTCCTACCCTAAAACGATAAAATGTTAAAAGTCACAACTTTACCTTTTCGCCGTCAAACTAGAAGGATCTTAAGGCTTTCAATTTCAAATTTTGAGTTATTAGAAGTCAAGGTTATTTCCGATGGTACACTTTATAATATATATATATATTAAGACTTGTTTGATGAAATTTCTATTTTTAATTTCATTGGTTTGAAACTTTTTATGTTAAAAGTTCAAAAGAAGTTTTGATTTGAGTACAGTAATAGGCCATTAATATAGAGATTTGGTTTCAACGAGACAATTGATTCAGGATGAAGAAGTTTGGCATAGCTACTACCTTAGGTTAAAATTATAAATAATTCATGTAAATATTGGGATAAAAACTTATTTTGATTTTTAGATTATTATACCAATTTCATTTTTCTTTTGTCCTTTTTCTACTTTTCAAGGTTATGTGATCATGCCAATGAATTTCAAATAAATATACACGTCGCTTTTTAAACCTTCTAATTTTTTAATTAGTTTTTCGTATCTTGTTTAATAGAAATCTTTTATATGTGAACCTGTATTTTAAACAATATTTGACGAGTTATGAGGGTTTTTATTTTCTTTTTTCTTTGGGTCAAAGGCCAAATTAGAGGTTCACACAAAATAAATAATATTAAAAAAAAAAAAAAAAAAAAAAAAAAGACGAAAATGGAAGCCTAATCTGATATTTTTTTTTAGTTGTTTGAGAAAGGCTAATGTGAAAGTTACTATTTATCGCTTTTCCATTTCTGTCGATTTGCTGGCGATTGACCAGTCGGCTGCCTTGTTTCGCCGACTTCAACTAAATATTTTCCGGCTTCAACGAGCCGAGCCTCCAAGCCGAGCCATTGTTCACGTATCCTTTATCACTTCTCAAACATCTTTCGGAAATTGACCCAAAATATATCTTCCAATTAAATATAAGGCAAATATCAATTTATACCCCCAACTTTTTTAAGCCTATCAATTTAAACTCTAAACTGTGGGAGTTATATCAATTTAAACTTTAAACTAATAATTGTATCAATTTAAATCCTAAACTTTTATAAGTTTATCCATTTAAACTGTGAATTTATACTTTATTTAGATACACTTATGAAAGTTCGGAGTTTAAATTGATACAATTATTAATTTAATATTTAAATTAATACAACCTCTAAAGTTCATAGTTTAAATTGATATAATTTAAAATTTAAATTAATACAACTCCCAAAATCTAGAGTATAAATTGATATTTGTCTTTAAATATATATTTAGACTATCGTGTAACTTTTTTAATTGATTAAATTACAACGATAGTCTTTCTCCAAAAAAAAAAATTACTATGACATATTAAATTTCGAAATTTAAATTCAAATGGTGTCTAATAAGTCATAAATTTGTATTTAATAGATGTTTGATAAATGCATTTTTTAAAATCTAATTGATCTATTATATTTAAAAAAAAAATTATCCTTAAATAATAAATTTTGTGTTGAGTAAATCAGTAATTTTTCTTTAAAAAAAAAAAATCAGATACTAAATTTGTAATGTTGAAAGTTCAAGTACCAAATAAACAGAAATATTAAAGTTCAATTCTTAAATTTTCAATTTAACATTTATAATAATTTTTTTGTATATATATATTGTCACTCTACATGACTTAGGGCCTGTTTGGATTGACTAGAGAAAAAAATGTAAGAAAAATCATTTTTATTTAAGCTCTTTTATAAAAATGGTTTAAAATATATTTGAAAGTGTTTCAAAAGGAGTTGTCAAATATTTCAATTTTTTTTAAAATGACTTATTCTTGGTTGACACCAAAACCGTCAAAACCGAACCGACTACCACCTCTAGCCTATATACATTGACACCATTGATATTGCACATTTCCAAATGGATGTCAGACGATGGGTGCTATATATAATATCATTTCTTTACTTCGAGGAGTAAACGAGGTTCTGAGTGTTTAGCATAACTAAACGCTCCTGTATTAACTTAAGTGTCAGAATGTTTTCAGTTCGACAGTACACTAGTGTGAGTTCTCTTGTAGATGGGCTCTAATGCAATAATAAACCACCAATATAGAGTAATTACTTGAAAATATATATAAGACTAACATTTAGGCCTTTAAAAGCACAAACACTAAAATAGAGTATGATAAAATTAACTTTTGGTGTCCAAAGTTTGAGATAAGTGAGTATCAACTTCTGGTTACTCCTAAGGACCTGTAATTATAGTGAGATCAATGAACTTTCTGGAAAATTTTCCATGGATTTGAAAGGGGTTTTAGAGATTCTTATGCGCTATTAAATATGGCTTTTGGTTTTTATTATCTCCATGGAAAAGACAGATCCACGGCGAGATAATGCTAATTAGCACATGAATTTGGGTGCTTTAAAATTATTCATATTTGAAAGATTCAAGGAAATTTAGTGGAATAATTTGTGATTCCGTCTGAAAATTGTTAGAGAAGCCATGGAAGGGAAGGGAGAGAATAAGAGAAAGGAATTGGTATGCGGAGAACGGGAAGAATGAGGTAGGAAAGAGAATGAGAATGCGAAATCAAAATAAATTTCAGTGCCACCTAATATTTATAAACAATATAAAACTATTAGATGTCAAGTCATTTTAAATTGTTGACTTGCCATTGCCAATGCCATTTTAAAATTTGAAGGATCAAATATATATAGATTTATCTCATATTTTAATAAGAATAATGATTAGACGTAGTCTAGGCTGCACCTAACCTTTATACTCCCCATTTATTAACTACACAAAAAATAAATAAATAAATTATCTTTTAAAAAAAAAATGCAACATGACAATATTTAATTTGACAATACTTAGAATGCACCAAGATAAGTGCATCAAAGGGAACACTCAATTTTTTTTAATAATAAAAAATATATTCTAATCTAACATAAATTTAGAGTATGTGAACTGTGATAATATTTTAACGACAATATTTTACTCGTAACACCATTACAAATCAATATTAATATCTGTTTTTTTTTTTTTTTTTTTGTATGGCTAAGTTATTTGAGAGATGATGGTTTAAATTTTATTTTTCATGTTTAAAGTTTCATACCTCTTCTATTTTGGTAGTGGTATCTCCAACCTTAAAATGTAATATTTTGTAAAAGGAAAAACAATTGTTTTCTTCCTAGCAATAATTTGTTACATTTTTGTAATGCATTTATCATGACTTTTTTTTAATTTCAAAATTTAAAATCTTTTTTATTTTGTTTAAAACACAACACATATTTGGCAATAGTTACCATTATCCGGCTCTTCCATGTCCAAACTCTCTCTAGTTTCATCTATAGTCATTTTGTTTTTTCACAAATAAATAAATAAATAAGAAATACTTAGAAGATTTCTCTATATATAATTAACGCAATAGAACTTAAAACCAAATCTCGAAACCAAATAATAAAAGTTAAAATAAAATAAATTTAGGTTAAATTACAAATATGATCCTTACAATTTTAGATAACTTTCAATTTAGTTCATGTTGATTAAAATGTAAAATAATTTAAACTTAACTACAGTTTGGTCCTATATTTTAGAGTTTTCAACTTGGCCCTCTAATTTTGTCAAACTTTATGAATGGTCCTTGACTCGACCTATTGAATTTGTGAGTGTTTTTCCTATTTAAATGGTAATAAGTAAAAATTATAGAAATATAATAATTGATTAACTTACAAATTCACTCATTAAACAATATTCTTAAACTTTAAAAAGTAACAATTTTGTATCTAATAGATAGAGTTTATGATTTTTTTTTATATAGTTTAATAATTTATCAGGTATAAAATTATTTTTTTTTTTTTAAATATGTAAGATAACTCTAGATTTTGGGTGAGATGCATTTAGAAACAATTGTAAATATAACAATCAAATTCAAAATATTAACATATATAACAACATTTTTAAAAAGTTGTAAATATAGCCAAGTCTATCAGTTATAGACTTATATTGCTGATAGACTTTTATGATAGACCATAAGAGTCTATCAACAATAAAAATCTATTACTGATAGACTTTATTATATTTACAATTTTTTTAAAATGTTGTTATATACTTAGTTATTAGTCTTAAAATTGCTACTCGTTATAATTATCTATGCATTTATGAACTTTTTAAAACGTGCAATAAGCCAATAATCTATTATTAGATACCTAATATAAAATTTGTAATTATTAGACTCTCAAGGGAATTTATACGACACCATCTTAAAAGATCCATAAATAAATTTGTAATTGAACCCTCCAAATTTGTCATTAGTTTAACCACACAAATTAAAAAGTTCTAACATTGAAGTTTTAGAGTAGAAACTATTGGGGGAAAAAAAAAACTCATACATGTTTGAAGTAATTCGACCCTTTCTTTCCTTTCTTTATTGAGAGGTAAAAGTGTCACATTACGACGTAGAAAATCTGCTGGTAGTACATTGTTTTTTTTTTTTTATATTACATACATTTATTATTTATGTCAGCATATTTTGATAATAGTCTACATTCATTATCATTAAAAATTATTTATAAAAATATATTTTTTTTTAACAAAATGACCGATAATACTACCAATTTTCTTATTACAATAGTTTGTTCTAATAGTTTAACAAGTCAAAACCAACCTATTTTAAATGACATAGTGCTTGTACTATTAAATTTAAAATAAGAGGATTAATTCCGACATATAGTTAAAAATGGAAATTATGAAAAACTACTCCTAAAGTATGTTAATAGTTGCAATTATACCCTCAAATTTATACAAATGTTAAAATCGGACCTTTAAACTTACATAAATTGTAGAAATTGTAACAATTGTATAAGTTTGTGGGTTCAATTTTTATCATTCGGAGGACCTCTATAATTATTGTACATTCGAAGGTCAAATTTTAACACTTATAAAAAATTGAGAGTCTAATTTTTACAATTGAAAGTTTAATAGTTTAATTGCAACTCCTACTCCTGTCGTGACTTTTGCCATTAAAAAAAATCTGACAACTAATCTAATACATGATAATATTTTAATATTTACATAAATGCAGAAAATTTTTAATTTATTTAAAATAATAGATTTCTCCCACTGCACAGACAAAGTATCAAGAAGAGATTTTTTCTTTTCTGTTAATTCCAAAATTGTCCCTATAAATCCGTTTTAAAAGTACGGTCAATCAGAGGGGTTCCGACTCGCTATAGGCGGTGGCTGTAATTTGCATTTGGCGTGAATTTGAGATGAATTTCGTTTCCGCAAACCGCAGTGAAGCCAACCCCAGTTAGATTCTAACCCCACTTCTGACACGAGTTGGATTATTTAAAGAGAGAGAAAGTATTAGACTAATCGTAATCGGGCTGCACACTGCCCCTCCTTCTTCTTCCTCCTTCTTCTCTTCCTCTTCGTATCCCACTCCCAAAGCTTCTCCCTCAACCCACGCACTCTCATAATGCAGTAGAGAGAGAAACAAAAAAGATAAAGAGAGAGTTTTCTTCTTGAGAAATCAATCGATCCTCTGTGTCTTCGTCATCATCATCTTCTTCTTCTCTGGGTTGGGTTGAGTTAATTTGAGTTGGGTTTGAGATATTTCTTCCCATTTTGAGGATATCAATTTGAATTGGGTTTTGTTTTCTGGACTTTTCTTTTGATGGGTTCAGAGAGGGAAGGAAGATCGAAGATAGAGAAAGATCCAGGGGAAACAGGGGAACGAACTGGGAAATTGTACAGAGTCGGCATCGTTTCACGTATGGAACGTCCTCTGTTTCTTCCTTTAACTCTAAAGCTTTCTGCTACTTTGAACCACTGTTTGAGCTTCTAAAAGTTCCTTGTGTATGCTTCAAACAAATTACGCTTCGAAACTTATAGGGGTCATCATTAAAAGGATCTGATTCAATTTTGGGAGTTGTTTTCTTAATTTTCTTCCGTCATGAAGAGGCATGACAGCTCAGATTCCTTGGGCGCTCTGATGTCCGTCTGTCCTACTTCAGGTTTAAATATACTCAACAGTTTTGTTTTATATATCTTCATTTCTTTATTCTTCTCTTATCGCTTAATTTCCATTTTCCCGACATCCCCATGTGAGTTTTTTTTTTTCTTTCATTTCTTTAATTTCTTGTCCCTTTTTGGACCCAATCACTCGCAAGAATCTTTACGATTTTCCCTTTCCTCCCTGATTCATTGCGAATAACGATGCATCATGCAGTACATCTGGCTTATTAGTATTACACACTCTTGCTTGCAGAGGAACAGAGTCCGAGAAACAGCCATGTTTATGGCAGGGAGTTTCAGTCGATGTTGGATGGCTTAGACGAAGAAGGCTCCATCGAAGACCACTGTCATGTGGGGGAGAAGAAAAGGAGACTCAGCGTAGATCAAGTTAAGGCCTTGGAGAAAACATTTGAGATTGAAAACAAGCTCGAACCAGAGAGGAAAGTGAAGCTTGCTCAAGAACTTGGCCTGCAGCCAAGGCAAGTTGCTGTTTGGTTCCAAAACCGTAGAGCTCGATGGAAAACTAAGCAACTCGAGAGAGATTATGGCCTTCTCAAAGCCAATTACGAATCTCTCAAGCGCAGTTTCGATACCCTTCAGCAAGACAATGATGCTCTGCTCAAAGAGGTCGATAATTATAAAACCCCAGAGAGTTTTTGTTCTGAATCTTGAAGTTTCTCTTCTTTCCCCAATTTGTTGTGTTGAAATTTTCTCTCTGTTTTGTAGATCAAGGAATTGAAATCGAAGCTTGAGGAAGAGAAGACGGAGAGCAATTTGTCAGTGAAGGAAGAGATTTTCGTGTCGGAATCGGATAATTTACTAATTGAACAGACAACTAATCATCTTCCGGTGGATCATATTTCTCTTCCCGTTGCTTCTGATCATTCCGATGACTTCAACTACGAGAGTTTCAAAACCGTCGGCGCCGACGACGGCGATGATCAAAGAGTTGAAGTGTCGTTATTTCCTGATTTTAAAGATGGGTCATCGGACAGCGACTCAAGCGCCATATTGAACGAAGACAACAGCCCAAACGCCGTCGTTTCATCCGCGGCTGCCGGAATGCTCCAAAACCACCACCAAATTCTGTCGTCTCCGGCGTCGTCTTTGAACTGCTTCCCGTTTCAAAAGGCTGCTTATAACAATGCACAACAATTTGTGAAAATCGAAGAATACAATTTCTTCAGCGGAGAAGAGACCTGTAATTTGTTCTCCGATGAACAAGCTCCCTCTATGCATTGGTACTGCCCCGATCAGTGGAACTAAAAATAATATCCCGATCATCGGAGTAAAATCTAGTGTTGGTAATTTGCATTGTGCAGAATAATAAAATAAAAAAGATGAAAACGGTGGGATTGGTCGGAGAGGGAGCAGCTGCCGGCTCCGGCGAGAGAAAGACGGTGGAGAGAGTGAGATTTAGGTGGATGAAACTGAAGACAGAGGAAGAGAGTCTTCATTGGAGTGAAGCTGTAAAAAGGAAACTTTTAAGAGATGGATGGTTGGATGATTAGAACAAATATTGTAATGAACAAATAATCATTCCCTTTTGCTTTTTTATTCCATCTTTTTCCTTTTTCTTTTAATTTCTAAACGATTTTCATGCCCTACACTTTCTTCATTCTTCTCTTTTTAATTACTCTGATTTTTCTTAGAAAGGAAGAAGAATGGGGTTTCTTGATTATTTATTTTTTTTTTTTTTTCCATTCTTTTTGAAAAATTTGCAACTAGATACTTTAATTATTTGGTTAATATTAATAATTGGAATGATTCTTCATATCTTTAATTCTACAATTGTTATCTTAAAAAACAGCAATTAAACGAATTTTTTTAAAGAAAACAGGATTTTTATTTTAAACTTCAAAATCTCTAGCTTTTTTTTTTTTTTTTTTTTTTTTTTTTTTTTTTTTAAATCAACACAAAAGTGTGAGAATTTGAAGTGATGTTTTGATCAATTGAGTTATGTTGGGTAGGAGTTTGATAATTAAGTTGAAAATTTTTAAACTTCTAATTGATATAGCAACTCAAATGCAATTTGAGGGGATAGTTGTATTCTCAAATTAAGAAATCATACATATTTTCAACTAAGAAATTATAGGGAAGTCTTCCTATTTTAGAATGATTAAAAAATAAAAAAAAATAAAAAAAATAAAAAAAAACCTTTCCTTGCCATTGTTGAACAAGAAAAAATGTTCCAACAGTGCTAGTGAGGAGTTGGATGTTTTGAGTCTCTGGACATGAGCACAGATGCTCAATTTTGAGTTTCCTTTTACTTCTGTTTCCTGTTAAAACCTATATTCAGTTAAACCTTGGTTAAATGCACAAAGTTTCTGTTCTTTCTACTGATTTGTGTTTCAACTTTGTGGTCATTGTTTGTAAATGGAAAATCTTTTAACTTTGAGTGATGTTTCATATTCAAACCTAACATATTAAACTCTAACCGGATGGTTAGCCCACCCACTTTATAAGTTGGTGTTAAATAATTCAACTCTACCATCTTCAACAGTGCTCACTATTAAGATTTACACATTTATCGAAAAATTTCATCTTCTCTTATTTCTCGTTTTTTCACATTTATTAATTAACTCCGGCACCCTAAACAACAAATTTTCTAACCCAACATATTAACTCTAGATTCGAAAACTCAACACAAAATACCCCTAATTAATATAAATTGTTGTTTTCAAATATAGAAAAATGAGCCAAACTATTTACATATATAGAAAATTTTCATTGTTTATCGATAATAGATCGCGATAGAATTCTATTGTGTTATCTATCACTTAAGCAATAGAATTATATCGCGGTCTATCGCTGATAGACAGTAAATTTTTTTTTATATTTGTAAATAGTTTGATATTCTTTCTGTTTATAGTAATTTTATTAATGTTAAAAGTCTTTTTAATGTTTGGTTGTGATCTCTTTTTTTCCTACCAAACACACTTTTAGAATTCTTGTCAACCTTTTTTCTAAAATCAAAATTTTGAACATTTATATTTTTTTATCTCTTGAAATTTCTCCTCACGAATGAATGTAGGACAGATATTTTCCAAACTTTTTCTTTAAAAAAAAAAATTAACATATATATAGAAAAAAAGTGATATCTTAAATAAAGTTATGCTTTATTATATATATATATAATGGCATCTATGAAAGGATTGGATTGAAGTGGTCGATTGGGACGAAACAATAGTTGGAATTTTAGAAAAGAAGATTGGGTATTGTCATTGATTGGAAGTACACTAAAACAACACTCAATTGCAACTTAGAATGAAAACTTATATTATGTGTACTTTTATTTAAAAGACACATATCCTATTACAAAGGATATATATCATCTCTTTCTAATCATCACTTATATATAAATCAATTAGACATGTCAAATTTTTTTATATATATATAGATAGATAGAATAGATGGGTCATCAGAATTTGATTTGAATAAAATAAGAGACTCTATATATGTAAATTATAGAATGTCGACAACGAAAAAAAATTTATTTCCTATTTTAATTTTTAGAGATGAATGATGAAAACAAATAAAAAAAAATGTCAAATTATTTACCGAAGATAACAAAAAAATATTCACATAAAGACAATTCAATCGTGGCACTTAATTTAAAGTATCTATCTCGAACCCAAATTTTTCATCTTGATTGTCTTCATTAGTGAAAGAAAAAAATAGTGAGAGAGAAGAAGACAAGTGCATTTTGTTTTTGAAGTAAATGAATGATTTTGTATAATAGGAAAAATGTATAAGTTTGCAAAATAAGCCCTTAAATAATAATATTTGAACCATTCATTAGAAAAATACGTCGAAGTACATTGTACTTTTCCCCCCTAAAAAGCTCCATAATTTTAAACTTTGCATTACATTAATTATTATCTTGTCAAAAACAGAAATTTAAAAGAAGTGAAATTAAGTTCCAACATTAAACACTTCCTTTCAAGGAGATTTAATAATGGGAGTAGAAAACAAATTTTGCATACCTAGCTAATCTTAATTAAACAATAATGTTTTACTTTAATAAATTAAGTCCATCTTAATTAATACGTCAAACTTAAATGGATATACATCTAATCATAATTATAAGAGGGACAATTAATTTGGTAAAATTATTAATATATGAAAATTAAAAAATTAAGAAAGAAAAAGAGAAGGAAAGAAAAATGTTAGAGTAGCCTAAAAAGAAGAGACCTATGATTGGATGATGAAAATGAATAGGTGGGCGGCCACACAAAGCTGCACCTTTTTTTTTTTTTTTTTGGTTAACTTTTTAAAATCATGAGTGCGTTAATTCCCATAACACCCTCGCTCACAACCAAAACCCACTTTTACAATTTCTTTTTTTTCTTTATTCCTTTTTCTCCCTTTAATTAAAAGTTCCCAACTCGCCTTCGATCCGGTCTATCACATTTTTTCCCCCTTTCCCTTTCCTTTTCCTCTCGTGTAAATGGTAATAAATAAAATTTAATTTTTTTTGTTTAAAATATAAATAATAAATGTATTTCTTAAATTAGAATTTGAATACGACTACTTGCTCTGATAACATCTTAATACACTAATTGATCCAAAAAGTTAGATAAATATAATATTATATCATCTAATAATATGAAATAAGAAATGTATATTGAATTTTTAGTTTCACGTATTGATAGCTTAATTATTAGTTGTATGGATATGTGGTTTGAATTTTAGTGGGTCGCTTTATTTTTGTAAAAGAAAAAGGAAAAACTTTTAATTTCATTTTTTAAATGTTGTGCGTAGATGAAAAAAAAATGCTACATTATGGAGCAACATTATAGTAAAGTAGATGATGATACGTGGATTTGAATACAAAGCCTTATTAAGGGGTTATTTAGTAGCCTTTTTAGTTTTTTTTTTTTCTTCCTACTGTTTTTTTCTTGGTTGACATACCTATCTTTTAGTTTCAACTATTGAGAAAATCGAGTGCTTTTATAACGTTTTTCTTATTTTTCTTCATTTTTTAATGTTCTAAAGTTGTACGCAAATCTAGAAAATATAAAACTATTTATTTAATAATAACAATTTTGTTTCAACCATTTCAATTTGAATTTTTGAATTTTTGAATTTTTAGAATTAGAATTATAAAGGTTACCTCCACTCATAATTTTATAACTTTATACTTTTTATTAATTTTGTAAGAAACTAAGTCAAGCTTTGAAAAAAATTATATATTTTAGACTTTGATTAGAAGTTCAAGTGTTTTTTTAACAAAGGTAAAAACTATATAATTGAAAAAGTAGGAAGAAACAAGCATTCATTTTTTAAAAAAAAAAAATGAAAAATGAAACCTCTTTTGCGCTAATTTTTTTTTTTTTTTTGGAAATTGTGTTTTCCTACAACTTCTTTAGCGTAGTATTGATCTCTCCTAACTAAGTATTTAAATTATTAGCTAAATTTCAAAAATAAAAATATATTTTTTTTAGTTCTTAAGATTTGGCTTGGTTGATTAAAACAAAACAAATGAATCGTGAGTTGATGTAATGTTTAAAGTAAAACTTAATTTTCAAACCAAATGATTATCAAACAAAATTGAGTCATTATCAAACAAGGTATGCGAGATTGAAATTATGTTAGGATGAACATACTCATGAGTATATCAACTACTGTTACATTGTTAGAGCAAATATAGCTCACTAACAATTGGCATGTATACTACTTTCAATGTGGTTGAATGTTTAATCTCTATCTACATAAAAAAAATAATAATATAAAATTGTTTTGATACGATAACAAATATAATTGTTTCAGAGGAATTTCATAAACATTGTTTTTTCACTTTTTTCTTTTTTTAATTATTAATTAGTTAACTTCATTTTGAAAACCAAACCAAAGCTAATTAATTTTAACTTTCCAAAGTGTTGTAAGAATTTTATAAACAATCATTAAAAGATAATTTTTTGGAAAAAAATGATAGCAAAATAAGCTCTTTTTCTAGTTCAGCGTTATACAGGGTGGAAAAATAGAATATATGACATCTTGATTAAAGTATTTATTTTATGTAGAGCACGTAGACGAGACAAAATAAGTTTAATTGCATTAAAGAAGCATTGAAAATAATAGAATATAAAGAATTTGATTTTTTTTTTTTTAAAAAAAAAAAAAAAAAACTTAGAAAATTTAGTTTTAAGAATACAAAGGAAAAAAAACAAATTAGAATTTAAACGAGTTTATGAAGTGTTTTCAGTTTGTTCGATAATTATTTTGTTTTTAACTCTCTGTTTGAATAATTAAGTTTAAAAACACTAGTTTTATATATAATTTTTTTCTTTATTACTTAATGTTTAAAAGCCAAGTTAAATTATAGAGAAAAAGAAGTTTCTAAAAAACTATATTGTTTTTTTATTATTATTTTAGATTAGATTTTAGAGGTATTTTTAAAATTTGTAAAAAGGTTATTAAAAAATATTTTTAAAAATCGAAAACAAATAACATTTGTGCACATTAGGAAAATGACGTGATACATAATAAATGTTAGTACATGTTAGTACAGTCAATTGTATATTTGATTTAAAAAAATTAACGTTAAAAAACATGTGTGTTTTAACTTATTATTAATTAGATAGTAAGAAAACCCCAAATTCCAGTCGAAATCTCGAAAGAATTTTGATTTTCTCCCAACTTATAAAAAATTTGAGATTTCAACATAAATTTTGAGATTTTTTTAAAGCAATTAACTATATTAGTACAACGAAAGCTTTTTTTCTCTTTTACCATAAAAAAATTATTTTCAAGAAACTACATATTTATTTTTAATTTCATTTAAACCTTTTTTTTATATTAAATTTTACATCATTTTACCTCAAACTTAAATTGACGTGAGTTTTTGTTTATTTTACCATCTAAACCTCGAGTTAAATATTTCATGTCCTTTAATTTTATAATTAATGATCAATATTTGATATTATTTTGTAACTATTTCTCCATTTTTTTTTAAATTTCTACTCTCGCATCGATAGTTACATAAATATTTTACAATATACATCTAAATATTGTCTTACTTTATAAAAATGATGACTAAAAATGAATAATTATAGTTTAATTCAGCTACAATCAAAATTTTATTAATTAATTATAATAATTTATATTTGTTTCTAAATTTTTTTAAAAATTTCAATCGATATTTTCGTAAAATTGAGATAAAGGATGTTTAGATCCAACTTGATATTTTGAAGCTTAGTTGTGCCCCACATTTTCTTTAGTTCGCTTAAAAATAAAAATAAAGAAAGTCACGGTTTGATAAAATCTTGATTACGTGTATAGTAGAGACTAGAGAGCGCGTGAGGTAGAAGAAAGGGAATGGAGATTCCGATTACGTGGAGTAGTGTGGGGCCCATTTCTCCTCCTTTAAAAAATTGCTCGAGCCATGTGTTGTGGGACCCACTCATCACAGTGGCAGGTGATTTGCTTTGCTGCCTGCAGCACACAATAAGCCACCCACTCATTTAAAACGACACGTGTACATCACCTTCTAGAAGCCCACTTTCTGATTCTATTACTACACCAACTCCACCCTCCTTCTACCCCTACATTCCTTGGCAATTTTAGAAATTTTCTCTCCTAAATCCTCCTCTCATCCTCATCCTCATTTCGGAAAACTAAAATCATTTTTATAACCTACCTTCATTTTACACATTTTTAAAAACCAATTATTTACTAACTTTTATGTTAGATGCACTTTTTAATAAAATTTTAATCTTTCAAAATTAAACCATTATTTTATTTTTTTTAATTTTTTTTGATATCCGTGAGTGTCCAGGCCAGCTTACGCACACCTCGACTAATCTTACGGGACAACCCACCCGACCCTACAACAGGCGGGCTGCCAACTTACTCGTAGGATATTAAATCCTAGGTAGGTGGGCACTATGGATTGAACCCACGACCCCTTAGCCCAAACCACTATTTTATTATTATAAATTATATACAAAATAATATTAAGTCTATTGTCATTATTATATTTAAAGTACAATAATTTAATATTTACTTACCAAACATTATAACCAATTCGTTCATGTATAAATTTGAAATCTACAAAATATTAATACTCTTCAAATTATAATGGTTTTTTTTTTACTAAAAGTACAATTGCCAACAATTATTTAAAAAAAATTACAGCAATTCCAAACGAAGTTTAATTCATGGAAGAAAATTAACTCTCTTCCTTAAATTCGTGATTATTTTATTTAAAAAAAAATTAAAGTTTATAATAAAAAAATAAAATCCATCAAATAAAATTAGACTACATATCAATTCTGTTCTCTTTTATCTAACCTATTTAAATTGACTTTTTCAGTGCATGTTTATTCTCTTTTATCTAACTTATTTAGATTGACTTTTTCGGTGCATATATTATTTTCGCACTCTAAAACCTTTAAAAGGTTAAATATAAACAAGTCTTCAATAAATTTAAATATTTATTTTCACTTTGGTCGTACATACTCTATAAGCAAAAGAGGTCAATTAACCTTCCTAAAATTCCTCGCTTGATTAGGCGTTTAAATTGATGGACTCTAAATTGAGGTGGAACATCCACCAACAAAACTTATTTTCCTTTTACATAGTTATCCTAACATGTCAGGTGTAAGAGGTGTATGGTTCAATTTGCTTAAATATATTCAAATATAAATTTTATTTTCTTCTCTTTTTTTTTTTTTTTCTAAATTTGGGCGATTAGGATTTGGACGACTTGACTAAAGTGCTAGTAAAAGGATAAGAGTGTGGTTTAAGAATAGATTAAAATAGAGTCCAACAAATTAATTCATGAATGTGATTTTAAGAATAAAAAGTAAAAAAAAAAATATAAAAAAATATAAGCCTCAATTAAGACTCTCCAATCAAAATAAATTTATGTAAATAGAGTGGACATATTCTCTCCTTTTACATCACAATCCTACTCCTATAGAACTAAAATAAAATAATAATAAAAAATATATAAAAAAAAAAGTGGAGAGAGAAGAAAATGATGTAAAATTATTCTCAATCTTTTAAAATAAGCCACAAAGCTGAGCCGGAAGCCAGATTATAATAATAATAGCACACTATCCCATCGTTGCTTGCTCTACTTCTTTATTGTTAATTGTTCAGGCATTACATTAGAAGCACCCAAATTTTACATTTTAATTTGAACCTACACGTCACACAAATTTAAATTAATGGAATTACTTACTTAATTAATTAATAGCGTGAAACTCGAGACGTCCCTTTCCTAATAATTAAATAATTTCTTTCTCCCTCCCGAGGGGGAACCCAAAGTAATAGGGAGAAAAAGAAAAAGAAAATAAATAAATAAATAAAGAGGCTACTTATTATTATGATTTATATAGACCACAGGGCATATCTCCCGATGCCCTCAAATATTCTATTATGATTTAATTATTAATTTGATCATGGTAATTGATTACAAATTTACGTACGTCATGTTTATTATAATTTATAGTGGGTTTTGATTAAATAATTCAGGTTATCCACTAGGTTTACGTGTCCGTTTAGTATTCATAAATTTCAGGGGCTTCGGATCCCAGCATTCCGATTCGAGGCTACAACTTTTCATGCAACCAACCAACACTTACCACGTCATCTTCTTCAACTGCTAATTTTTCTGCGAGTTCTTAAAAAGCTTAAAGTATAAAGAAATATATCTCTCTCTAAATTTATTGAATTATGTTTATAGGCATTGAAAAATTTTATAATCGCCTTTAAATATAATTTGGGTTAAAAAAAAAGTATAAGATTTGACCCGGACGTAGAAATTAGATTCTAAACTAAATTTATAATTTAACAATTATTTACGAACTTTTATTTGTCCAAACAGTTGGACAAAAAAAAAAAAAAAAAGTGTGGAGAACTTGAAATTGGGGGGTCAGGATGTAGCAGTACGAAACGGTGGCGTATGGGAGGAAAAAAGCAAAAAAGGAAAAGAAAAAGGAAAAAAGGAATCTAGTTGAAATGCACGTAACCAGAATAGTGCCGGAAAAGCCTACCAAACATTCATCACTTCACTTTAGACTTTTATCTCTTCTTTATCATTTTTATTCAAACCTGACAGCTCAATTCACTAATACTTTCACAGCTGTCTATTTTAATTTTTTTTAAAAAAATCCACAATATATATATATATATATATCTTAAAAAAGCTTATTTTTGTGTACTAATTTCTGTTCTACCTAGCTTACACAACACTTTGTATATATATTTGAAAATTTTAATCGAATTCTAAAACTGAAATAGCCTTTTCAAAAGTTTAATTTTGTATTATATTTCTTTAGATGAAAAAAAGTCTACTATCCCCATTTTCCCCCGTCCTTTTCTTGAAAAAAAAAAGTCTAATATTACGGCTAAATCACCTAAAATAAGAAATAAATTAGTTTGAGAACACAAGGGCACATGTGGGTTTTCCTTTGAATAAAATTAAAATGTGATATGTTCAAGTACAAACTATTTACTTTTTAACAGAGGGATTGTTACAATGTGACTGATCGTTATTTGAATTGTTAAATATATGTGAGAGAAATTTTAAAAGTACATAAATCAAAATTATAACTAGTGCTTATGAAAGGCACATAGACTTTTTTTTTTTTTTGTATCTACATCCAACGGTAATTAAGAAACCACCATATTTTAATGGTCATGTTGAATAATTTTTTTTTTGATAATGGATGGATGGTATCATTGAAAATTTCATTGTCCCTACCACAAACAATCATAAAAAGTAAATAGATTCGGAACTTTACGTATTAAAATTGCATGGTTGGAAGGGGAGGAATATACCAACAGAATTTTGTAGTACAAATTAATCTTTAAAATTTGAATTGTTATTTTAGTTTATGTATTTTAAGAAGAAAAATATATTAACTAACAAATGATGCAGCGAAAAAAATCATAATAAAATAATTAAAAAAAAAAAACTACTAATTGATGATGTAGCTTCCCTATGAGATGAATATCGTCGATTAATTTGCCCAATGTGATAAATAAATAACCTAAAACCGACAAATTTAGACAAAAATAAGTGGCATCAATAATATATAATTCCATCGTTCAATTTCTAAAATTTATTTTACCTAACCTAAATATGAACTTAATTAAGCTTTAACTCAATTTCTAAAATTTTGCATTCAGTGTTCAAATTATACCAGTATTATGTTTATGTTAAAAGTGAGTATAATTTGATAATAAACCGTAATTGATATGTATTGAAGTCCGAGATTTAAATTTTCATACTCGACTTGTACTAATAAAAACGTTTATACCAAAAGCGACATCATTAATTATTCTTTCAGATAATAGAGATTAGTTTATTATCTACATTTTCCTCATTGCTTTATTATTTATTCCATTCTGCATCATTTGTCAACATAAGATTAATATATATAGACATATATTATAAATTAATTAATTAAAACCATTTCTGTACGAAATTAAATTTACATCACTCTGCTAATTTATAAATATAAAATCATTATTAATCAAGTTAATCGCTACAAGAAAAGGACAATTTTTTTTTTTTTTAATTTATATTCAACAATGAGAAAATTCATGTGTTCTCTGCTTGGTGAATGCCACATGCCATACCGTTAATTTTGAATTAATTAAAGAGATAGGCGGCTAATGTAGAGCATTAATCACGAGAAATTCTTTGGTTAATTATGCATTACTAACCCTAACTGGTATAAATTGATATTAATAAAAGCTTAAAGTTTTAATTGATATAGTAATTAGTTCAATGCGCTTTAATTAATACGCAAAGTTTAAAGATACGAATAAGATTTAAGCTTCAAACTCCTCACGCAATATATTGTTAAAAAAAATCCAGACGACATTTTCAAAAATCTAGTTGAAGATCGTGGATTAATTATTTTTTATTATTATTTTAATAATGGAGATATGTTTTAAAAAATAGAAGAGAGAAGAAGAATGAAAGGTAATGACATAAGAAAAAATATTGAGAAATCTAAAACTTACTAAATCTGGATTTTGAAGGGAGGTTTCTACTTTTATTTTATTTTATTTTTATTTTCCCTCTATCGGGATAATAATAAGATCTCATGAAAGAAACCTTGGATTTGGTTTTAGAAATTAAAATTAATAAAATTAGAAATTGTAATATTATATATAGAGAGAGGTCGAGGAGAATGAAAATGGGCGGGGCCTTCCCTTATTCAACTTTATTGAAAATTGAGTTTCATTTTTGTCTTTTAATTTGTATGTGGGGGAAAAGGATGTGACACATTGCATGCACTCCAAAATAAATGCTTATCAAGACAAGCAATCAATGTTTAATTTGGTTTAAGTGATAAATTAAATCTAATTAATTATAGAAAATAAGTTTATTCTCAAAATAAAAACAAAAAATAATAAAGAAGTTTCACTAATCAGCTAAGCTATTAGCTCGGCGTAGTAACCAACTAGCTATAAACTATGCTTATTCTAACACAAAGTAAAAATAAGTTTTACTTTAGATTAAAAAAAAATTCAATATTAATTTTTTTAAGACAAATATTCATTTACTCTTTGCAATATCTTGGCAATGATTAAGTTTGTTTTGTACTAAACTAGGATTTGGATTGACCATGGTATTACATTATTGAGTATATAATGTGTCATATTTTGTAAGAACCATTTAGATTATACTTATAACCCTTAATAATATATGTAAAACAATTATCAACTTTTATTGCACATAAAATTAACTTCATATATATATATATGATTTTTTTTTAGGTGGTGGACCTGTTATATATTTTGATTTTGATTTTTGTTGGAGGTGGGGACCTCTCGAGTGTCTGAAGACTCTGAGAAGTATAAGCTAAAAGTTGAATTGAACACGTGCATGTACAGTGACTAATAGTGATAAGAATGAAAATGAATGTTTTTTAGAATATTAACTTAATTGTGTCAACATAATTTGTACGGATTTTATTAATAATTACAACATCTTTTACATAAGATTTGAATTATAAAATCAGCTCAAACGCTAATTTCGATCTTACAACACTAATTGAGGTACAAAAATCTATCAGACGCGCGAATATCTACCAACTTTCTATTATATATGTAAAAAACAAAAAAAAAAACAAAAAAAAAATACATTTCTTAAATCACCAATTCACCCAAGAGCTGATTGGGAAGAAACAACAATGCACGAGCACAAATTTAATATAATATCTAACAACATTAACCCAGTATCCATTTTGTTTTTTATTTTATGTTTTTAGAAATTAATCATATTCTTTCTCAATTTCATACTGTTGCATATTTTTTAGTGTAAAAGAGTCAAAATTTTAGCTAAATTTCAAAAATAATTTTTTTTTTTTTTTTTTTTTAATTTTGAGGACTTAGCTTGAATTTTGAAAATATTGATCAAAATAGATAACAAATCCAGAAGTTTAGCCGTGAAATGGTTGTTTATACACTTAATTTTCAAAAACTAAAAATTGAAAATCAAATAATTAAACCTAAATATAATATGTTTAGGAAAAACCAAAGAGAAAATAATTAAGAGCATCAATATTTCTAATATATTAATTGTAGATGTTGTAACTATGACTATGCATCTAACCATCATAGGTTGAACTAGTGGTAAAAAAAGAGATACGGTCTCAATAAATGTCTAAGAGCAATCCATGGTGACCATCTACTTAGGAAATTAATTTTCTACGAGTTTCTTTGACACTCAAATGTTGTAGGGTCAAACAGATTGTTCCGTAAGATTAGTCGAGGTGTGCATAAACTAATATTATAACTCACCGATATCAAAATAAAAAAATAACTGTCTATGGTATCTGTTTTTCCTTTTATGTGTTTCACCGTTCTTCTGATTTAATGACAAAGGACTAAGAATTTTTTTGGTTAAAAATAATGCCAAAAATAAAGTCCAAATCTAATCTAAATTGGGAAACTGTGATATGTAGCTAATAAAACAATTTCGATAATAAAAAAAATGCTCGAAGTATTTGAAGGATCATTAACATGATTTTAAGAGAAAAAAAAGTGAAGAATTTTCTTGTTATTGATATATACGTGTATTTACAGTAAAAAAAAAAAAAAAAAAAAAAAGACATGCTTCAAATCCACAAACGTTTATCGTTAAATTTAAACTACCATATTTAGAGGTGTGGACTCAAACTTTTGACATCTTAGTTGAGGTTATACTTTTATCTTAACGAATATTAAATTTGATTTAGACCAATAATTTAATCAAAATATTGATGTGATGATGCCCACTAAATAAAATTTAGATGAAATGGTTATAATATAACACAATATTGAATGAATTATAAATAAATTGATAAATGTAATTAAGGATGAATAAGCTTTGCCGCTTTTAGTAGCTTGGAGCTTCTATTGAGGGGACTCAAGCAGGTCTACCTCCTTGAAATCTTTTTTCCTAAATTGTGTGTAGTTTAGTTTTCCTATGTATTTGGTTTGTTTCTGTATTATTGTTTTCCTCTTAGTTCTTTTGGTTGTGTTTGTACGTTGATTGTGCCTTAACATGGGACTATGAAGTCCTCTTCATTTTATTGCAATCTAGTACCTTTGCTCAAGAAAAATTAAGAATGAATAAATATTTGGGCACCTAGTTGCATCAAAAAGATATGCTAGATGAACTAAAATTAAGGCTGAAATTAAATTGTACTTAATTTGTAACTTTTTTTAGTACAACATTAGTTGAAATTTGTACATCTATTTGAAAAAGACTTTCAAACTATGACATTATGTCACTTCAATTCGAGTTTTATGTAAATATAATCACGAAAATAATAATGTATGTATTATTATTGATGACAATGACTAAAAATAATCATAATCAAAGTCTACGAACTTAAACTTTTTTTTTTTTTTTTTTTTTTTTTAATTTTGAAGTATTAAAAGACACCACGCTAAAGTACAAAAAAAAAAAAAAAAAAAAACTCCATATTTAATTGCATAAGCTAAAGATAATTGTGCAAACAAATAACTATGGCGAACTCATATAATCTATCAAAATATATATATAACAACTCTTCTTTAATTTTATATAAATGACAACTCCAATTATATGAAAACATATTTAATTTTCATTAAATTTGATTAATTTCTCTGGACAAACTCCCATGAAACCCTAACAAACGACATTAAAGTTACAACCCAACAAATAAATAAATAAATAAACCAATTGATTGAAGAGAGCTTTGAACTAAAAGGCTGAAGGTTGAACCTCTCTTCAGTGGGCTATGATGGAAGCTAAAATTTTGGATTTTATATATTATTGTTAATAATAATATCAAAGACTTTTGGGGACTAAGATTTAAGATACATGGCCCAAAGTTTACCTACCCCTAAAATAATATATACAACTTTTTTGTATGAATTGAGGACACTTTGTGGGTACAGTTAAAAATGAAATGCTATTCATTTGGGTATAAATATGAAAACATTCAGAAAAATATTTAGTTTTGGCTAAATTGTTCCTATCTTTGTGCAGCCCACTAGTTATCCAATTAAAATTTGTCACATAGTAAGTAATTTTATTATTATTATTATTATTGATCTATTATTTTTCTAGTGTATTATAAAGAGGGTTGCATGGGAATAACTACAACTTACGTTGTACCTAATCATTACTCGAAAATTTATGGGTACATATCTGCCAAAAAAAACCTTATGTTTAAGAGAGAAATGAAGTGGGTAGCGTTTGAAACGATTTTGAAGTGTTTAAAATGAATTTTTAAGCATTTAGAACGTCATTTTTAATATTAATAGGCTAGCTGGAAGGTTTATGTTGTTTGATTATGGGGTTGAATTTAAGATGATGAAAGAAAAAGAAAGTACTTTTTGCTTCTAGATAAGGGAAAAAAACAGAGGTCAGTTGTAAACTGAGAAGTGATAGAAGTAGTTGAATTTGTATGTGTAGTGATAATCAAACAATGAATGAAAGAAAGTTAGTTGTTGAAAAACCAGGATGCATTTGCACAATTTGGCTTTAAAACTTTGAAGACGACAACCGACCAAACAAAATATATAGAGAAGAAAGGGTGTAAGGCCTTCAAATAGGCCCCATGCCCTTACCCCATTGGTTTGGTTACAAAAGTAGGACTTTACGACTTTAGGCCTTGAGGCATCTATAATTTAATTCGCCATTTTACGTTGTTTGATGTATGAAAGATAAACCATACAAATTTATGTCTCTCATGAGATTATTTAGAATTTTATTTGATAATTATTTAGTTTTAGAAAATTAGGCTTATATATAAATACCTATTTCATCTCTAGGTTTCTTTGCTTTCTTATATACTTTAATTTCTACCAATGTTTATAAATATTCAAGCCAAATTTTGAAAACTAAAAATAGGTTAAAAACTTGCTTTTGTTTTTGCAATTTGGCTAATTATTCAACTCTTGTACTTAAGAATGATGAAAGTCATAATTGTAAGAAATTGAGAAGAAACAAATATAATTTTCAAAAAACGAAATAATTACCAAATAGAACCTAAGAAATACTTAAGTTTTTAAATTCATATTCATGATTATTGCCGCCTCGTTTGGTAAGAATTTAATTTTTAGTTTTTAGTTTTTGAAAATTAAATCTATAAACACTTCTTTCCTTTTAAATTTCTTGATTAATTTGTCATTACACATTACCAATATTTTAAAAAAATTAGCCACAATTTAAAATTAGAAGAAGTAATTTTTGAAATTTAGAATTTGACTAAAAGTTTTAACTCTCACGCTTTAAAAAATGAAAATGAGAAAAAATAAACTTAATTTAAAAAAATTGGCTCAGCTGACAGTCCCATAATTTTTTATTCACAAGAGACAACTCACATCAATTTTGTAGAAAGATAAAATGGGGTCTGAATCCGAACTAGTTGCTATCTAATTGTTTCCTTTTAGACTTTGAATAAACAGGGAGTTTCATTTTCTCATTATCTCTACTCATATATATATATATATTGCACCCACCCCTCTTCCACAGGCTGCAGATGGACCCTCTCTTTTTAATGAAGGTAAAACTATTTTTTGGTGTCATTTTCAGTCTGAAAACTATGCACTTAATCCCACTTTTTCTATAGTTTATATTCGCACATGTACCGTCTATTTTACACTCACAATTACATGTTTCATTTCTTAACTTTGATGTTTGTATTTATTTTATTTTAAACTTTTATAAGTTACTAAAATTTTAAGTTAATGTTTGTTAGGTTCGTATATGTTGGTTTGAAAAACTCGCATGTAGGCCTTAGATATTCCTTTGATCTACTCTTCTAGTACAGATCAGGTCATATGAGCTGACCTATGTGAGAGTTCTCGCATCAGTGTAGTATCAAGTTAATATACTTTGATGCCTAAGTTAGTATAGGGAGTATTTTGGCACAGCTAAGTGTAGAGAGAACTAGTGTTTCTCATTTGAGAGTTACTTACTTCTCCCTTTTGTGGTTGTCGAATGAGACTATTTATAAGGCTCTTCATCTGATATCTATTTGGAGTTATGTGTAATGTTAATGGTGTACAGTGGTTACAGTCCTTTGAAGTTGTAGAGCGTCATAACTCAATTCAAACCAGTTATTTCTCTTTTGGTATAATTCCTTGAGCTAGGTTGGTTGACTTGGAACCTAAATGTTGACTTTTTTCTCTTTTGGGGGTGCAACTCCCTATGCCGCCTCTCCATTTTTTTAAAACTTGATTCTGAATCTTGTTTGGGACAACCTTCAATATAATATTTTTTTTTTTTTTGAAAAAAATCATATAGATCTCTATCAATTTAACACTTGAGAGTTGCAAATGACCCTCTTATTTATAGAATATTACATAATAAGTTTGATTTGAGATATGGATTTAGATATTTTTGGTTATTATCCGCATGTATTTATATGATATAAAATTAAAAGTTTAAATCAAAAGTTGTGTGGATGTATTTTAATTTTGTGAGCTAAATAAACATAAGATAACCCGCAAAACCATGATTCGTACGAATACGAAACAAGTAATTTAATATTTATTGTAATCCCAAATGCAAATATTATTACTAAATTAAAGTAGAGAATGGATTGATATAGAAAGATCCTGTCTGTTTTTGCTGACAGAAAGTTAGGTTAAATTATAAATCATACTTTTGCTATCCAAAAAAAAAAAAAAGAAAAAAGAAAAAAAGAAAAAGAAAAAAAGAAAGGTGTGATCTCAGCACAGATCCCTAAAAGCATCTTCAAAATTTTTTCTTTTTATTTTTTTCCATGGAAAATTGTGGAGTTAGCGTGGAGTATGGGGTGCACCCACAAGCTGTGTCCCACATTCCCACTTGTGCTTCATTTTTATAACAACTATTAATATTACCACACATTTGGCTCTACTCAAATTCCAATCCCACTTTTGCCCTTTCTTTTCTTTCTTGGACCCACCTCCTTCAAATCACCCTCATATATGTCAATTTTATATTTTATATCTTTTTTTAGTAACTATTACGGGATTTTGGAGATAACGAATTATTATAACTCACTCCATGAAATTCTTAATTAATAAAACATACACTTAACTACAGCAAAACTATTTGAAAACTCTTAGAAGGTGTTTGGCCCACCCTAAACACAGACTTCCTAACTTCAACATATTCTTCATAACTCAATAATGATGTTTAATATTCTGTAATCATTCTCTCCCCTTATTTGTAACTTAGACTAAAATAGTTTGTACCTCAAACACGGACTATAATAACCAAATCAGTGCCCCAAACAACCTCTTAGGAAGTGTTTGGGACAAGGAGTGAAGTATGAGGTGTCGTGAACTCTTGGAGCACACAATATAAGGAATTAATAAGACATAAAATTGATATTTTTTTAGTAGTGGGACGACCCACGAACTCCCTGAACAAAGCAAGAAGTGGAGTTCACAACTTTACACTCTCCAACTCCTTGGCCCAAACACGTCTTTAATGATTTTCATTTTCTTAACATGGTAAAGTTAAGTGTTTCGTATGTTTAGTAGGGTACAACCATCAGCTACATTGTAGCAATGTCGAAAGAAATTTGGAGGGAGCTGAAAGGAAAGGAAAGGAAAAGAAGGGGAAATATGAATGTGTTGGTGTTGGGTTGATGGGTTAAGGAGATGTGGATGTGTGGTTGGGCCTACATTGATAAATATGCACGAGGGTCTGCTTTTTGGGAAGTTTAAAAAGGAAAAGACTGAAAGAGGGTCATTTCGAAGGTTGTCCATTTCTCTGTCGGGTCGCTCTACAAACTGCCCTCTTTTTATAAACTCATCATCATCATCATCATCATCAATATCAACCAACACTTTCCTTTCCCTCTAACTTAGGAACCGGAAGATGCCACCTCTTCCCTCTTCCCTCTAACTTCTATCCATTTAACAACGGCACTAATATAATTACCTAATTTCTCCTACTTTCCCATTGCTAGGGGGTACTTCTGCTTTCCATTTTCCATGGCTTTTTAATCTCTAATAATAATCTCATTTTCTCTTAATCACTTTCTCAACATATATCATAATATAGCAGCTTTTACATAAAAATTACTCAACTCTAGTTATTTATTTGAGTGGCCGATCCCTGTTTTCTTTGCACGCCTTTTTATACTACTACAGTTATACCCCCTTTTCTCTCTCTCTCTCTCTCTCTCTCTCTCTCTCTCTCAAGCTTTGATTTTGTTAATTTAATTTCAACTTTTCTGGATTCTTTTTAGATTTTCTTCTTTTCAATTTTTTACTCATCACCGTTTCTTGGATTCTTTTTCTTGTTACTTTGCATTATTGTCTTTAATGTTTTTGGTTTCTTATATTCAAGTTCCCATTTCTCTCTCTCCTACAATCTTGGATTTTCTCTTCATAGTTCCTTCCAAGTTTTCAGCGTTTTCTTTTCAACTGGATGATTTTTTTTGCCTTTTTTAGTATTAGTATTGGCATTTTTTCATTCTCTTGGCGATTGTGAACTCTTCCAGTAAAATTCCTTCCTTCCCATGAGATTATCAAAAAATTTCTGGCCTTGGAGTTCTGGATTCTAATATTTAGTATTTAATATTGAAATATCCTACCTTTAGACCTTTTTAGAAAGTATATTGAAAAACTAAAAGAAAACTGTAGCCAAAAGTGATTGAAGCAATCTCGAGAACTGTTTGATGAGGTTATATATTCATTTAGAACTTCGACGAAAACGACTGAAGGGTGAACATATTATGGCCCTCCTTGGCTGCTCTAGCTAAGAAAGTTTCTCCCCCTTGAAAGAGAGGTTCAAGTTCGTACTGAGAATATAAAAGATTATCCAGATCACATATCACAAAAAATATCTAAGGTTCTTTGGCAATGGCTGACTTTTCTCTTTTTTTGTTTCCTCTGAAAGCGGCAATGGCTGACTTATACAACTAGTCATTTAAATCATATGAAAGATACAGCTAGCTACAAGGAAAATATCAAAATATCAGAAACCATTCAGATCAAGTTCTTTCGGTGTCTATAATTTCAACCTTCATTTCCTAAAACAACTTCCAATTACATTCAGACATCGATATCAAAATACCAGAAAAAGATACACAATATAAATTTATCGTATGACATCTGAGTTCTGAAGCAAAACTTAAAAATCAAAGCAATGCTGATGCAGCCAAGACACTAACCTTTGTAGTTGCAACCTCTGTGAATTTTACGACCATTGGTTGTTTGACCAGTTAGTGAGTGTAACTCTATCCTCCAGTTTTCTTGCCAACCAGTCAGCTTATATACGTGTGTGTCAATCTAGCAGGGTAACGTTCCAAATATGTGTTCAAACGCAGGATTATCCAACTGCAAGTAAACAACTCAACTGGCACCAAGGGCCTGTACATGGTACAGCATTCTTTGATTCTTAAAACTATAATAGAGAAAAATGGTTGTTATCTAGTTGGCCTTGATCGCTCAAATTCTATTCCCTCCTCGGAACTCTTGATTTCCATCCCATCCTCCTCGTCACTATAACCTCCATGACCTGATGGCTGTTTCAATCTTTGGAAGATCTCATCGAGAGACTGAGATGATGCAAGACGAGAGAGAGTTTTTGTCTCTTGAACCTGTGGCAAGGGTAGAAACTTTTTGGTTCCTATATTAGCCTTAAAGTTTTGGAAACCCATCTTCATTGATTCCCACTTTGAGGCCAAACCAGAAGTTGTCTTTTCATTTGTATTGCTAGATTCACCATCTTCTGTATCAAGTAAGGTAACCTTGGCAGAAGCAATGTTCGCCACTGGCTTTGTGTTTAATGTTGATTGTCTAATTTGTTCTCTAATTACAGCATACTTGTTGCTCATGGCTTCTCTGCTAGAACCATACTTCCGCCCCTCATCGACAGAAGATTTTGACGAATTCCCATTCATGTCTTCATTTATTAGACTGTTTGTTGCCTTCGATTTGACATCAAGCAAATCCTGCATATATAACTCATTGTTTAGAAAAAACATTTGACCAAATTAAGAATTTTTCGGAACGAGATACATTTACAGAAAGAGAGATCACCAACGAAAATAAATCTCCTATATTAGATATTGTGAGGATTTCAATTTCTCCTAAACAGTGTATCACCGTGGCATCAAAATATAGTTCACAACTGCATGAAGAATGCCTAGAGAATAAATATTTATGGAAAATGTACATACTGTGCTATTGTTGCTGCCAGACTCCAAGTCTATGCTGTTGAAATTCCTAGCTAATGGAATAACGTGCTCACCAACCATGCGCCCTTGTTCAAGCCAAGATCGTTCTGAGGCAATTAAGAACAAATATTGAACTTGTAGAATGAGATAACGGGCAAATAAGGATCTTACTTATTCATTCATAAAATATCAGATCTCATCCAAAAAAGAAAACCACTAATATTATCCAATCACTACCTTTCTGCAATATAATTACTCCTGAAGGATCAAATCCATCCATATCATCTACCTCTGACTGAAATCTAAATCTCTTCCAGCTTCCGAGGAAATCGATAACCCGGTTAAAGAAATTGCTTGCAACCAAAATGGTGTAGACAACCATAATAAGCGGGTAGATCCTATTAAAATCTTTACCGAAGAAAGGGACAGCATCATCAATTTTACCCATCCTCTGCCATTATAATTGCACAATATATCAGGTGAACTAACGAATATGGTTATTAAAGAAGATAACAGAACAACATCACAGTCACAAAGATCTACATTAGCGTTAGAATTATTAAGCACCCAGAAAAGGTGAAAATACAATGTCACAAGGACTAAGACTAGTAAGTGGTGAAGAAAGACAACTAAAAGGAGAGACCTCACGTACCAATATTAAATCACAACTGCAAAAAAAACATTGCACTAATAAAAGAAAATAACATAAAATAAAACAATAATCACCTTTTCGAAAACAGTTTTCACGTTCCCACCAAGACGAATGAGATTGAGAAAGTTGAATGAAATTGGTGGAGCATACCTGGCAACCATTCTAGTAGAAGAATGAACATTAGACGAGTTACTTACTTTGTCATAAAGAAGAATAGCCACATTTACAAGATGATTTACTAGCTAAAGAGAAATACTCACGAACAAATTAATAGCAAGTTCACAGAGCTTGTTTGCCTTGGGGTTAATGAATAGAACATCAAAGTTCCAAACTTGAATAAAGAATAATATGTGCATACGCACATATACATCAACGGTACAAAAGCAAAGGCCTGTAAAAAAGGTAAGGTAAATAGATTTGAAAATCAGCAGAGAAGTCCTAGAGGAGCAAACAGAAATCCACCAAACACCGGAAAAATTGTGGCAGGAAGAAAATGAACAGGTAATAGTCAGATAATGAGGATATTCATCCTAAACTATCTCAAGTAAATTTTCAGGAAAAACTGATGAAAGAAGTTTATTTCCAGAATTATAGGAAATTGAAACGGGCAAGAAATACACTTAAAAGGAAGAAGAAAGAACTAAAATCCGAAACAGATTTCAGTATGTTCTTATCTTAAATATCTCTGAGCAGTCCCAGATAGATTGGTTTACATCATACTGAAAATGTCAAAATAATTTTCGTTTGCATCCAGTATAGAGATCATTTAACCTACTTTTCTCTAATGTTCTAATGTATATAGGGGTCATAACAGCTAGGCTTTAACTTGTAAATTAGATTAGGAAGCTACAAGTGAAAACAAACCGTCAAGTCAAGACCATTGTGACATACAGTTTTTTCCACCAGTTTGAAAATTAGATGTCATAAATGAAATATGTTTCTTTTCATTTTCTTATCCCAATAGCCCTAGAGGAAAAGCACTTTGAGACAGAGTCACCCGCAGTGCATTTAATGACAGCCTCATGGAACTGATTTGTACATAATAAATAAAATATGCATAAATATCGATACACATATCCTGACAATCACACGATGAGATATAGGAATATAGGAAAAGCAATTGCCTTCTTAAGTATGATGATATACCTGCACAAGCACCTCCTCCCGTCCGACTAATTTAATAAGCATTGAGAAAAGAGATAAATCGACACTGGGTAACAGGGTGGCCTCGGCTAAAAGAATTGCAGCGGACATGATACCAAGTACAATAGCCAAGACTTTCTGAAGATGCTTTCTTAGGATGCATCGCCATATAAATTCTGCAGACAACCACCTTATTATAAATATTCATCATTTAGGATTTAGAGCAGAAAATAAAAACGTTTCTGTGGCATGGTATCTAAGAAAAACAAACCAACAAATAATTACAAGCTAACAAGCACTGAGTAATTTTAAGTGTAGTAATGTCAGACACGTCCATACTGATGTGCAATTAGGGATGTAAATTATGTTCTTTAACAAATAAATAAGGTTCTGTGGCTGGTCATCACTCAAGCGTTTTTCTAGCTTCTTTGGGGCAACAGAAATGGTCGTCTTTTCACTCGTTCGATTGTTTTATGGACATGGTTTTTTCTACTGTTTTCTTCTAGTGCAAAACTAAACACCCTTTTGTTCATTATTGCTTATCTATTTTTTTTTTAACAAGAAATAACTACTCACCGATATAATGGGGAAAAAAATGTTTAGGGATACAAATTCCCAAAAGGAGTGAAAAAGAAAAAGGAAAAATACAAAGCAACAAGTTATAGCTTATCTTATTAAATCTAATTGGAGAGCTTTGTTGTAATTCTCCAATAGGTGCTTCGAGTTTTTGCTCCCATATTTCATCCATCAATAAAATTGTTTCTTCAAACAACATAAAGTAAAATAAAGAATTGCATGTACGTTCAGGGGATGCATTTCGAACGTAAGGCAAAACAAAGAAGAAAACCCACAAAACAAAATGGAAATATACTTGGGAATTACAAGAGCTCGAAACTCTAGCTAGCGAGAATGATAGGACCTCAAGAAACCCACTCAATCCCATTGACTACCAAATACAACATATTCCTTCCTGCGCCTCTTCTATTTATATTCCACATCTAACTAACCCCATTTTGTAGCTCTACTTCCATAAATGTTTACATTTTTTTTCAATTTTTCCAGAAATATCCTTTGAAATCGACATTTTATCGATATTTCCGTCAACATTTCCATAAAATTGAGACCTCTAGATATCCATCAATCCTGACATTTTAAACCTTGGATGCAGGGAAAGAGACTTGCCTTCAATTGAAGAGTCACAAGTCAAATGAAGATGGAAGACATCATATACTGGATGGATAGCACTTGAACTGGTAAAGTATGTTAAGAAACCACTCTCTCTTCCTTAATTCCCACTAAGGGCCATAAAAACATGAATCAAGTTTCTCATTTGAACATTGTACAAGGGAACATTATTAATAGGATTGCATCTACAAGAACACCAAGTCCACTACCTCAAGATTCAATTCACTTCCTTTTATCAGTCAATTTATTCATTTGAAATTGAGAACAGCAAATATTGAACTCAAGTTCCTCGAGAATATAATTCTACGGCAATAGGTGTAACTGATCTTCCCCAACAAACAAATACTGATGAATCACAGCCATAAATCACCCTGAATCGTTTCAGTAGTAGACAAGTACTGAAAGTTTCCTTTCCCAAAAAAAGAAGTAGTAGACAAGTACTGCTACTAAGTTTGGTACCAAACTTCGGCTTAATATATTCAATGTGTTTACTATATTGGTTAACTGGAGGTGAAGCATTTTAGATATGCTTCCAATAGCAGTTCACGACCTAGAACTTGCCATCTGAAAGGAGGTGTTCCTCTTAACAATGCCTAAGGTTGGTACCAAAGTTCGGCTTAATAAATCCAATGTGTTTACGATATTGGTTAATTGGAGGTGAAGCATTTTAGATATGCTTCCAGTAGCAGTTCACGGCCTAGAACTTGCCATCTGAAAGGTGTCCTCTTAAAGATGCCCCATGCATTTGGAAGAGTTCTTGCCAACACAAGCTTAATAAGATCTTGCCACCATTTGATATGATGGAAGACCAAAACCATTGGGACTGCACTCCTCTGTTAAAAATCTCAACCACCAACTTTAGCTGCGAGAAAATATCACTGACGTAAGGAAGGGCATACTTGGATAACCTATCATCTATGATCCACCACGACAACAATATCCTTACCTTGAAAGCAAGGTAGCCTTCAACATGGTCAATGTCATCTTTCCCACCTAGTGGAGTACAGGAATAGGCAGCAAAGCAATCGCAATGGAGCTACTGTCAATGATTTATTTGCTGGTAGATCACACATAGTTCCACAAATGTGTTGATCTCTTGAGTGCCCGCTCCTGGTAGCCCATACCAAGAACTGGAATGGTAAGCACGCAGGAGCTTAGCCATACAAGATGCCTTTATTGGTATGAAACCACCAAGGCACAGGGCGTCCTTTCTAAGTAATAACCATTCCATCCCACTTGGAATCCAGATAGGCTGAAGGTTGAGTTTCAATTTTTAAGTTGATCTTGAATAAAAATGTGTCTTGGAGGATCATCCAAACGAAAAAGACCACCTTATTCTCAATCCAAGATAAATATTGAAGCTTAAATTCATAGCCAAGGAGCTTGAAGATCCATTTAAGGCATCCTAGCCCAACAAATTGAGCAAAAAATGTAGACTTTGTGCAAATCACTGCCCTTGTAAGGATACCATTTACGTACTATTGCCACAAGTCTCCTTCCATACATCAAGGCTGTCCTTGCTCATTGACTAAACCTTCATATATATGCAGTGGTGTGCCAACGACCATTCTGATTCCCACTCCAATGGTCTCTCAGCCACCACAACAAATGGTTGCTCAAAATAGGTAAAGCAAGAAGTGGACCTTTCACCACATTACGATTTATTTGCTAAAAGGCTACCTCAATCGTAGCTGTCCATTGAAGTAGATCTCTTTCCAACCATTCTGAGTGGCCACACTATACCCCTGTCACAAACTTCCAGAGACATGATACACCCATTCAAAGTAAGAAATCTCTCTAACTCCTTCAAGGTTCTTAAAGTAGGCAATTAACTTATAAGCAACCTTCAAAATTGAACTCTTGACTGATCATCATGAGTGAGCCAATGTAAACAATAAAAGGCTTAAAAGAAATGAGTTTAAGTCATGATGACCACCTATGTCTAATATAATATCATACAAGTTTACTCGGCAATCAACTGTAGTGTGGTCGGCTATTGTCCCGTGAGATTAGTTGAGGTATGTGAAAGTTTGCCTAAACTCTCGATATGGAGAGAGAAAAAAATAGAACTCTTGACTGCAACAAACAAGAACACACTGTTCATAATATTTGCAACCAAGGCCAATGGTGAGAAAGAATGACCTACTAGAGACACTGCTAAGTCAGCACATAACCATGTTTCCCTTTTTTTTAGAATCGTGTTTCATAATTCTAAAAAAATGATATCTAAACTCATTCTGCAATGGCATCTCTGTCTCATGTGATGATAAACAATTAAAAAAAGAAAAAAAAAAAAAAAGAAAAAAAAAAAAAACCAATGCATTAAATGATTACCAAGTGTATCTAAGATAGACCCCAACTTCCCATTTCGAGCATGCCTAAGGGTTGAAACATATTTCCTGAAAAATAAAAAGGCCAGTCTGGAGGTTAAGATCTTAATTATGTGTTGAAAGGCAGAAGGCTAAAATAAAAATACCAAAGTTAATAATTAGAGGCAAACCATCCAGTTGACGACCGTCGTTCATAATTCTTTATAGTGTCTTCAAGTTCAAGGGCCTTCATAACGTAGGCCATATATTGGCTACATAAAACAAATAAGATCATGAAATCTATTAAAACTAATTGGTGATAACTATCAGGCAGCAACCAAGAATTCTTGCTTATACAGGAAAGGTTGTAAAATGAGAATCCATAGTACATAGGCAGCAGATATTTGTATGCATACCAATAATTATCAAACTAGAATCTAAATAAACAATCATTTATAGAGATAAATACATCCAAAAAGGGGGAAACATTCAAAATCAACAATTCATGCTTATATAGCATATAGAAAATAACAAAAAAAGATGCAATTCTACGAGTGGTTGACAGCAAGATTTATTTCATTCCCAAGATAAGTCACACGTAAAGCAGTAAAATGGTAGGAACCAAACTGACATTTGGTCTCTAATGATGAACAAATTACAATATTGGAAAAGTGAGGATTTTAAAGCCTCTCCTGACTCCCTAAATTCCAAGCTACTTGAAATACCTGTCCATGCTCTGATTCTCCAACACACTATTTATTTCTAATAACTATGTTATTCCAACCATCTCCAGCTAATAACTAATATGCCCCTAATAATATAGTATATTATTACTTTACCTCTAAATACACCCCATCACTCAATAGATGACAACTCCTACCAATACAACACCACCAAATAGGACTTGCAAATAGGGCTACCAAAACAACTCAAAGACCTCATAATTTTCCAAAATACAAGTTACCCACCCGCCCAGAAAAATACAAGAAACCTGTCCAATCTAAAATGAACAAAGGAAGTAAGTAGTCCATATATACCTTTTATACCGGTAATACTCCTCTCTTGTTCTGCGAAGATGGCGCCTAAGGGTTGCCATTGATTTCTCATCTGTATCATAGTCCATATCATTTTCTCCTAATCGTCCACCTTGTGGTTTGAATGAAGGATCTTCCCTAAACTGAGAACGAAAAAATGGGAAGAAAATGATGCACTAAAAACACTGGTCAAAGTTCAAATGTGTTTGAAGCGAATAAAATAATGAAATAGATTTACCATTTGAGTTAACATGTTGTCAATGACATTCATGTAAGGTCTCAAGGGATCGCGTTTAGACATCTGCTTAGATGTTGCTTGAGCAACCTATTACATAAATGAAGGTCAAAAATCACAAAAAAGTTAGGCTGTTCCTTCTGCCATGCATATTCAGTAATCAATAAGATAACAGAATCTCACTGCAAGTTGCTATTTATGGGAATTGCATCTTTATTTTATGTAGGTAGTCTATACTATACCCCACCTGTTCAAAAGTCTCCATGAAAGAAGTTACTTTTTCTGGATACCAATTTCAATTACACACTCACCAGTAGGTAAAATCAGCCAAATGTCATATGGATCACTCATTCTACATTATTTTCTTGCAAACATAAGATAGAGAAGAGGAAAGTCTGCTTCTTATGTAGATCTACAACTCAGTTAACTAACAAGCCTAAAAAAATGGACCAGTTGTATAGGAATGACTTTGAAAAATAAATAATAGTGAAAGATTAAATAGAGAGAAAAATTGAACTTTTAAAATAAGCACATCAAAAGTACACAACCACATACATATGGAATAAAGAGGGTAAATCAGAAACAAAATGACGGTAAAACCTCAAATGTAACTAATAATAGACAAACTGGTGTGTATCTCTATAGGTGCCTGCCTATGCATGCATCGTTTGTGCACGTGTGAAAGAAAGAGGAACTTCCTGATTTGGAAGGTTTCATTCAGTTAGTTTTTTCTCTCTATCCCATCTGTGAGTGTCATGGGTAGTGTAGGAGGCTAACACTTACAACGATAGCATTTGAGAGTTCTTGATGAGCATCATCAAGTTTAACAGCCATCTTGGATATTTGATGGGAAAGAACTTTTTGGCGTGTAGTCCAATCGGCATTTCTCCAAATACTCTTGGGAATTTCACTCAGACCAAAGCCAAGAAGAAATGCACCTGTTACCAATCCAAATGTATTTGAGCAGGCCATAGCAAAACCCAGAACACCGCCATGCCTATTAACAAAGATGCAAAAGAATTTTATCCCAATCATAAAAGTTATCAATACCATAATAATTCACAGATATGCAAGGGAACAATGATAGCCACTTATAAAACCAAATGGCATAATATACCAAGAGCATTTAAAAACTACAAAGATGAGACCCTTTAAATTTTTGTGGAGGACTCCTCCAATTTACTTTCTAGAATATCAGATAAAGTTCATGATCATTGTTGGATATAGGTTGTTTTTGTTTGGCTGGCCCCTAATGCATGACGCTAAAGCAATAACTAACCAAATCTTGTGCATTGCGATGAGGAGAATTAGTCCAAAAAGACCTATGGATCCAACCACCAAATAAAACACCAAGTTAACATGGATGCTGGTCTTCAGTCTTTCTTTCACAGTGAAGTCTCCTGCATCTTCAAAACCCTGGATAAGTGGCACCACAGCCCTGGTTGAAGATGTGAATTTGAAAATATAAGGCTTACTCTACAATTTTTAACCAAGAGACGTGCATATGTACTATGAGCATACCAGGTAAGTAAGAATGTACTCCAATAGGACCAGCTCCAAAAGAAAGAAATTACTCCAGTCTCTGGCAGATGACTTGTGGTCTGCACATAAATAAGTTATTTCAATAGCAAGAACATGATTGTTGTCTGAATCAACTAAAACTTTCAGAGAGGAAAAGAAAAGTTGGCTAACAAGAGGATGCTAAATGATCTCTAATTGTCTTTTTGCATAAATTATTGGCAGTACTTTCGATGCAGAAAAGGGGAACCGGCAGTAGAATGCAAATGAGAACCACAACCAGCTAACTGGAAGTACGACTGCCAAAAACCTTTTTTTTTCTTTTTTTTGAAATGCGACTGCCAAGAACTAGTATTACTAAGTAGTTGATCGAATATGCTGTATATGCTTCTAATCTGTCTGTCTCAATAAATTTATAGATAGATAGATAGATAAAATTGGTACCGTTATCAATGACAATGAAAATAGAGATCCAGAGCAGTAAACAATCTCTAATATTTTGAAAAGAACTATCATTATCAATCAAAAGGCATGAAATTGTTCCTACAAAACCACGCCATGAATTCGCCAATTTGAAGGCAAATAATCGAAACCTACCATACAGACCTCCATCGAAGAAAGTAATCGAGAAATTACACAAAACCTAATCACCTGAGCTAATTCCCAAATCTCCTTCCAACGGCAAATTAAAATCTCACCAAACCAATTGTCAGACTCGTATCAAAGGCATCAAGATGTCTAATAACCAAATAACGCCGAATTCAACAAACAACAGCATCAGATGAATCCAATCAACAAGAAACGATTGATTAGAAACATACCGTCCAGATGTCCGCAGGGACGAGAATAATGATGGAGAGGGAACAGAACCATGTATATCCGACGGTAAGAAAGACGTAACGAGGCACCCATGGGCCAGCGAAGTACTTGAGCGTGATGATCACCATGCCTAAAGTTAAAGGCAAAGAGATCAGATAGAACACCCACATGTTTCCGTCCCGAAAATTTCTCCCCTCCCCGATGAGTTTTGTCAATTGAAACGGAAGGGAGAAGACGGGGGGAAGACGATGCGAATGCCTGACCCAACAATTCACAACAACAACATTGTAAGACGCAAGAGCGAAAGCTTTCAGCAGTTGGTGCGCGCGAAAATGAAAGAGTTGAGCTCTCGTTTGGTACGGACGGAACCAATGAAGAAACGATGGTCAAGGGATCCGAGGACACGCTTCCTTCCGATTTTAATTAAAAACAAAAAACCAGAAGAATTGGACCGAGTTTTGTCTCACCTCATAAATCAAACAACAAAATTGTGCCACAAGGCGCAAAAATTATACTCATGTGCCATTAATATATTCCCTCTTGCTAATTGCCTCCTTTGAGCAAAATTTAAAACTAATGACAATAATAATAATTTTCTCACCTTATTAAAATTCCATTACCTACCCAGATTTGGCAACATGGAATATAATAATAATTTTTTATCAATAAAAAAAACCAACCCAGATCGTTTTTCTTTCGTTTTCCCGGACGTGGCATGGCAACAACTGTAACGGCATTCGAACCCGCAATTCTTCATTTAAAGCTCTCCCATTTGGGTCGGGCCGTCTCTTTTTTGTTTCACGGCCCATTTATGCCTCGGCCCATGTTCGTTTCGTAACCCGTTGACCTGCAAGCAATTACATTTGATGGATTTTATGAGAACGTTATTAATGATTTAAATTCTCGGACCTATAAAATAGGTTACTGTTATGCTCCAATTTAATGGCTATTGTGGTTTTGTTTATTGTAATTCTTATTTATTGCGAACAAATATGTTGTTTGTGTGCATAACCATAATTCAACTCCATCTTCACTCTCAATTTTTATAAATATGTATTTAAAAAAATTCTACTTTTTTTTAGTATAACAGGATAAAGAATTGAACCTCTGACTTCTAGATAAAAAGGTCATACCAACTACAATTAAATTCATTTTTGCAGCAAATATATTCCTATGACGAGATTCTCGATTTTACATAATTATGTACCATTTATAAGCAATTACAAATTTTTAAATGTACCCTGGT
This sequence comes from Lagenaria siceraria, assembly GCA_002890555.2. Taxonomy (NCBI): domain Eukaryota; kingdom Viridiplantae; phylum Streptophyta; class Magnoliopsida; order Cucurbitales; family Cucurbitaceae; genus Lagenaria; species Lagenaria siceraria. Next base: position 5,887,549 of record CM016485.1, on the reverse strand, counting down.
GGGTTAACGATTGGATAAATGATTTTTTCCTTCTATTAGTCTATTCATTGATAGAACCTATTTATATTTAAAATTCATGAGAAAGTATAGTCAACAAAGAAAAAATATGTGTATCGTATATTTTTCATAAATAAATATTGATCCATTTGTGATTTTTTTTTTTTTTTATTTCATGCTTTGTCATATCATATAATTATTTTCTTTTATCTTGATGAACATACTTAAAATAAGTCAACTCAAACATAATTCAATTGACGTAGAAGTCCAAAACAAAACACGGTGAAAATATTTCATATCAAAAGCGTTCCATCAAGCATCTACCATGTTTGATTTTATTTGTGCTTTTGTTCTTTCTTCTAACATAAATAAATAAATAGGGTAGTTGAGGATTTTTCTTTTTTTTTTATCCATTTGCCACTACGTAATTCTAAATTTTCAAACTTACTCCACTAATAATGATAGTTTTTTTTCCATTATATCTGTTAAAAAACGAATCAAGCTACATTAAAAAAATTAAAAGGTATTAAAAGTTTATATTTTGTTTTTAAAATTGGATAAGATTTTGAAAATAACTTTTTTAAAATATGCATAAAATCATTCTCAAATGCTGAGTTTCTTTCTCGAGTTAAAAGTACTTTACACGTGTATTGTGTTTGTAACTGTAAGTTGCAATTGTAACATTTTTTATTTTTTTTGGAAAAGGAACTGTAGCTTGTTTGTAGGTATACAAGATTTTTAATATACATCATTAATGTCTTCAATCTTATAAAATCAATATTGCTTATACCGTTTCAAAAATAGCTTGCATTAGTGATAACAAGTTTGATAGAAATTGGGTAATCAAATATATAATCTCCATCCAATCTTAAAGTATAGGACTAAAATTAGATGATTCTTAAACTAAATCGAAATGTTATTTTAATCTATAATTTGTATACTTATGAATGGTAACTATGTGTGTGCATTATTTTTATTTGATTTGTAAATCTCCTCTATTTTTTTAGTACAATAATTACAATATGAGAAATTGAACCTCAAACCTCTAGAAATAAGTGCATATCAATTATCGTTGAGTTAGATTTAGTCTGTCATAAATACCTCCCTAGTTAATTAGTTGAGTTGTTTATTACTTGTATGATTTGTAAATTTTTTTTTTTTGTTACGAATAAATATGTCAATTGTTTCAATGTGTACTCTTGTAGTTGGTTCAAAACGTTATATTTATATCCTATAGTTTTCAAATCAATCATAATTTTAAAATAATGCTAACATGAGTTTAGTTCATTAGTAATTTGCATATATTGTATTTTTTTCATGTTCAAATCTCCAACCCAACACATTTTTTATACTAAAAATGGAACTGGCTTGTGCAAATTTACATACTTGATTGGAGCCAATCTAACATGTCTCCTCAACTATATAATACATTTGATAGTTGAATTAGGTTTAAGTTGATACAATCTAAAAGATTTATAAATTTGACATATATCAAAAAAATTATTACTGATATAGGATTAATAATTACCTTCAATATAATTTGTAGTAGAGAGATTGTATTTCCCTCGATCGCTAATAGGTGAAAAATAATAAGAATTTATGTTATTACAATAAGGGTATAGAGATTCGAACCATCATACATCCTAATCACTAATAAATACTATACATTAATTTTAACACGAAATGTTTATTGTAATAGAAATATTGGATAAGATGTTTGCATCACCATCCACGTTTGTTTTTACTTTTTTGTCTTAATATACTCTAGACAATTAGTGGCCATTTTGTAGTTGTTTGTCAATCGCATGATTCTAAATATTATATCAAAAGTCCACTGGTAGCTTAAGACAGTAGATTGCCAAATAAACAAATCAAACCTCATTGAAATGGTATCCCCTTTACCATAAAAAAATTAAAATAAATATAATAATAATAGATTGTTCACGAAATTGCCAAGATTGGAACTTGCGTTTTTTCCGTCGTCGTCTCCGTTGATTTTCCAGAGGCAACTGCCAAAAAAATTGCAATCCACGTATTTATTTATATTTATTTTCTAAACCATATTTTCATAATCCTTTTGTACCCGTTTTTCTACATGTAATATTAAATATTTTGTTTAAAAACTAATAAACAAAAATAAAATAAATAAACAAATCCAATAATTAAACTAATATTTAAATAGTCAAATCGAACATAATTCAATTGACATATGAGTGTATTAGTAACTATGAAACGAATTGTCCTTACCCTTAGTATTTTAAAAAAATCTAACATTTAAATAATATTATATTTTCCTGATATAAATTATCAACTCAATTAATTTGTTAATACCATAAACCGAGTGGCTGAGATGGAGTACTCCTATATTCCTCAATTATGTTTCCACAAAAAATAAAATAAAAAAACCCTCAATTATGAGTGATATATTGCTAATATATACCACTCATTTTTTCATAAATTTAGATAATTAAAATCTTCAATTGCCCAAAATTATAGATATATGAAATTAGATGCATAACATTTTAGATTACCACATAATTGTTATTTATTAGACTGTTTGGTATCCTTGCTTTTTTTTAGTACAACAACTACAATGATGGGAGATCGAACCTTCAATTAAGTCAATTATCGTTGAGTCAAACTCACTTTGATCGTTCCCTTACTTTTTCTAGGTGATTTACATATTAATCTAATTTAAATTTAAATAATATTTTGGTATTTGTTATTTAACATTTTATTCTTCAAATAATAAAACCAGTTTATAAAACTAATTAAAAGACAATTCAGTTGTATAAGAGAGAAAACTCATATAGAAAAAAAAAACTACACTTTATATTTCATTTTAAAAAAACCAAGGTATTATTCATTTTAACCATAATTTATTTTATATCTAAATGTAAACATATGCATATAGTTATTTGTTAGTGTAGGAGTGTATATATAATTTATTTATAATTAAAAAAATACATAGTTTTATTTTAAATTTGATAAACCTACTAAAATTAACGTAGTTCAATTGACATAAAATATATATCATCGAAATAAATTTAATCGCCCTTCTTAAAAACTAAAATAAAATAAAACTCCACGACCCCCTCTCTTTAAAATTTATGCCTCCAAGAAAGGGAAAGCTCCATGGGACACGCATATGTTGGTAAATCTTACACGCATGCATATATATTAGATAAGAAAAAAATATCTTTTAATCATATGTAATACCATTTTCCATATTACTATATGATTTTTTATATATATTGGAGAACATAAATATATTAGTTATATACGTCGGTATTTTGAATTATTAATACGACAATTTGGTAACATGCATCCTTCCGTGAGCTAAAGACCAAAAATGAAGTGTCACGTGTCTAATTGTTGTCACTTCCAAAACCGTGGCAAAGGGATAAGTCTTTGCTTCATACTTGTCGACTAATAATCCTTCTTGAACAATTGATTAGCTTATATCCTTTTGGCTTTAACACGTCGGTGCTGTATTAAATTTTATTCATAAATCAGAGATGCAATTTCTATGCTATTAAAAATTTGAGTATTTTTGTATAAAACAAATGGGTTGTGATTTTGAATGCAAAATAAAATAGTCCTTATGGGTTATCCCTCATCTCTGAAGCTGGGTTTTAATATTTAAAAGTAAAATAAAATTTTAAAGAAAACGCTAAAAAGCCTACACAAGTTAATTTGTACACATTGTAAATGAAAAAAAAATTAAAAAAAAAAAAAAAAAAAAAAAAAAAAACGTCAAGGGAGGGAAATGAGATGGTTTTTTCATAGGCACACATCCACTGGAAATGAAATTTTAAATATATAAAAATGAAGAATTATTTTTAACGGCGAAACTGTTGAAAATATTTTTAAATATAGTAAAATGTCATCGTCTATTAATGATAGACAATTATGATAGACTACTATCATTTATCACTGATAGATACTGATAAGATATCGTTTGTCACCGATAGATGGTGATATTTTACTATATTTTATAAATAAGTTTGTTTATTTTGCTATATTTAAAAATGACCCTAAAATTAAACTTTTACGATGATAACAAATCATATCAAAATAGTCATAAAACATTTCACTACAATGTAAGAACTCTAACCATTGGATCGTATACCCTTTCGGTTCACACCATGCATACAAGTCAATATCAAACGATAATATTTTCCACAATGAATGTAGCAAAGAACGACTCAACACAACGCTAGATGAAGAGAGAAAGAGACTAAAGAGTCAAGCATTATAGTTCATCTCATCTTCCTAATCCCATCACTATAATTGTCTTTTCATGAAAATTATTCAAGAGCCTAGCCTGGCTTCAACGATATAAATTATGTCAAAATAAACATAACTATTAAATAACTAATTTACTCAAATAATCTAAGTTGATGGATGAAATTAGTAAATAAAATATTGTATCATATAGCAGCTCCCTTATTTGTGGACTTTAAATATGTAGAATGCTCAATAAGTGAAAATCAATATTAATATGAGAGAAAATTACAATGCAAATATTTGAACACAAAACCTCTCAAATCACCTGCTCTAATACATGTTAAATAATTGATTGACACAAAAATTCAAGCAAATGTGATATGAACTACCAATGACTCAAAGTTATTGCTTATATTTTCTTCAATTATTTAAGTGTAGTTTTGTTGTTTTCAACTTTGTCATTTTTAAAGCATATCCAATAAGGGTATACTTTAGTCATTTTAATAAGATCTATGATATGGCACACATTAGGATTTTTGGAGGCTATCTAAAACCTAGTCATTAGGTTGTACAAAACAGTTTTTGATTTTGAATTTTGGAAATAAAATTTTTCCTCTATGTTGGTGATGAGAAGATTCATCACCATCCTTTTTTGCAATTCTTGATATAAGGTTATGTTGTGGGTGAATTTGAACCTCACAAGATAGGCCAAAAGTCAGGAAAAAAACAAGGGAAGATATATATTAGATAAAGTAGATTTATCTAATCATATCTAATCCTAACTTATTAGAATTAGGAAGTTCCATCTCATCCTTATCATAAGAAGAAAATGTAAACTCTATCTCACTCTCCCTACAAATACATCATTATAACTCCATACGAGGGATCTAAAACTTGATCGGAGACTTTGAACTTTATCAAAAACTTTTGACTTCTTCTTCTCCATTTTATAATTACGGAGGCATCATAACCATTTGTTTTCGTTTTGCAGATCATCTCTTCCCTAAATTCTAAATTTTGTCACGTGGAGGTCAAGTGCACTTTCCTTTAGGCCAAAATTTGGCATCAACAAGTTGCATGCTTGAACATCCAAGTAAGACCGATCAAATTGCTTGTAGAGTGTTCAAACCTTGAGTAGGGAGGTAGTTTTCTCCTAAACTCATGGTCTTTATCACAATATAACTTCTCATAACTCTCTTTAATTTGAAGTTGTGCTTAATTGATTTAGGATTCTCATACCAAAAGAGTTTCTAATTCCAATTCACTAGAGTTTTTTCATATCAAAATGAATAAAGATCAATTCAATATTATACCATCTTATAACAATAATTCAACCGTTTAATAAACACACATTCTTTATTGCAAAGTCGTATTACCGTACTAAGAAAATAATATACTTTCATAGTTTGGTATCAATTTTTTTTTTTTTTTTTTTTTTTTTTTTTTAACTAAAGAAGAAGCAACGGCCATTTCAATAAATGAAAAGGGTCGATCGGTATTCGGTAGTAGGAAAAAGGGATTCACGGTGGGATGTGGATACTTGGAAGTGAAGTAATCCAAAATGATGGAGGAATTTCGAATAATGCAGTCATAGGTTTGGCTTTTGAGGCAAAAAGTTTAGTTGAGGTTCTTGTAAATCGTGCAAAGAAGGCCATGGGAGTATGGGCAGAGAGCAGGAAACAGGTGGGTTACCCAATTAAAAATGGTAAAAATGAAAAAACGGTGTCGCCCTAACAAAATGCCACCTCGCCTTTTGTGCCATCAAACCTTTCCCTCCCATTCTTTGTTGGTTTCCCGATGCCTTTTATCTATCTATTTATTTATTTAATATTCTTCGCTTTCTTCCAATATCTATTTAAGAAAAAGGGAGCCACCACTCAATCCCCCACACTAATTTGCTGGGCCCCACTTCCCCGCTTCTCTTCTCTGCCGCCCACGTCACCTTCTTTTATTTTCAGTTGCACTTCTCATCATCCTTCCCCCCTTCTTTATGTTTAGGACAACCACACATGCATTAAATGCTTTCCTCCCTCCTATGTTATTTTATTTTTCCCTCAATAATTCTTAATTTAGATAAAATCTATATAATTACACTATATATAAATATAAAAAAATAAACAAAATATTTATAAATATAAAAAAAATAAATTATTGCGTATATTAATAAATAGTTTGATTTTTAAATCTTAAAAAAATTAATATTATGAATCGAGTTAAAAATATTCGACCAAATTCATAGTTGCATGCTATTAGACCAAATTCACTGTGTTAAAAGTTTTATACCGAATTCATAAATTTTATATTTGTTTTTTAGTGAGAGATTTTTTTTTTTGATGCATTGGAGCTTGGTTCCAGAAATTTATGCCTCCATGACTAAAAAATATTAATTTTATGTTTTATAAACTATTTATAATATGAGTATACGATTTCATACTTCACCACTTCACCTTTTATTCCAAATACTTATTGATTGGTGAGAAATTTTTTTCTAAACAACAAACATACTATTTAAAACGGTTTCAAGAAAGGAAAATTGTTGTGTATAGAAAAAAATAAAATAATTACACATATAGAAAAAAGTGCACTCATGCTTTTGTATTTCTCACTTTTTTTTTTTTTGTATATGTATAATTACTTTTATTTTTTCTCTATTTGTGAAAAGATCCCATCAATAAAATATGAGAAATAACTAATTAAACATTAATGAATCTATATTAATAATTAATTAAATATTAATTAAAATTTAGTAATGGTCTGTTAATTCTCTTCATCATATTATCTCTATTTATTTTTAAAAGAATATTTTGTTTGATACATTTTATTTTTGCCGTAACTATTTTACACCCTTCGATTTGACAAGTGAATTTCGTAATTTAAGAAAATTTTAGATAAAAAAAAATGTCAATCTATTTATAACAAAATGGTAAAAAAATATGTTGATAGACGTTAATAGATTTCTATTAGTGTCCATCACAACTATTTAAAAATGTTACTATTTTGTGTAAACAATTTTTCCTATTTTTCTATTTTTAAAAATGTTCCCGTAATTTACCTATTAATTTTAAACCCAAAAATTACGAAAAGCATTCTAAAAACACGCTAATTTAATGCAAAAACAAGCTTTTGCACGAGATTTATTTGATTAATGTATAAAATTGAATACTAAATAACTTCATCACAACTTACAAATTTCAAGACTAAGTTAAAAATACAGTTTTAATATCGTTTGGTCTGAATCTTATTAACAGCATATTGATATATGTTTTATAATTCATTATCAAAATACTTCATTAATTTTTGTCTAAACACATATTCAAATTCACATTTTTTTGGTTTCATATTGAAAAAATATATCGCAAGTTTGTTAAAATGAAAACAAATTATAATAACCAAACTTATAGTCATTGTTTAGAACAAAAACAAACATGTTGAAAGTAGAGAAGTAAAATGACATTTGAACTTTCCCTTTTCCTACTCACATCACTTTCATCCTTCTCTTTTTGTTCCCATTTCATCATTTTTTTTATTTTTTATTTTTTGCAAAAATTAAGGGAGGCTATTGCATGGAGTTTGCAGAAACAACTTTATAAGCTGAGTGTGGTGCCGCCCAAAATCATTGTATCAAATCTTTTTTTCTTGTCCATATATTTTGCATCCATCAATTATTGAATGAAAACCTAACTCCAAGTAACGTTCCCATCCAAATGGGATTAGGGAATTTCCCGGCCCCTAAAAAAAAAAGGTTTTACATGAGTCCAAATCATATGAAAGGTTTAAAATATGTTGAGATGTCAATTTTATATAAATATTTTTTATTGTCAATAGATATTTTAAAATTATTGAAAAATAATATTTAAATTAATAAATAAAACTTTTAAACAAGTCAAAAGGTTTATTATTTATATTAGGGGTTGTTTTCCAATATAGAAAAGGAAAATTTTTATAAATAAAAAAAATGTCAAATTATTTACAGAAAATAACAAAAAAAATTGATACATATTGATAGACTTCTATTAGCATCTATCAGTGATAAACTTCTATCAACGTCTATCACAATTATCTAAAAATTTTGTTATTTTGTGTAAATAGTTTCCTTTATTTTTCTATTTTAAATTTTTTTCCTATAGACAGTAAAATTTTTCTATATTTGTAAATAGTTTGATATTTAATCTGTTTATGGTAATTTTCCTATATTATATTTATATTACTAACATTTTGATGCTTATTTGTTATCTTTCATATATATTTATGGAGTGTTAATGTTTAACCTATAAAAGATGGAAATGTCTACCCTCCTTACAATAACAATGCCTCCCACAATCTTAAACAAATTTCTAAACATTTCAAGATACATTTTGAGACGAGGAAATCAAACATGCTCGGTTAATATTTTTAGCAACTTTAACAAATAGTCATGCACGCTCTATATCAGTTTCCCACCAAAATCTATGCTATTAAAAAAAAGACATATATATATATTCTAGATTTTTTTCATAATATGTGGAAAGAAAAAATCAAACCAAAACTTTAAAGTCGATAGTATTTCATACTAATTGAGTTAGGTTCATTTTAACAAAAATAAAAAATATATATACGTATTAATAAGAATATTATACATACACATGAAATTCGACTTTCACGTTTAAATGGATAAAGTTGGTAACCATAATAAATGAAAATGAAAATGAAATAGAATTTATCGGTATTTCCGCGGCAGTAGTGCAAAGTTTGCGGACTAGCACAAACCTCACGCGCTCGAGTAGGATATATTTATACTCGTTGAAATAGGGATCATATGTTTGATTAATATCTCGGACTTCTAAAGTTCGAATTTCACGACCACGTTTGGGCAGAGGTAGCTGCGGTTCGCTCAAACTTTGGACGTATAAAAAAGCGACACGTGTTTTTCCTGAATCGACTTGTCGTCCTCTCTCTCTTAAAGACTTTTGGATATTGGCATTGATCTGAGTGCTGAGTGCTAACCCAACCCGCCGTGCCAACCAATATTCCTTCATACACCCATCTTCCTTCTTACTTTCCATGTCTTTAAACTTGTACACCACATGCTCGATAAATTGCCCAACTGAAAAAGTAGAGCCCAACCAATTTAAAACTCAACAACTCTACTGCTGCTGTTTCTGTGAGATTGGGAAATTTGTTCACTGCTGATATTCGAAACTGAACTGAAACCCAAAATGGAACGCTATGAGATACTCAAGGATATTGGGTCTGGGAATTTTGGTGTTGCCAAACTTGTGAGAGATAAATGGAGTGGCGAGCTTTATGCTGTCAAGTATATTGAGAGGGGCCAAAAGGTACTGTTCTATCATCTTCATAACTCCATTCCCAGTTCTTCCCTCCCCCTTCTCAATCGTTGCAAAACATGAGCTCCAGTGATTTGGGATTTATGCTGTGTAATATGTCGGTTCAGTTTATATCGATTTTGCGGAGGATCTTTGCCTGTTTGATGGTTATTCGTTTTCTTAATCTTTTTGCAGATCGATGAGCATGTTCAGAGGGAGATAATGAATCACAGGTCTTTGAAGCATCCCAATATCATAAGATTTAAGGAGGTATTTGATTTCAAGTTGTGAAAATTGTTTTTGATGGTGGTTCAATTTCTCCACAGTGGTCAAACTTTTTTTGGGTTCAATCAAGCGTGTTCATCACCACTTGACCACCTACCTCCACATTAAATATTCATGATTTTTTTAAAAAAATTATTATTATTGTTAATCATTGATGGGTCAGATGCAGTTGTGTGTTTTTATTTGAAAAATATGAAAGAAAGAATCAGAGTATTTATGTACGAAGATGAAGTTTAAGTACATTTCGTTTATCTTTTAATTTCTGAAAAATCGTACACTTTTTTAAGCTGCTTCCCCAGAAGCATTTCTTTGATTCCGCGTGGATGTAAAACGTTTTTGGTTTATGCATCAAACATTTTCAGCTTAATTTTTTTTTAGCTATTTTTATGCTTTGTAAAATCTCTTATTTCTTCTAGACCTTCCTTTCTTGGCCAAGACTTCTTGTAGTTGACAATGAATGTTGTACTAGTTGTCTCATTTTGTTCAGGAACTTCACTTTTTATTTATAAAACAAATTTTATTGTTAAATTTCTGTTTAAAGAGCTTCTTTTATGCAGGTCCTACTCACTCCCACGCATCTGGCTATAGTCATGGAATATGCAGCTGGGGGAGAACTTTTTGAAAGAATATGCAACGCCGGAAGATTCAGTGAAGATGAGGTAAATTAGGTTGCTAACTGACAACTATCGTTTTTCTTTTTTGTATTTGGTAAAATAACTTTCTTAAATAAAGCATTTTTTTAAGGCTATAATTTGGTAAGTTGATGAGAAACTGAATTGCCATGACTTGAACAGTTTGCATTTGGATGACTTTGCCGACCTTTATAGGCCAATCAGTCCTTGATTTACATAAAATTGGATTCTTACCTAAATGTTATGTTTGTTCTCCTTCTCTTTCTTAAAATTGTACAGGCAAGATATTTTTTTCAGCAACTGATTTCAGGAGTCAGCTACTGCCACTCAATGGTACTGCGCTCTACTTGTCTAATGGGCTTGTTTTCTGATTTATATGTGGTTCGCTTAAGTCACATTTCAGGCTAATTATCCTGTGTTTCTTCTCTTCCTTTTGATTTTCAGCAAATTTGCCACAGGGATCTTAAGCTAGAGAACACACTTCTAGATGGAAGCTCAGCCCCGCGGCTCAAAATTTGCGACTTCGGCTATTCCAAGGTATGAACTTCAAAACAGTCTAATTAGTCCAAATCTAGATTTATTATACAGTTCCTGTTTCTAACATAATGGTTTCACTTCACAGTCATCAGTGTTGCATTCCCAACCAAAATCTACTGTTGGAACCCCAGCCTACATTGCACCAGAAGTTTTGTCTAGAAGAGAATACGATGGGAAGGTAGTGCCAATCTATTTTCCTTGCCCCGACCGACCGCCCCTCATCTTCATCTTCTGTCAATTTCTATTGCTTTACCACCACCAACTGTTGTCTCCAGCAATCTCTGATCTCCTTTTTAATTTCATGAGTTGCAGATTGCAGATGTTTGGTCTTGTGGGGTCACTTTATATGTGATGCTGGTTGGAGCTTATCCTTTTGAAGATCCTGAAGATCCCAAAAACTTTAGAAAGACGCTCCAGGTTAGTCTTTGCTTTCTTTTTTTCTTTAATTTGTTAATTTCCAGTTGCTTTTCTTTACAACGTCTTTAACTAGCAATGCATCATTTGTTTACACTACAAGCAGAGGATTCTTAACGTCCATTACTCAATACCACACTATGTTAGAATTTCATTGGAATGCAAGCACCTTCTATCTCGAATTTTTGTGGCAGATCCAGAGACGGTATTTGAACTCGTCCACTGTTCTTTTGTTACATAGAGTTAAATCTTAAAAACGTTTCCAACTTAGGTATTGCAACTGAGTATGAATTGTTTACAGAGAATAACAATCCCAGAAATCAAGAAGCACCCATGGTTCTTGAAGAACTTGCCTGTAGAGTTCACTGACGAAGGGTTGGGAGGGATGCAGAGTAATGAAGAAAATGAGGCATCACAGAGTATTGAGGAGATCCTGTCCATAATTCAAGAGGCTAGAAAGCCAGGAGAGGGGCTCATAGTTGGAGGGCAAGGGCAGTTTGTTGGGGGCAGCTTGGACATGGATGACTTGGACACAGATCTTGACATCGATGATTTGGAAGCAAGTGGTGACTTTGTTTGTGCCTTGGAGTGCTAGTCCTTGTCAAGAAGGCCAGGCCAACTTTGGTCAAACAAATAAAAATGGAATTAATGGTTGGGTTGGGGAATCAAATTCTCTTAATTTAGTGGGATGATGGCGTGTATTGCTGTTCGTGGGAGGTTTCTATCTGTCTCTTTGAGATTGTGCAGAGTCCATTAGAAACACTGTAAATTTATGTAGCAGCTTTAATAAGCCAGTTGTTTACCTCTCTTTTATTCATCTTTACGCATATGTTAAGCCGATCTTTGTTTCTTCCATGAGAATGATATCAATGTCTTATCTGTTGAATGGACATATATTATATAAACATTTTTTTTCAGTAAGATCTATAAACATTCTTTTTTTAGTTGAACAATTTACCGGGTGAATATTTAAACTTTTAACCTATTAATCGAGATTACATATTTTATTTTCAGTTGAACTATGTTCACGTTGACGATACAAGTGGAACTATAAGAGGATTTGAACTTCTGATAACTTCAAAGGTAGTAGTAATATCCTATATTATATTTTGATTTTCAAACTTTGTACTCTTAATTCATTTTGCTTGAAAATGAATGGGAAATGAGTGGTTGAGAATCATTCTATCAATTTCAAATATTTTTGTCATTTCCTATTTAAAGTGAAGAGTTCAATAATGCCAATGTCATTTTCTTATTTTGATGGTGACAATTTTAAGTCAATAATAGTTGTAATTTGGATTCTAGTATCATTAAACGCAACTTCTAAAATTTTATTGTCATTGCATAATTCGTTTTCCTTGTTATTTTTCCATTTTAAATTTATATGGCTCTTATTTTCCGACTAATTAGTTAATGTCATTTTATTACATTTTGTCCAGACAAATTTGGGAACAAGCGCCTTAATATTTGTTTTAGGTGCAATATGAAAATTTATGTTCGGTTTGCAAAGTCAAGTTACCACTCGGCTGCAATCACTTTTCAAGTACTCAAAAGTGAATTTTAAATGTTAAAAATAATTTTTAAGTACGTGAAAAATTATTCCAAATAATTTTTTGATTGCAACAACCAGTGAATCTTCTATAGTTTCAATAAAAAAAATATAAAAGACTTGTCAATAATGAATGCAACCTTAATTTACAAGTAATTAAATTTTTTTTTTTTTAACAATATATAAGGGAGAGAATTGTGCCTCTGATTTTAAAGTTGATAATACAAGCAATATGTAAGTTGAACTATGCTCATTTTGACAAGTAATTAATTATGTTTTACTTTTGTTAGTGGGTTTAATTTAGGATAGTGTATCCTAAATAAGAAGGTAGTGGCCTAATGGCTTTTCGATAATAATTAAAACCATGAGAGAATTTTAAGGTAAGTGCATTAGTGGTTAGTTTTTTACTTGTCTATAAATACTTGTAATATGTTTCCTCTTAAATGAACATAAAACTCAATTGAAGCATTTGATCTTTTGTGCAATAAATATATATATATATATATACTTTTTCTGTTTTCATCTTTTGTTCTCTTCGTTTGTTATTTTTCGTTACACGACTAACAACAAATAAAACATAAAAGCTTGTATATTACCAAAACTTTCTTCCTCTTGGTTTTTTTTTTTTTTTTTTTTTTTTTCGTTTTAAGAATATTAAAAAACTAACTTATGTCCGCATACACACATACCTACATACTTCAACAAGCATATGATTTGGGAGTGATTTGAACTTCTGTCATCTTGATTAATAATAAATGTCCAAACTCATTGAATTATCCTTAAGTTGACAAAGTCATAAATGTATACAAAATATTCACTCACTCAATTAATGTTCAAGAATAATACTATGGACAGCCAAATTTCTAAATATTATCCTAAGTGATTTGACTGAGAAATGAGAGAACACCTTTTCAACCTAAGAGATAATCTTCATTCTTATAAATTAATATAGATATTATACAATGTTTAGAACTTATCAAACCATCCCTGATCTCTTTGTTGAAAAGTTCATTAATTAAGTTAATAATTAAATGTAGTGGCCCCCAAGCCCCAAAGCCATTGACTGATCTGAAAAATATAAAAAGAATAATCAAAAGGATTTCCCAACTGCAGAAGCCCCATGAAGTAAGTATACCTAAAAAAGTATAAATTAAGCATAAAGTGAAATAAATAAAGGTTGAAGGATCTTAAAAGCTTAGATCAGCTAATTAGTGGGCATGAAAATGTGGTTTTGAGTTCCAATACCTTTCTTCCTTATTGGGGAATGATGATTTGAAAATGCAGAAACAAATCAATGCAAATTTGTGTTGTTTTGTCTGTTGTTGAGATCTCAATCTTATCTGAAATTAAAACAAGAGTTATTGAAGTAGGGTTCTCATGAACCACCTATGTGATTTTTTTTATTTTTTTTTTATTTTTTATTTTTTTAATTAATACTGTATATTATATTTGACGATCCTGATGTTTTTTTAATTGATTGGACAACTATTAAGATAACTATCTAGCTTGACAACGACAATTTGTTTTAAATTTCTCTCATTTAGAAATAGATTAAGATTAATAATGCTTTTGGTTTTACAAAATATATATATAATCTCAATCAAATTGGGGGGAAACTATTTAAAAGAGTTTGTTCAATTATAATAATAATTTTGTAGTTTTAAATTTTTATATCTTACTCTTTTTCCCCCCAAAACATTGAATTGCAAATAAAGAAGATTTAATTTCATAATCTGAGGTCAATAAATAATTAAAAGACAAACAATGAAGTTAAGAAAAGAACAAGGACAAAAAACCAACTAAGCATCCATTACTCAAGAAAAACAAAAGTTCCAAAGAGAAAATCCTCATGAATCTTTAATAGAAGCCCCAAATTACTTAGAGCAACCAAGACAGACGATTATTGTACTAAAGTGATAAGTTCCTTATATAAACCTCACAAATCGTCTTGAAATTAAATTTGTTATTACAACAATTGTGAAGATGAAATTTAAATTTTGAAGAAGGTCATGACAATTACCATTAAATTAAGTTTATTTACGATCTTAAAAGTATATTTTATCTGCTAAAAAAGCCCAACTATTACATTTTATTTTTATTTTGTCAATCAACCCCTTTGACTTAGGTAGAGTCAACAAACACATTTAGCTAAATTAAAAACGCCGGCTTATTATAATTGTTATTAGTTTTTTGCGAGATAAAAAACGCCGAATTATCGCCATGTAAAAAAAATGAATCATCTCATAATCATCCTAGGGTAATTTGACATATAGCAATTTTGAAGATTACATTTAGAAATATGACAAAATAAATAATTATTTAGATTTTTAGCAAGCAGCCTCTCTGCACGTGCTTTTCTGCCTCTTCAAAAATGTCCTCGATAACATTTAATGTAATTGTATATTTTGTTTGCAGATTTAAATCCTAATATCTTACCTGATTTTTCTCAGATTCCAGTAGTTAATTTTTCAGTTTATCATATAATTTTCTACTTTATCTTAATTTTGTTGATACAATTTCTAAGTTATTTCGAAATTGCTCCTCCACTACGGAATGTACAGAGCAGCGGTGGCAGAAAGCTTAATTCCAGTCAAAAGTAACCTATTGTGCTTCATAGTGCGTTAATTGGCCGTATGAATTGGATGACCACACTCTCAACACATAATTGTTCTATCATGCTAACAGATGGGAGCCTCCCCTGCAAACCATCGGTGTATACTTGTACTTATGTTGTCATCTTATACTTTAGTGCAAATACAATATATTTGTATAGTTGATATTTTAGAAGCGTGGAGTTGTAAACTCCACTCTTTATTCGACATAAGACGATTGTAAGTCTCATAACTAACAAATATCAGTTTTATGCTTTATTAACTACTTACAATGGGATCTAGAGTTCCTAGTTCCTTAGAATTCCTAATTTTACTCTTTACCTCAAATACTTCTTAGTCAATAGTACCTACAACGCCTCTATTTTGTTAGAGAAACGATTCGGCATGGCTTGACGTTCCCCATAGATATATATCATATCAAATCAAAATTGATATAAGCCTATTACCCTATTACCACTTGCCCAGTGCCATAAATTAACAATATATTTTATTTTTTTAAAAAAAAATTATCAGCAAAAAGAAAATATTAGTTTTATGTTGGTAAAGTTACGTTGATTTTGACAGAATTTAAGGAAATCACTTAACTGACTCCTAATTGTTAATGTTTGTTTTTTTTAATTAAAAAAAAAAAACAAAAACAAAAACAAAAAGCTTTTATTTGTTAGTGACATCCAAAGATAGGCAGTTTCTACGGATTAAGTTTAAAAATAGGTGTCATTGAAAAATTATTTGCAACAA
This sequence comes from Lagenaria siceraria, assembly GCA_002890555.2. Classification (NCBI taxonomy): domain Eukaryota; kingdom Viridiplantae; phylum Streptophyta; class Magnoliopsida; order Cucurbitales; family Cucurbitaceae; genus Lagenaria; species Lagenaria siceraria. The sequence continues at coordinate 5,871,252 of CM016485.1, read as the reverse complement.
ACGAGTTATACTTGGGTTCCTAAAATTTTTTAAGTTAACAATTTAGTCCTTAAAAATTTAGGATAATCTCGTTTTTGTCCATATCGTTTATCAGAATTTTTACTCGTAGGTCTGTTATTTTCACCAATAATCTGTTGCCTCCAAGCCTTCTATTGCCTATTTAGATTTACTTCCCTAAAATTTTGTCCGAGTTAGTTGAGCATTGAGCATTTCTGGACAGAATCAGTCCATAGATTAGGGAAATTTTGATTGTTGCTATTATTAAGAGTTGGTTTGATCATTTACTTCAATTTTGAGTTTGTTGGACATCTTGTAACACTAACATTTGATTATTTTTAAAGTTAATAAACTTATTCCATTTGGATTTATTACAAAGTTAATAAGTTATAAAATGAATGTTTTTTAGTTGTGAGATCAAGTAGGTTTAAGGTCAAACAAAGAGTGGAGTTAACAACAAAAGTCTTCCCATTATTATTCATTAGGTTAAATATGCCCTAATTGTTAGTTGTCACATTTGACCAAAAGTTATTTGCTTGTATAGCTTTCTTGTTACAGTTTAGCAAACCCGGCAGACCCATGTCCCAAGTTTTTTTGGGATAGTTAATTTCTTATTTTAGTTGATGATGATTTTATTTTTATTTTTCTATTACTTGTTATTTTAATATGACGAGTAGTCATGCACCTTATATGTATGATTTTTGATATTTAGACTAACTATTTGGTTTTTTAAAATTAAAATTATAAATACTACTTTTATCTATGAGTTTTTTTTTATTATTATTATTTGTCGTCTTCTTATTAAGGATATTTTTAAAATTTGTGATTTTTGAAAAACAAAAAACAAAATAATTATCAAAAGAGACCATATCCGTGTCTAATTGAATTAAAGAAAGCAACCACATGCGGAAACATACTACTATATCATAAAAAAGACTGAGTGATCCTAGTTTTTACTACTTGATGGCTATCTTTAACATGAAAATATATTAGTTGCTAAATTTATTCGTTAATTTTTGTTACTTTTTTAGGGCTCAACAATAGTAGGAGCGGAGAATTTTTCTCCTAATTCTTGTCTTTTGTAATCTATTGATTCCCCCATTATTTATTCTTCTTCTTCTTCTTCTTCTTCTTCTTCTTCGAAAAGAAAAAAGACATTTATGATCACAAAGTTGGACAGATATCCATTCTGTGTCCTCGCGTATACAGGCCGATATGATACCCAGAAGAACGAGCGGCCCAAAGGCCCACTCATGTTAAGCCCTCAAGCGGACAGTTAGAAATCCAAAACCCACTAAAAACTACCAATGCTTAGTGGGTAGAAATAATCGGAACGGGGACCAAAACCCCAAATCGCACCCTCCCCGCCGGTTTTTTGTTCATGAACGTGTAGTCTAGGCTTGCAGCTGCATCCAGAGTTCATCGAACATGGGAGGTAAAGGCAGGGGAGGCAGAGCTCGTACTCAAAGAAAGCATTTTCGAGACAACAGAGAGAACGTTTGGAAGCGTCCAAAGCCCGATCCTAACTCTGCCAATGACAACAAGGATGCCAAAGGCAATGGCAATGGCAATCCCTGGGAGCCTTTCGAATCTCAAAGTCCCGCGTTCAATGAGTATTACAAGGTTTGCGTTTACTGAACTCTTTTTTTGAGTTCTTTTCTAGTGCTCTTTGTTAAGAAAGCAGTGTTCGATGATGAGCTTTGTTTACTGATCTGGCGTCTGGTGTTTCGGCCTCTTTTATGCCAATACGTTTATAAAGGTGTACGTTTGTTTGAGCTTTCTATTTATGGTTTTGGAAATTGTAGGAGCAAGGTATAGTTACCTCGGAAGAATGGGATGCATTTATTGAGGTTCTTCGGAAGCCATTGCCCGCCGCTTTTAGGATCAATTCTAGGTAACATTTAAGAGTTTTCTCATTTCCATTATTAATTACCCCTCCCCTCCCTATCTCCATTAAAAAAAGAAGGGAAAACAAAAATGAAAAAGAAAACACCGCGTCACCTGATTGCTAACATCTTCGTGGTGTACCTACACATGATCTCTTGCACGAACCCATGTGTGTGTTTTTAAAAAAAGCACTTAATATATCCACATAACAAGAACTCTGTTGGTTCTTTTATCATCTGCTTTGTTCTGTTAACGTTGCATCTTTGTATTATTGTTGTTGTTAGTAACATTTGAATTTGACAGTGGACAGTTCTGTGAAGAAATACGTGCCCAGTTAGAAAATGACTTCACGAAATCTCTTCAGGCTGAGGTAGGCAATGTGAATATTGTTGCTTCAATAAGAATTTGATGAAAAATTTATTATTGATCCATGGTTGTTTCTTTTCCTTCTTTAACCTGTTCAGGTCACTGAAGGTGATGAAGCTGATGCAATTAGACCGTTACCTTGGTACCCTGACAATCTTGCGTGGCATTCAAATTTCTCGAGAATGCAATTGCGGAAGAATCAAGCTCTGGAGAGGTAATATTATATTTTTATGGTCATCATTTTTCTAAATTGGACCCTAATTGAATGGAAAGAACTGATTTTTCTGTATACTTGAGCACTTGAAGGGTAAATAGTTGTACTTTTTGGTCATCATCATGTTATTTTCTAATTAGCAATGTAAATTAGGCCAATATAACAAATGCATAAATGTTCAACTATCTAAGGGGCATTTGGTTAGTGATATGAAAATTGGAATACGAAAACAAGGGATTCAATTAATAACAAAGTTGCATTCTAGAGACAAATTATTCAATGCTGGCACCGCAATGTTGTTGCCTCATAATAACCATTTGGTGTGAATTAAAAAATTTGCATTCCCTCTAATAATCACTAGATATATTATTGATGTACTTTTTTCTTATTGGATGATGAAAAACTGTCAACCACATTGTGGTGGTCTCACCAGATAATTTCTCTTTAGCCTTTAAAACAATTGGGCCAAGTGATGGTGGATGAAACAAGTGTTCTATTTGAACATGACTTTGTATTTGAATGGGTTGAAAGCCTAAGAGATTGGACTTTTTATTTGTAAAATATCCTTATGGGTATAGTAAATCTCCAGCATCATTTTATTCTATGGTTGTTTTTTTGAGGTGGAAGTGAAATGGTACTTTAGTTTGGTCAATGCCCTAACAAAATGGTTGCCATGATTTGAATCCATAACCTCAAAGTCGTGAATTACAAAAAGAAACAAGTAATGAATTACAATTTGCCTTTTAACCATCGGGTCAACTAATGGTGGTTCTATCAAGTATTTTGTTTGAATATAGCTTTGAGATTATGTTTGAATGGCTTTTGAAAACCTAAGAGCTTAGGACATTTTTTTTCACATGGATGGTTTTGGAAAATATCCTTATGGGCTATCTAGTAAATCTTCTACTTCCTTGTAATCCATGGTCGTTGAGATTGAAGTGAAATGCCTTAATGTGTTTTCAGGAATTCTTTAGAAAACATGAATACAAGAATTTTGTTTATTATCATAAAATCGGCTTTTGAATCAACCGTTAATTAATAGTAACTACCCCTTTTTCTTGCATGTTGCGGCAACATTGATTTTAGCTACACTTTTGTATGGCTCCCATATGTACAAATCTACAAAAAATTTCTAATGTAACTATTGATCAATTTAAACCACACCTGCATATGCTTTTGTGTTGCCAGTTGCTATGTGTTTTTGACTGCTTCAGCTTCACAGGTTTCATGAGTTCTTGAAGCTAGAAAATGAAATTGGGAACATTACAAGGCAGGAGGCTGTCAGCATGGTATGCAAGAGATCTACACATCTATAAGACACCTACGGATTACTGGTTATATCAATGGGGAATATTATTGTAACCTTTAATTTCATTTAAATCATATGCATTCTTAACAACTTAATTGGGGCTTTTATGGCGCAGGTACCTCCTCTTTTTCTGGATGTACATCCAAATCACTATGTACTCGACAGTAAGCAGTTTGTGCTGATTTAAATGGCCATTTGCTATATTTATTTATTGTATTATCTCAACTTTATATCATTCATGCATATTATCTTTAACTTTTTCTATGCTTTTTGCTCAGTGTGTGCTGCTCCAGGCTCCAAAACATTTCAATTACTTGAGATTATCCACCAGTCCAGCAAACCAGGAGATCTACCTGACGGATTGGTTTGTGCCCTCGTTTATTTTTGTACTCTTCTGACTTCTCCATAAGTATCCATATAGAAGTCTTTTCTCTTTTTCTGCCTACTAGGTAGTAGGGTGCTTGCAACTTTTTTTCATTTGTTTGGTTGCTTTCTTTTGAATTTGTATTATGCTACTTTCTCGTGCTGCCTGATTCTTTATGTAAAATTGATTCGATAGCCTTCTTGATTAGGTAGTGGCAAATGATTTAGATGTCCAAAGATGTAATCTTCTCATCCACCAAACTAAAAGAATGTGCACTGCCAACCTCATTGTTACAAATCACGAAGCACAACATTTTCCTGGATGTCGGGCACATACCAATTTCTTCAGTGCTTCTGCAGCAGGGAGTGAAGTAAAACCTCTTAACACTCAACTTACCTTTGATCGTGTTCTATGTGATGTTCCCTGTAGCGGAGATGGTACTCTTCGCAAGGCTCCAGATATATGGAGGAAATGGTAGCCTTTAGCAATTTCTCACCCGTGACTTCTCATCATGTGGTATCATTGGTATTTCTAGATTGTTGATAAACCTTTTTTTAATTTCTTTCAGGAATTCTGGAATGGGTAATGGTTTACATGGCTTACAAGTGCAGATAGGCATGCGAGGTACTGAACTGCTACTATGACTTGCAAAATCCTTCATACTGATATAGCTGCCATGGATTTTTCACTATACACACCTCCATATTTATTACTTTGCTTCAAATTCATGGAAAATCAAAATGTTTTGATCAATTCTTGCAGGTGCCTCTTTACTTAAAGTTGGCGGAAGAATGGTTTACTCAACCTGCTCAATGAATCCTGTTGAAAATGAGGCCGTTGTTGCGGAGGTAATGTATAAGCATTCTGGACCAAAGGGCATACAAAAAGAAAGGGTGAAAAAGAACATCCCTAAAATTAAAATAGCTATGCAAGAAAGGGTTCAATCCAAGAGGACAGCCTCAAGGATAGTTGCAAATTTTCTTATATGGCATAAGATCAAACCTCCTCTCAAGTCCTCCCAATCTCATATAGAACTTCCTATTACTCTTGTCTCATATTCCCCACAGAATGGCAAAGAAAGCAAATGCCAAAGGACACGTTCCTTATCATGAAACGGAGGGTGGTAGATCACATACATCAAAGAACAACCTCTTAGATATGTTTACTACTCAGACGAGCCTGATTAGAAAGCATTTGAATGATTTGTTTTAATGCAATATAATATTTGAATTGGCAAAATATAGGTTATACATGTGATATGGTAGATAGTTGTACAAGTGCCTCAGGTATTTGTGAATTAACATCATATAATTATGACAATTAGGAGCTATTATTAGTATCAGTCACTGTACGGGTAAAACATCAACATTGGCCTTACTCCTCTTGGTGGTATACTAGTGCTAGGTCAAGGGCAATAAGAAAACTTCCTATATCGATAAGATTTGTTGAACTACTTTTTAGTTTTTATTATTAAATTTTGTTTATCAATGAGCATAGCTTATTCTTCAAAAAATCAATTTGTACTTTTATACTGCTTGTCTCTTGTGGCCAAGCATGTACATATATCAGCTTATTAAAGCCTTGCCTTCTTTTTATCAATTCATCTTGTTGCAGCTTCTGCGGAGATCTGGAGGCTCTCTTGAACTTGTTGATGTCTCAAATGAACTTCCACAACTTGTTCGTCGCCCTGGTCTTAAGAAATGGAAGGTGAGTCCATATTATCTTGGTATCTTTTTCAATTGAAACTCAGGATAGATTGTAACATATGGATGTAGTTATTCTTCTTTTGTAGTTTACATTTTGCATTAGCTGATTTTTAATATGTCATTTTTGGCTGTTTGGGTATTTTTTTAAAGAAATTGTTTTGCATACTTGTCTATTAAAATAAAAGACTCTCGATTTTTTTTTAAAATTTTATAATAATAATAATATTATTATTATTATTATTGTTAAGCATTTTTTTTTTTGTGGATTGACAAAGAAGATTGAATCATGCATCAAATTATCCATTTTCTGAAATCTACTCAAAAGTGAGTTTCTGGTTGGAATGTCTTGAGTCTTGACCGACCCCTTTTGTTAGCCATTAGATTGGGACCTCTTGGCCCTTCATTCCTTGGGTTTTTTTTGTTGGTAAACTTCTTGAATGAAAAGTCTCAATTTCTTTCTTATCACCCAAAAAAATAAAAATAAAGAATAAAAACCAAAGAAGGATGCGTTGCTACTTTCTAGTAGTGCCGGTAAGTACACAAAGATGTAGCAAATTCTATTTCTTTTCAATGTAGAAAATGTTATTTGATTTCCTGTTTAACTCATGATAGTGAATAGTCTGAGGTTTTTGAGCTGTGAAATAATGTTGTGGTTCTACTGTTTCAACTTCCAAGTAATCATTTCCAATTTTCTGCCCTTTTATCAATATTTGTCCTTTTGCTTGTATAGGTGCGTGATAGGGGTGAATGGTCAGCGTCCTACAAAGAAGTTGAAGGTCGCCAGAGTGTGGCAATACCCAGCATGTTTCCTTCTGGCAGAGGCCGTAAGAACCAAGCAGACAGTAATCATAACTCAGAATTGAGGGGAAATCATCTGGACGGTTCCATTGGCAGTTCTGCTGATGTATCTGAGCAAACAATGGATCCTGTACATGAGTTCGATGAGGTTTGTGAATTTCCTATCGAGCGTTGCATGAGGATAGTGCCTCATGATCAAAATAGTGGAGCCTTCTTCATTGCAGTATTACGCAAAGTTGCCCCTTTGCCAGGTATGTTGGACTATCCCACATTTGGTTGAAGGCCTTACGGCCAGTTTAAATGGTACCTGCCCTGAGCGTGTTGGAAAATGTTAATTTAGTATGCACTGCTTAATATTGTTAAATAGTTGAAAATTTTGTTTTTGTTATTTGACTATTTGCATATACTTTTTCCAAGTAAATTTACATTTTTTTTGTTTGTTTGTGTTTCCCCCTCTTTCTTCCCGGTGGGGTTGCTTCAGCTGCTATTGAAAAACAAAATTCAAAGTCTGCAAATGACCGGTCTCGTTGTAAGCTTCCACAGACTATCGCAGATGGAGAGAGTGTGGACGTTGATGCAGCAGTTGGGATGGATGAAAGCCCCTCAGAAGTTGGAATTGATTCGAATAATCAAGGGGATTCCAATTCTGCAGACAACAAACCAGCTTGCGAACCTCCAGTTCAGGATATTAAAGATGCAGATGGTTTGGACACGAAAGAAGTAGATGGGATGGATAAGCAGTTCTCAGAAGCCGATTTGGAGGCCAAGTTAGTTGATAATGAAGTGGAAGAAAATAATTTGGAAGTTGCTGCTATAAAAGATAACTCAGAGGAGTCTAAGCAGCCTGATGACCGTGAAATGGATCCTAAGAAAAGCTCTGTGAAGAGAAAGTTACAGATTCAGGGGAAGTGGAGGGGTGTTGACCCTGTTGTATTGTTCAAAGATGAAACCGTTATTAATAGCATAAAGACATTTTATGGTATTAATGAGTCTTTCCCATTGATTGGCCACCTTGTGACTCGAAATAGTGACACTAATCATGTGAAAAGAATCTATTACATATCCAAGTCCGGTAAGGATGTTCTTGAGCTGAATTTTTCAGTCGGGCAGCAGCTTAAGATAACATCTATTGGTCTGAAGATGTTTGTAAGTATTCCTTGCAACCGTTTCATTTTTCATTATATTTTGAGATCATTACCGTTTTCAAATCGATAGCGCACACCAGCTGCTAATCAATTTTCTTACACTGAGGCTCACCGAATAGCAGAATTCCCAAAACAAGCTCTTTAACCAAATAGTTTTGTTTTTACTTGCTAGAGCTGATCTGATTACGTTGTGCATGTGCTTATCTAGGATCGGCCCTTAAGTGCCAAAATTATAGATTATTTTTGTTATTACTTTAAATTTAAATAATTGAATGAACTTGCTTATCTCATGTAATTTCGATGAATAGGAGAGGCAATCATCAAGAGAAGGTACCTCTGCACCCTGTTTATTCCGTATATCATCAGAAGGATTACCTGTGATACTCCCGTACATCACCAAGCAAATCCTAACCATGTCTCCCGTGGATTTCAAGCATCTATTACAATATAAAAGTATCAAATATGCAGATTTTGTTGATGCTGCGTTTGGTGAGAAGGCATCAAACCTAATGCTAGGTTGCTGTGTAATAGTTTTGGGTACAGGTGTGTAGCGTCCATGCTGTATAGACAATCCTTATGTTAACGCATTTGATGAGTCCTTACTAAGAACAGCTCTCTCTTTTCAGGAAGTAACACCTCTTCGGACGTTATCAAAGTTGACAAGTCGACTATAGCCATTGGTTGCTGGAAAGGGAGGGCCAGTCTGAGTGTTATGGTGACAGCCATCGATTGCCAAGAACTACTTGAAAGGCTTTCGAATCGGCTTGAAAATGATTTGTAATGCAGGAAAGGCACGTCTTCTGATGTTGAAGCTTGGATGAAAATCATAGGAGATGATAGTGTGATAATACGTGGGACTAGTTTAGCAACTTCAGTTCAATTGTATAATCTAGAAAATTTTAAGCCTTACTATTGCTTCCAGTGTATCCAATATTTATAGTGGCAGCCTGTTGATGATTTCTTCAAACTAATGTGATCTTTTAGGAGGATATTTTCAAAATAATTTTGCTGTAATATTTATCTCAGGTACTTTATACTTTTTTTAAAGGATATATTGCTGTATCCGTTCAGGATTACTGGCCTTCAGGATGCACCGTCATTGCCCAATTCTATTATGGAATGGAATCATTACCTTATCAATTGGAATGAAGTAAATATCAAGAATAATTTCGAATGGATGGAGAAATAGCCGAAGCTAGGAAGATGATCTCATTACTTGGAATCGAAGTATTGATTTAATTTTTTTCAAGTTGGATTTATGATTTGATTTTGATGTTTATTTTACGAAATAAATCTTCGAGAAATTAGTTTTAAATAAAATATTAAATTATATCAATTAATGTTTGCATATTCTAGAAAGATTTAAATTAGATTTAAATGCTTTGAAATATCCCTAGACTTGTTAAAATCTATCTTTCTCCTTTCTGGTTTGATTTTTCAGATGTTAATTCTGGGATGGTTATTTGGATAGCGTTGGTGTCTTGAAAATAATATTCAAAATCGTTAAAATGGTTTTCAAAACTATTTGGAAAATTACTTCAAATGTACCACTTCAATTTACTTTTTTTTTTTTTTGGGGGGGGGGGGGGGGGGGGGGGTGAAGATGACACAATCATTTTTCTTAATGCAAAAAAAAAAAAAAAAAAAAAAAAAAAAAAAAAAAAAAAAAAAAAAAAAAGAGGAAGGGAAATTTGAACCTTTTACCTTAAAAGATGGAAAATATACTACATAAGCTATGTTATCAAATGTTGTTAATTGCTCATGTCATCATATAAAACAAAATTAATGTTTAAAATCTATTTTGATTTTTCTCATAAAAAAATCTATTTTGATTTCTCTTTTTGTTTTTATTATTATTATTTTGTTGACTAGGGTGGAGAACAAAACATACAAATTTTTTTGAGTACATAAGCAATGTCATGAAAGATTGTTAATTGCTCATATCATATAAATAAATAATAAAAAAAACAATGTTTAAATTCTATTTTGATTTATATTTAATTTTATTTATAATAATATTTTATTTTATTTATAATATATGGAGTGAAGAATCAAACATATGAATCTAGAGATAATATAAGTTTTATGAGATTGAGCTAGGCTCATTTTCCCTATTTTTCTCCTATCTTATCAATTCCTTTATTTTAATTCTGTCACTGTGCATAATAATGGAAATCTTTGTATTAATAATTTAATAAGAAATCAAATTCTTTTCAAAATCCAACCATGTAATACGTATTAGTACAAGATCCTTAATCCAAAAATTCAACTACCCCCCCCAAAAAAAATTACTTCCTTTAGTTTTTATTTTTTGAGTGAATTTATTCCTTTATTAAATGTACACAGTTTCATCATTATTATTATAATCGCACACTTTCATTAAAAATTCTTTTTATCAAGAAACCAAGAAAACTATTTAATCAAATATATCAGAAAACATATGGGAAGGGGGGGAGGAAGGGGCAGAGTCACTGGCCGATCAAATGTTCCAAGCACTCTAAATTTATATGATATGTCGACCAGCCTTAGAAGAACCTACTTGATGAAAGACAACAGGCAGCAAGTTTTCATAGTGTAGTACCCACATGGTGTTAACTCGCAGATTTTCACACATTTCCATAAATAAAGACAGCTTCTATTTTTAAAAAAGTAAATGACAACCTCATTCGTCGTCCTTCCAAGTATATAAACTTCAGCTGCTAGCTCTAGCAGACTAAAGCATACAATAAAATATACAAATCACCTCAGAAAAACATCACACCAGTTAAAAAAAAATTGCTATAATCAAGGAATGCACCAACCTAGATCGCCCCATTTCAGCCTACTTCCAAACAAATCATGTTGAAGAACAGCACATCTTGCTCTTAGCCGGGATTTCTTGTGCTGGACCCGGGATAATGATCTTCTTACCACCGGCTAGGGATGCAGAGTTGCCATTGCCTTGATTTTCACCAGCAGCTAAGTTCTTTTTGTTCATGATGTTGAAGATCTCAGTTAGGACAGTCATGAAGGCACTCTCCACGTTGGTCGATTCCAGTGCTGAGGTCTCCAAGAAAAACAAACCTTCTTTCTCAGCAAATTCCTTGGCATCCTCGGTGGGGACTGCGCGTTGGTCTTCAAGATCACTTTTGTTTCCTATTAAGATGATAACAATGTTCTTGTCAGCATGGCTCCGCAACTCCTCGAGCCACCGAGGTATGTGATCAAAGGTCTGGCGTTTCGTAATGTCATAGACAAGCATTGCCCCAAGAGCCCCTCTGTAATATGCACTTGTAACTGCTCTGTATCTGTTCAAATACTCGTGTTAAGATATATAGCATTTCTATGGCCTTCAATGGCATATTCTCAGCTATTTTTATAATAGCAGAATAAAAGAAGCAACCCCAGAACAAAAAAGAACTTATAAAACTTTGAACCTTTATTCAGCTGTATATAATAATCGTTCAACTTAAACTCAAATAACCAGCTATAAAAGTTCCACACTGAGGATCAGATTGCAAGGGATCAAATCCAACATAGTTAAGCTTCAAGACAACCTAAAGGAAGAATCACAAGACTGAATATTGAATAAAAGCATGAAAAAACCAGATCCTCCACACGACAACCTTCCAATATAAAGATATCAACAAATCCATTCTTTCTGAAAACTACATGAAAGATGCTACTCAAGCACATTCTCTTGAGCTAATACTCGATATCATCCCATTCCCTTTAGAATACAGACAGACAATTCAGAATCATAAACATTTCACCAAACAAGTAATCTGATTCCATGCAAATAGTCGGAACATCCACAATATCTTTCCAGAGAAAATAGAGAGAGAATAATCTATCTTTTATCCCACTCCCAACTACTAGACAATGAAATACAATAGTACAAAAGGCATCCATCAGACCCAAAATCCAACCCATTAAAGATCCACCAAAAACCCTAAACAAGAAAAAAAATGAAGAAAAAAGTACCTCTCCTGGCCCGCAGTATCCCAGATCTGAGCTTTAACACTCTTATGCTGAATAACGAGTGTCCTAGTCTGAAACTCGACGCCGATTGTAGCCTTCGAATCCAAGCTGAACTCATTTCTGGCAAACCGCGCCAGAATCTGAGATTTGCCCACCGCAGAGTCTCCGATCAACACCACTTTGAACACATAATCTATCTTCTGATTGGCATCCCCATACCCACCACCGCTCGCCATTCTTCCAACTCTAAGCTCGCCAAACCCTTCTCCCCAATAACTGAAGAAGAAGAAAAAGAAGAAGCTTGAAATGGATCCAGCAAGAAGAAAGAGAGTGGCAGATCTCAGTAGCCCCTTTAAAAAAAACCCCACCGATTGAAGTACAGCAGATCTCCAGTACCAGCAAGCAATGCTATGTGAAAGCTTAAGGCAATGATCTATGCATTACAATAATTGCAAATTATCTCCCATTTTCGGGTTTTGCAAGAACTCCAAACCCAAATTACTGTGTGCTGTCAAATCGATCATTAAGGAACTCGGGCAGTCGTGTGATGTTTGCCACGTGGTTGTTTGACACGTGGGTTAAATGCAATTGGAGGAGGGAAGTGAGTAGTGTGAGTTCGTATGCACCTGATTTGAGCTTCGAGATAAAAAGAAATAGAAGGAAGTAAAAGAACAGCTTTGGCAATGATAATAAACCCGCAGTCGGTGCGTATGTTTCGCGAAAATTTTCTTCATTGTTTCTTTATTTGACCACTCAGTCTCTTATAATTACACTTTCACGAAAAATATGTTTTCTTATATATACAAATTTTAAATTAAATATTTTTTCATTCTCTCAAAATCTCATTATTAAATTCAAGATAGTAAACAATGATCAATAATCAAGAAGAAGAGTACTAAAATAATAATAATAATAATAATAATAATAATAATAATAATAATAATCAATAAGAAGAGAGGTAATGAGAACTTGTTACTATTTTAAACTTTTCATAATATATAATTGAACAAAATAAATGGAAGGTTACAAACATACCTTCTAAAATACAAGAATACAAACGGTTGGTATGAGAAATCCGCACGCGGGCATTGAATGCTCTTCTAACCCACTCCTCTAGTTTGGATACATCACAGGAGTTGTTCTGCGTGAGAGTACTCGCCCTGGTCACTGATATAGGGCCAAGCTGAGTACACCTTGATCTGATGCCTAAGTTAATATAATAATGATTTAGCATAAAAAAAATTGTTTACCCTTTGAAGTTGTTGGTGTGAGACTATCTATAAGGCCTATTCTTTGACTTTGCTTGAGAATATGTGCATTTCGATGGTGTTAGAATAGATGTAGCCCTCAATTTGGTTGTACAGTGCCAATAACGAGCTTGGCTTGTTAATTTCTCCTTTAGTGAAACTCTATAAGTTTGGTCAGTTAACTTGAAACGCCAAAGTTTGACTTTCTCTTTTGGGACACGTGAACTCCTATACAATCTTCTATGTTTCTCTAAGCTTGGTCCCATCCATAAACTTGATCCTTGTCTTAAGCAACTCTGAAAAAAAAAAAAAAAAAAAAAATCTTTCAGTTTATTTTTCCTTCTTCATTCATCAAATGACAAAATTGCATCCCTATCCATGAACTTTCTTAAATAACAATCCATGAATTTAAAAGTACATAAAATGCATTAATAGTGAGAAAATGAATAGGGATTCTTAGATTCATCAATTATGAAGCTTCCATAGATGTAACTCTTTACCATACATGTATGTGAATGCCTTAACTTCAAAGTGAGTATTTAATAGTTGTAATCTTTTGGCTCAAACTCATTAAACTTGTGGCATACTTATTGGCTCATGAGTTACAAAGTTGAATTGGATTGATTCTCATCAATTTGAGTAAAATTTAACATGTATATAAATATTATAATATGCACACATGTATGTGGGCCAAAAGGAACGACAAATGTTTATATCAGCGGTGGAATTGAGAGAATAATGTTAATTTTAAAAAGTTGGTTTGAGAGTCAATTTTTGTTTTTAATAATTTAAATCTAAATTTTGAGGATAATTATTTTAAATGTCAAAATTATTAAAAATATTTTTAAATATAACAAAATATCACTATCTATCAGTGATGGATCATGATAAATACTCATAGACATCTATTATCGTCTATCACTGATAGATGATAGTAGTCTATCAGTATCTATTAGTATCTATCGTTATCTATCAGTGATAGTTTGTTATATTTATAAATAAGTTGACTTATTTTGTTATATTTGAAAGAATCCAATTTTTTAAATCAAATACTAAAATAAATATTTTAAATGTCTAGTAGATATAAACTGATTACCAAAATGAAGTTTTAATTAGTTTATAATTTATAATTTTGTCAAATTAAGTTTTGATTTTTAATAAATAAAAAATATATATTTTTTCACTTAAATATATATATATATATATTATGGATGTGTTAGTTAAAATTTAATAATGTTTCTAAATTTTTTGAATTATAACTCTAGGTAGTTTCTACTCGTAAAATAAATTAAATAATGATGTAGTATGTCTATTGAATAATATATTAGTTGCTTTGACGTTAAAGTAAAGTTAACTCAACGATAATTGATATGATATTCTTCTATAGAGAACAAAAGTTCGATTCCTCATCCCGACACTTGTTGTACTTTAAATTAAAATAGTTATTTAGATAATACAAAAAAAAAGTTAATCATGCTATATATAAATTAAACTAAAAAAATACACTATAAAATTTTGTCCATCTTTGCCAAAGGTTGTTATTAGCTATTTTGTCATAGGTGGGATGTATTGATTAACTTTTTTTTTTTTTTAATAAGATAATGATCTGTCCACTTTAAGAATGATAAGTATGAAAAAAATCTAGTATTACTCTAGTACATATTATCTTCATTTATAATTTGACATATCATTTAATGAATTATTAATTTATTTTATGAATCTCACATAAATGTTATTGTAGCAAGCAATGAATTTAGATAGTATAGAAAAGCAAGCAATGAATTTAGATAGTATAGAAAATTTTCATGCAACCATAATATTATAAATTTTATCGGGTAAGTAATGCTTTGAGTGATTGAAGTATGCTTATATGTGCACCAACTTCGCTACTACAAAGATGCCAGAGAGAGACTATAAATAAGCTGTTTCATCGAACCGACTTTGGAGTAAAATTGAGAACCCTAATCCAATTCATTACAATTTAGGAACGGTAACACATAGCTCTATGAACCAAAGGTCAAGAAGTATTTGGGCTGAGCTCTCATGGACTTGGGTTGACTCACACTTGGGACCTTAACAAACAGCCCTTTGAAATGAGTCTTTGTATGATTTACTGTTCATTATAAAATGGTCCAAGGTTGGGCTTTGTAGATTACCCTATATCGTATTGCAGACGCCGGTTCGGACACAGGGAAGAACGGAAATGGAGGAAGAGGAGCACGAGGTTTACGGCGGAGAGATCCCGGTCGAGGAGGGTGACATTGACATGTCTACCGCCGATGACGACGCCATCAAGGTTTCCTCTGCCCCCTCTCTCACAACCATATAGATCGATGATCAGTATGGTTGTGTAATGAAAGCTTGATCTTTCTGGTATGTGAATTTGTTGTGGTCTGTGGATACTGCAGGAGCTGGACGAGATGAAGAAGCGATTGAAGGAGATGGAGGAGGAAGCAGCTGCTCTTCGCGAAATGCAAGCCAAAGTAGAAAAGGAAATGGGCGCTGTTCAAGGTTTACCTCCATCTCGAATTACCTTAGACTATATTAATTTTGAAATTTCGTATGAAGCTCCTGCAGCACCTTCAATCTGCCTGATTTCAATATCTTGTACAGATCCTGCTGGTTCGGCTGTAAGTCAAGAAAACAAAGAGGAGGCAGATTCGCGATCCGTGTTTGTTGGCAACGTGAGATGAGAACTATGGTCTTGATATTAGTTTCTTACGTTATTTTTCATATAATGCACTTTTCAATTGATCAAATGCTATTTCACAAGCATGCTGATCTTGATAATATTTGTTTGCAACCTGACAAATGCAGCTTACACTACTAGCTAAGTTGTTTTGGTGTTAATTTCTGTAGATGAGCATATCCTAGGTGAAGATTAGGTTTACGTAGATGTTATTTATTCCTGCACAACAGTTGCTGTGTTATACTTGTACCTTTTATCTGTATCAAGTTAAATCTAATTAGGGTTTGAGAAAATGATTTTGAGTTCCTTTTCCTTTCTATTGGTATTGGGAGTTCCACAAACTCAAGTCAGAGATATTGCAATCACGCATTACTTAAAGGCTCAATAGCGAGAGTTTTAGAAATATTATTTTAGGTCCTGTCGTGTGTGTTATCGGGCTTTTTGCTGCCTTTAGTTTTAACTAAGTTTTGATCTATCCATTTAACTAGAATTCTTGCCCTATGATTGTCTTTTTTCTTTATTCCTTTGTTATGTTGTGGATGTGCTTCTTCACCATGTCAGAGTAGATGTTTAACTTATTTGTCTCACTATGATCGCAGGGTCATTCGTTTTACCCGAAGTTCTCAGTATTTGCTCTGGGATGATTGCAATATAATTCTGTTAGGAAAAATTACTTATCGTGTTATTAGAATTGTATTCAAGGAGTAAAAGAAAGAAAATCTTATGTATGTTTGAAACAAATTGAAGGAAAAAAGATCAAAACAAAAGAAAAGAAGTTTCTCCTGTTTACAGAAAAAAGGAAAAAGAAAAAGAAAAGGAAAGAAAGAAAGAGAAAAAGGAATATTCAAAAAAGAGAGTACAAGATGGAAAAGAAACCTTTGTAATTGATAGAGGGAAACTGAGTGACTTGAAAAAAAAAAAAAAAGAGGAAAAGGAATGTGAAGATTGGGAAAATGACGTTGGTTGATTTAGTTCATTTGATCCAAAGAAGTATATACAATTGTGAACTTAGGTAAGGATGGATGGGAATGTGAATTAAAGAAGCTTCAACTTCAATACATGAGGGCATGATCACATCTATGGAGGCAAATCATTTGCATGCAATGTTAGTTCAAGAGCATTGTTGCTGCTGGGAATGATGGTAATGGTAACTTATGCTTCATAAATGAGGGCTATTTAACTGTCCTTGCGAGGCTACATAATTTTGCTTTTCTTGTAGCTTTGATATTGATATCTTGGTTCTATTTATATCCCTCGCAGGTATTGCTTGCTGGAAATTTGTCACTAGCAATTATCTATCCTCAGTGGATCAGTTTCTGCCCCTTGGATAGCTTTAGCATAATTTATTTTCCCCCTTCCTTTTAATTTTATTTTGCGAGGTTTTGACTTCTGAGTGCCTTGTAATATAAGAGTTGACGTGTTTGTAGCTTCTGTCTATGCTTCACATAAGTTGCCTATCTATTGAGAAGAGATTGAGTTTTCATTTATGGCACTTGCATAGCCCTCCACGTGATATAGGATGTTTGGTAGTTACCAATGAGCGATTTACTTGACATTAGTGTCGATTAAATTACAACCTGAGGTGGTGAAGAGTTTTAAGTAGTAGTTAGATAGTTTTAGGATTTATGGAGATGGGAGACGAGATTTACACATGTAGTTTATCCAGTCTGAAGGAGATATACTTGGTGCAAATAAACTGTGTATTTTTAAGATTGGACCGTGCTTGAGGAGAGGTGCTAATTATACTAGACATACACTAAAATTAACTCTCATAATAGCACTACACGTTTATGGATGAGGGACAAGCCCCCAACAAATGATAGAATGTTGATTTCTTTGGTTTGTCTTAGTTGCCTCCTTTTGACGTGGTTAAATAATAGAGTTGGGATTGATTTTATCATGTCTGCAACCAAGTAGATGAAGTTAAAAGACCCTTCTGTGGTTTGCATGAGCCACGATGCATACAGAAATAAAAGTAAAATTTTCTTTTAAGACATGACCATCAGTTACTGATGTTGGAGTAAATATCGTACACCAATTCAATTATTTTTCAGTTGCTCTAGGAGCAGTTAGGCATGAATTCATCTTCTTCTCAAGTTTTAACTTTTAAGATTAAGGATCACACAGTCCTTTGATCAGGTCAAAAGAGAATCAATCAACATGTTTGAGCTGTTTCCTCTTAAGGATTTTGTGGGCTTGGTTTTTTTTGTATGCCCTTGCATTCTTTCATTTTTCTCAATGAAAGCAGTTATTTCTATTAAAAAAAAACATGTTTGAGCTGTTTATTACTTTCGAGTGTAATGAAATATGCATAATTTTTTTAGATGGTCCTCTTTGGTATTATACTGTTGTCTGTTTCCCTGCTTCACTTAAGATGTAGTTTGTGTTTTATAGAAAATTGTGTTTGATTAAATAATCTTTAAGGTGGAATTGAACTTGCAGGTTGATTATGCGTGTACACCTGAAGAAGTGCAGCAGCATTTCCAATCTTGTGGTACTGTCAACAGGGTTACGATTCTCACGGATAAATTTGGTCACCCCAAGGGCTTCGCTTATGTGGAGTTTGTTGAAGCCGAAGCTGTTCAGGAGGCACTCCTTTTAAATGAGTCAGAGTTGCATGGAAGACAATTGAAGGTAGCTTCTTGGAGAAGGATGATTTATGGTTCTGTTCTCTCAAGTATTGGCATTGGCATACTAATTATAGGCTGTATTATTGGCATCATTATCTATACATGTAGTTCAAGTTGTAATAACTTCTGACAAATGATTTTAATATTATTCTATTCATCTCAGGTTCAACAAAAGCGAACAAATGTTCCTGGGATGAAGCAGTATTTTCCTCAGCGTTACAATCCTTACATGGGTTATCGATCCAGGAGGCCTTACGTGGCCCCTTATTTTTACTCACCATATGGAGGATATGGGTAGGTTTCCTGCATGACATATATATAAATATAGATTTACATCTATCGGGGGTTGATACTCAAATCATTTTACTCACATCCTGCTGCAGGAAGACGCCCCGTTTCCGAAGGCCCATGCGATACATGCCATACTACTAGGAAGGGGCTTTGCCCATAATTAAATTACCATGTGAAACTATATGTACGACATTACTCCGGTTTAGAGCCAATAGAACTATGGATTTGATTATTATCTTCAGCCTTTCTTATTGCAATTATTTCAAATGATCTAATGTGTGAGATATGATAATGGTTCCGTCAGGAACCTATTTCTTAGCTTGCTTGATCTTTTTGTTAGATGATATAATATTAAGTTTGTCTTCATCCATTAGCTAAGTTTTTGAGTCAATTGGTAATTTGAAATGATATCAGAGCAGGTAGTCCAAGAGGTAATGTGTTCAAATTTCTGTAATGTTATTTTCTCTCCAATTAAAATTATTTATTACTTGTTGGTTCTTCTATATTTCAATCCCACAAGTGATGAAAGAGCAATCTATGATTCAAGACTTTTTAGGATGTTTTTGGTATTTCTTTCTGTTATGTGCATTTAGGTCTAGCAAGAGAGTGAATGTCTATTTGGATATTTTTGCTTCTACTATCTTCTTGAGTGCTTTTACTTGGGATAGAAACTTTCAATGAGAAGTGCTAGTGGTTTGTCAGGTTAAAACTAAGTTTTGGTTAACTTATGGTTTTGATCTCTAGTTTTGGTTTAATTATATTTGGTAATTAATGATTTTAATGGAGTGTTTGGATGCTGAGTTGAGTTCTGAAATCTAGAGTTATAATGTTGGAATTAGAAATGGGAAAGATGGAGTTTCTCAATAAATGTGCAAAAGAAAAAAAGAGAGAGAAAGATGAAGTCTTGATAAATGTGTAAATTTCAATAGTTAACATTATCGAAGTTGCTAGAGTTGAGTTATCAGTGAGATCTCTATAGTTGGTTTAGGTTTAGTGTAGTGTTCATCACGGAGCATAGTTTCTATTTAAAAACTTTTAAAAATTAGGTTTCAAAATGTTACTTTTACATATTAATTTTGATGTTAAAGTTTTATTTCTGTCTTTAAATTTTCAAATGTTATTTTTATCAATAAATTATGCGTTTAGTTTCTGTTTGGGATTAGATTTCACAATTTTTACCGTTTACTTTCAAGTTTTCCCTAAAGTTTGTTTATGGTTATTTGTGTTAGTTTTTTATTAACGATTTTTTAAACTAATTTTTAGTTGTTTTTTTTTCACATGTCATTGTCAAGGTTGGAAATAGCTCTTCATCCCATTGTAGTAAAAAACAAATGTTTAAAGGACTGAGGAAATAGATTGAGGAAAAGAAAATATTTATAAATATGGAAACTAATAAGACATTTTTCAAATCTGTGGAACCAAGGAGATAATTTACTCTTTAAATTATTAGTTTTCCTACAAAAGTCAATTTATTTGTTCTCTATTTTTTACTTAAAAATTCAATATCTAGCATTTTTTTTATCGGAAATAATATCTAGCAATTAGGCACAACCCTACTTCAATCCCTATCTCAACTATGCATATCATGTTATTAAAGGGGAAAAAAAAGCCATGCATATTATGCTTGTTTATAAATTTTGTAGGTACTTTTTTATTTTAATTTGGAGTTCAATCTTTGCCTTATATATATAAAAAATTTCTTTATAAAGCCAATATTCAAAACATAGAGATATAGAGAGGCTTGCTTTGGAACAAGAGAAGTCCCTAAAAAAATTCATGAGATTTTTTTTCCCAAAACAAATTAAACATTACATGTTTTAGAGAAAATAAATTGGAGAAGTCTACAATATTCCATAATGATATGTGGTAAATAAATTATATCATTGATAGATATAAATTGGAAAAAAGAAATGATTGAATATGCAAGGCAAGTGAATGATAAAAAAACAAAAAGCAGACAATTCATCTCCGAAAGATAGAGACATGCACTCACTATATTCATCATTTATAGAAAACTAGATTTTGCAATGAAAGGTATATTACTAAAACAAGAACTTATTATTCATAATATAATATATAAGATAAATAGGCAGACTTTATATAAGATCATTATTAAACCACATTGGTCTATCTATTAATTAGGTATATTTAGTCCAAATAAATATAATTCAACTAACATATAGTATGTGTTAGTAATTAAGAAGTTAGTTGTTGGAATCTCGACTTTTAATGTAAAATGTATATTTAAATATATTTTAAAAACTAAAGAAAGTTTACACAAACCCTGCCAAATCCACGAGAATCACCTGCTAAAAATATAAGCAGCCATCGAAAAATTAAAATAATAGAGTACAGTTGTTAAAATTTAAAAACAAATTATAACACCACCCACCACACCACCGCAATATTCGAACTGTTCCCACTTTAGATTCAAATTTAATATACCATACAAAAAGTTTTAAATCAAATATCAAAAGTTTATTTCTATTTTTATCCTTAAATTTAAAAATATTTAATAGGACTTTAAATTTTAATTTTATAATTAATAGATTCCTGAATTTTTAACTTTTAAATAGATTTTTTAATTTTGAGACAGATATTCTTGGTAGGGACAATTTTTTTCTTTTTTAAGTTTAACCATTTTGAAAAAATGTGGTGAAAGTTCCTTTAAATTTCAAACCATCCCTTTTATCCAATTTTCTACTATTATGCTATTTTTCCAATTTAGTAAATTAAATTGAATTGAATCAAGATATGCCATGGGTAAAAAAATATTTGATCAATGTCATGCTGTGCTGCAAATTGGAATTGAATTCCACTCTGTGGACTTGACAGCATATATAGTAAACTATGTAATTGATAAATATCCAAGTTTCATTTTAATTCTTAATTAGGTTTAGTTTACATTGAAACTCTTCAAAATCTAAATTCCGGCCACACAATTGGAGAAATTAAATTTCAAGAGTACATAAATGAATGAAACTCAAAAGACAAACTAGTCAATAACATATTCTAAACTTGTGATTCCCCTTCCAGCTCCTTGGTTGGAGTTCACTTATTCTCCACATCAAAATACTCCAATCCTTCAAAACTAAATATGATCCTCAGCATTACCTCCTACGATTTATATATTGGTAGAATGAGGTTATTGAATATTGAGTTTCTGGCAAGTACCAACTCCTCCAGACTCATTCACAAGTGAACACAAAATGGTACTGAGAAATTTCTCCACCTGTTTAAAAGAAGCCTGGGGAAAGAGGGGTTTGCTTTCCAATCCTCTTCTTCCTAAGCCTCTCCGCGATGATGAAAGCAAGCTCAAGAGACTGAGAAGCGTTCAGCCTTGGGTCGCAGTGTGTGTGGTATCTTGAAGATAAGTCGTCGAATGTTACGGTTCGGGATCCTCCAATGCATTCTGTCACATTCTGTCCAGTCATTTCCAAATGAATTCCTCCAGCATGGCTCCCTTCTTGTTCGTGCACGTCGAAGAATGCTCGGACCTCAGCCTATAAGAAAAATGAGTGGATACTCAGTTTAGAAGACAGTGGTCATCATCAACAGGGGAAATATGATGCAAAAGGGATATTGCTGGTTAGGTAGGATGATGTACATTATTAAGATTCTACCTCTCTGTAATGAAACTATCATCAGTTTAAAGATTAACCACTCAGCATTTGGAAAATGATAGCTTAACGATCTTATATCTACTTAAAACGCTTTATTACTTAAATTTGCACATTTCTGGTCCCCCTCTGATTTCCCATAAAAGACCACTATTTTCCCCTTTGTTTTAATGATTCATAATTAGACTAGGCTTCAGAAGTAACAATCACAATCTCTTTATGTTTAAGCATCTCACTTTTAGCAATCAGGAAATTTTCTAGATATAGCCAATAGGAATTGAAGAGAGATTTACCAGAATAGCATCAAATGGACGTGTTTTAAGGCCACATGGTGCCTTAATGGTGTTTCCATGCATTGGATCACAGACCCATGTCACAATTTGCCCTGCCTTTCGTACGGCTCTAATCAAATGGGGAAGCTTTACTCTCTGGTTCTCAGCACCCATTCTTACAATGACAGTAATCCTTCCTGGTTTGTTATCAGGATTAAGGATTTCAACAAGTTTAACCAACTCATTTGGATCCATTTTGTTGCTCACCTGCATTGCAAAAACCATATTAATCATGTTTGTTATGCATAACATTTAATTTATCAACAAACATTAGATCATCATGCCAAAGTAAAATAAGCTTTAAGAAGCTACCTTAATTCCAAGAGGGTTAGCAACCCCTCTAAGGAACTCTACGTGGGCGCCATCGAGTTGTCGGGTTCGTTCCCCAACCCAAAGCATGTGAGCTGAGCAGTCATAGTAAAGGCCAGATGTTGAGTCCAGTCTGGTAAGTGATTGTTCATAAGGCAAAAGTAAACACTCGTGAGAGGTCCAGAATTCAGTTGTTGTCATAATAGGATGGTCGACTGTAAGTCCTGCAGCAGCCATGAACCCAAGGGTCTCATCGACACGACGAGCAAGTTCGTGATACCTGTTTGAGCAATTAAAGAATACACTTTAACCTTTGGTGACTATAAGCTTCAGAACTGAAGACTAAGCAAGTTCAACACAGTTTTTCTTTATCATCTCAAAACTTAAATAAGCTTGCAAGATCTAGAGCTACTACAATTGGCTGATTCTAATCTGATCATAGTGCACGCATAACTAAAGCTACTGAAATTGGCTGATTCTAATCTCATCTAGAGCTACTACAATTGACTGATTCTAATCTGATCATAGTGCACGCATAATTAAAGCTACTGAATTCGATTCAACTAAAGACAAGACAACTCATGTTGCTTCTAAATTCAAGACATAATTAAAAGCTGAACAGAAGAACTTGGCTTACCTATCACCCTGTTCACTGTTTTCAGCAAAATCAAGGTTCCATTGGGTGACCCTCTGCATTGCAGCATATCCTCCAGTGGCGAAGGACCTGAGAAGGTTGAGAGTTGCAGCAGATTGAGTGTAAGCTCTGATCATCCTTTCGGGGTCTGGAATCCTTGATTTCTCAGTAAAATCATCGCCATTGATGTTGTCTCCCTTGTAACTTGGCAGACTTACTCCATCCTTCACCTCAAGAGGATCTGATCTTGGCTTTGCAAACTGACCAGCCATTCTTCCCACCTAAATCAATGTTGAAGTTACACAACAAACACTATGATTAGAAAATCTTCAGAAAACAAAAGAATCTGAAAGAAAGAGAGGAGATAAATGGTACCTTAATGACAGGCACTTGTCCACCAAACATAAGAACAACACCCATCTGCAGAAGAATCCTGAATGTGTCCCTAATATTATTAGCACTAAACTCCTTGAAACTCTCAGCACAATCCCCACCCTGCAAGAGGAAAGCATTACCCAAGGCAGCTTCACCAAGCCTCTCCTCCAAGCTCCTAGCCTCACCAGCAAACACAATGGGAGGAAACGACTCAATGGTTTTAAGAACAGACTCAAGAGCAGCTTGATCCGGGTACTCAGGAAGCTGCAAAGCCTTCTTGGATTTCCAGCTCTCCAAACTCCATTTCTCGTTGCTAGCCGGCGCCGTCACCGTCTTCTTGCGTGGGGTCTCAACAACAACCTTGTCATTAGCCGGCTCTGCAGCGTGGACAGCAGAGATCCGTTGGCGAAGCCTGAGATGGGTCTTTGACGGAACAAAAAACGAAGTGGGTTGGTGAGATTTAGGCTCAAGAAGAGGGTTGAAGATCAATTTAGATGAAGAGAGAGCAGCGGCATTGGAAAGAGCCATTGTAATGATTAAAGTGAGGGTTTTTCTAGATCTCCTATAGAGTGGATTGAGCAATCTGAAATTTGGGTATTTCAAAAAAGGGTGAGAGACTCTGAGATGGGAAGAGAATGGGGGGAGGGAGTTTATAAAGGAGGAAGGGTTCAGTAAGGGCGAAATCCTGAAGATGGTAGGTAGAATGAGAGGAGGAAGTGGAGATGAGAGGCAATTTTCAAAGGGCTACCAAACCAAACGCAAGGCGGCATTAATTAATTAATGGAAAATAATAATAATAATAATAAGAAGAAGAAGAAATCACCAAACCAAACGCACTAAAAAAAATTAGAGAGTAGTGACAAGAACAAAATAAAAATAGGGTCATCATATTTGACCAATGAAATGTGAAGGGTTCCAATTCAACAACCCCCTCCTTTCCTTACAGCCCATTTCCAGGGACTTGGCTTTGAAAAGTCATTCCGAAAATTAGAAAATGTGGGGAGTAGGTGAAGTAGGAGAACTTTAAAAACTTGATAAAGATAAAGTTGAGGGAGAAAATGGCGGCTAAGCTGCTCTCCTCACGATCGTCTCCTTCGACTGCGTTCGTTTCTTTTCTTCATCCACTTGGTCATTCATTGTCTACTCCAATTACTTCTTTTTTCTTTATATATATAATAGGAAAATTTGGACTTAAAAGTCATACGTATATCCGCATCTCATATTATTGTGTACCATTGTGAATGTAACTCAACTGATTTTTACTCTATGTATTTTATAATTATAGAAATTGGTTTTAGGTTTAAATACGGCTTTAATTGTATTTTCAGTTTTTTTTTTTTTTTTTTCTATTCTTATACTTTTAACTTTAATTCATTTAGATCCATGTAATTTTATCTTTGACTCATTTTAATTTGTGTACTTTTAAGAAGTGAACTTTTTTCTTTAAAAATGAAATAGAGGGATAAAAGTGGTCACTTCTTATAAATACATGTTCAAAATGAACACTTTAAAAGTACATGGATTACAATGAACCAAACTTGAAAGTAAATAATTAAAATAAATATTTTAAAAGTATAAAGACAAAATGAACCAAAGTAAAAAATATAGATATCAAAGTAAGTATAGAAATCGAAGTTGTATTTCAACTTTGATTTTAGCAATATTATAGTTTAAGAGTTAGATTGGTTTTTCAGAGAAAAAAGAATAGATTGAAACAACATAGTAGGGGTATTCGCAGGTTGAGTTAGGTTAGGTTAGGTTGAAGGACATTTTAGACTCGACCCAATTGTTCGAGTGGTAAATTTCTTCAACTCAAATAACTCTTATTAAAAAATGAACCTAGCCCAACCATACCATAAAATATTTAGGTTGAGTTAGTTCGGATTACTCGAGTTATTTATTTAAATTTTGTTCTAAAAAAAAGTAAAATGTTAATATGTAAAAAATTTATTTGATTATTTTCATATATTGCATTAGAATCAACAACTTAATTTCAATTTATTTTATGAAAATTATTTTTTCAAATTATTAAAAGTTATTTTTAGAAGTTTTTGGAGAAAAAATTATTGAAAAAATATGAAATTAAATAAAACTAAAATAATTATATGTATCTATAATTTTATTATAAGAAAAAAAATATTTTAAAATTAATAATACATTCGGGTTGGTTTGAATTATTTTAAATGAATCGTAAACCAATCTAATCCATAACATTTTCATTTATTTGAACTCAGTCCAATTCAAATGAGTTAATGACCCAATCTAAATTATACGGGTTGAATTGAGTTTATTGAATTTTTTGAGCACTCCTCGACGTGATGCTCCTACTTTTCTTTGCTTTTCAAAAAAGAAAAGAAAAACGAAAAAGTTTATTTGCAACTTTTTTAAAGTTGAAGGGCAACAATGTAAAAACAATTTGGGTTGATGGATCAAACCGAAAACTGGATTGTTTGGTTCGATGGTGGGTTTTTTCTTTTTTCCCCCCGATATTTTTAAGGAATCTAGTTGAACAGTGGCCCACCCATTCTCATATTTTGTAACGTGGGGCACGTGAACTTATCCCTCTGTCAAAGAATAAATCTTCAAAATTATAAACGTTTTATATTTTGGAAAATGTTCACACATAAAAAAAAAAAAAATTGTCAAACTATTCACATAAAATAGCAAAAAAACACTAATAGACATTGATAGACCTCTATCAGGTGATAAACTTCTATAATTTCTATTACTGATAGACCCTGATAGATTTCTATCAGCGTCTATCACGATTATTTAAAATTTTTGTTATTTTGTGTAAATAATTGCTCTTATTATTTTATTTTTAAAAACTCCCCTTATAATTTTTGGTTTGTCATATTAAATTTTTGTACGAGTAAAGTTAGGAAATGAAGATTCTTTTATTTATTTTCATAATAAAATATATTTATAAATAAGGATGGTTACAACCAACCAACAAAAATGCACGTGTACAAATAACAACTTAAGTACTTAACACCTATACAAAATTCCCTTAATACCCTCTCTAAAGAGAAAAAAATTTATATTACTAATTTAGTACCTACTACTTCTATTTATAATTTGACACGTCATTAAATAATATATTAATTTATTTTCTGGACTCTACATTATTCTAAAATATTATCTTGAGCAAAAGTATAAAATAGAACACTAAAAGCAAAGGGTTTCATAAACATATATTGGCAAGTTGTTGATGAGTTTAAATGAGAAGAAGTTTAAAAAAAACTAAAAGAAAGCTTGTCCGGAATAAAATGATAATCGAGCTCGATGTGTTTTGTCCGTTCATGAAATGTTAGATTAGTGGCAATATCAAATGTAGCCTGATTATCACAAAAAAATAAAGTTGGGGATGATGACGAGACCATTAAATCAGACACCAAAGAAGATAACCAAACAAGTTCACAGGCAGTCGACGACAAAGCCCTATACTCAGCTTCTACTAATGATCGAGAAACAATAGTTTGTTTCTTAGATTTCCATTACCCTAAGAAATCACCAATAAACACATAACGTCCAGTTGTCGAATGTCGTATATCAAGACAGAATGCCCAATCTAAATCAGCAAAAGCACAAAGATGAAAACTAGTCGTGGGTTGAAGTAAAATACCTTGTTTAGATATTGTCTTCAAGTACTCCAACAAATGATGAACAACTAAGAGATGAGACTTGCACGACTTAGATAATACTAACTAAGTTTGTTGACAACAAAATTAATATTAAGAGAAGGTCAAATACAACAATCAACCAATTATACTTCTATAAGATGAAGGATCATCTAATAAATCATCATCAATTTGTCGCAACTTGAGATGAGGATCCATAGGAAGATCTAAGTAGTACAACATCTTCAATAAATCGCACAGTGTAATACCTTTGTGACAAATATATTCCTTTAGAAGGACGAACAAGTTCAAGATTGAGAAAATATTTAAAATACTCCAAATCCTTAAGCTTAAAACTCTTGTTAAGAAGGAACTTTAGTTGAACAATAACAGAAGAATTTGCTCTAGTGATGATTACATCATC
Source organism: Lagenaria siceraria (assembly GCA_002890555.2). Classification (NCBI taxonomy): domain Eukaryota; kingdom Viridiplantae; phylum Streptophyta; class Magnoliopsida; order Cucurbitales; family Cucurbitaceae; genus Lagenaria; species Lagenaria siceraria. Next base: position 5,843,335 of record CM016485.1, on the reverse strand, counting down.
AACATACACCCAAAGAGCCATAAAGTCATAACCAAAACCCTTTACAAACAGAGAATACCCAGTCTTAGATTTATAACAAAGAAATTTAGAGGTAAAAGTAGGTTTTGTAAACTTAGTTTTCAAAAACCAAAAACTAAAAATTAAAGTCTCGTTTGGTAACCATTTGGTTTTTGAAATTTGTATCTATTTTCTTACAACTTCTTACTCATGTGTTTCATATTCTCTAGGTAAAGATTTGAATTATGTGTCAATTTTTAAAAATAAAAACAAAATTTTGAAAACTATTTTTTTTAATTATAAAAAAATTGGCTTTAATTTTGAAAACACTTCTAAATCTAGACTACGAAACACAAAAAATTAATAGAATGGAAGTGGTGTTTATAGAGTTAATTTCAACAACAAAAATAAAAAACTAAGGTCGTGTTTAGTAACTTTTTAGTTATTAGGTTTTGATTTTTGAAAATTAAGTTTTTATAAACACTATTTCTACCATGTTTTGTTATTCACTTTTCATTAATGTTTTCAAAAATCAAACAAAAATTTGAAAACTAAAGCCTGTTTGGTAACCGTTTTGTTGTTGGTTTTTTGTTTTTAAATTAAGCATATTTTCTCTCGATTTCTCACAACACTTCACATTTTTCTTCAGTAAAAAAGTTTAGTTATTAGCCAAATTCTAAAAACAAAAACAAAATTTTAAAAACTACTTTTTTTTTTTGTTTTTAAAGTTTGACTTGATTTTTGAAAATAATAATAAAAAGTAAATGACAAAACAAGAAATTTAGAGGTGGAATGAGTATTTATAGACTTAATTTTCAAAAATTAAAAACTAAAAATCAAATAGTTAGCAAATGAGGCCTAAATAATTATCAAAAGACATGCTACTATCTGTGTTACTATTTGTAGTCTACTGTGACACAAATAGTAGTCTATCACGATTTATCGCGGTCTAGCATAAATAGATAGTGAAATTTGTTAAATATTTTCAGCATTTTATCATTTAAAATAATTTTTCTTTTAATTTTTATATATATTAACAAAAATCCGATATCGTTGAGATTTCAATCTTCATTCTTCGGTGAACTTTGCCTACTTCAACAATACTAAAGTGCTCTTAAAAAAAAATATTAATGTCCTTTGCAAAAAGAAAAAAAAAAACAATATTAATGTCAACAATATAATTCTTTTATTAAAAATGTCAATCACTAGGATTATTATTATAATATTTATTTTGATTTACTTTTTTTTAAAAAAACACACACATTTATTTTGATTTACTAAAACTATAATTAATTAACACATTACAAAATAATCATTATTATAGTGATTGGACCAATTTTTTAAGAATAATGGTGGTTGAAGAATATTGACCATAACTTTGGTTGAAAGTTGAAATATAACAACAACTATAATATATAATATATAAAATTTGTCATGATGGAGAATTTTCAGCCTCCAAAATAAAAATAGGGTTAATGCATAACTTTCATAAGTACATAAGATTTTTTTAAATACATGCATCAACAGATAAGTAGAGATAATTTTACATTAATTTAAGCCGTTTCTCTATTTTTCTCTACATATTTATAAATAGTCGTGTGATATTTTTTTTCTTGATACTTTAGTAAAATTTTGAAAAAAAAAATCTTATTTAGGTGTATTTGAGTTAATTTTAAATAAAATCAAGTAAAAAAAATTATGAATTACTAACAAGCAATCTGAATTAATTTACTTATAAAAATATATAGATTAAAATGACGAGATAGGTTAAAGTTTTAATCGGATATAAGTTGATTTTTTTGAAAATTTCTAGGTTTTTTTCTCACATAGGACAACTTACCAGCAGGAAAAGACACTTGGGCCAATACAATGATGACAGGCACTTATGTGCTAAACTTTGGTTAAAAATATGGTTGTATTATTTAGGTATTTTTTTTTTCTACAGTTCGGCAAGAATACTTAAAAAGTTTTAATCAAGTTAGTTATCTTTAATATTCTTCCATTATACATTTATTGTTAGCAAATATTAAAATTGGCTTCTAAGAAATAGAAGGAAATAAATTAAGTTGGTAAAATTTTAAGAAGTAATCTAGTCGTTATAGTGAACATAATTTAACGATAATTGACATATACTACCTCTCTTAAAGTTAGAGGTTCAAATTAAAATTCCTATTTGCAATAATAAAGAAAATATTGATCTAAGCAGATAATATTCTAGTTTTTTTAATATATTTTTTTAAACAAAAAAAAATTATATAGTCTCAAAACTTTTTACTAACTAATTTTTTTTAAGTCACTTTTAGCATTTTTCAATGGTGAGGTATGATTGAAATATGAGAACTAGATTGACTGAGACTTTTTAAACTTTAAAATCAAAATTAAAAAACATTTAAACATTAGAAACCATAACATGTATCTAGCCTCAAAACTTTTTACAAACTAATTTTCCTAGTGTTCCATCCTCCAAGTTTGTTCCCTTCAATGATGGATGGAGAAAACAAATGGAAAAACAGTTGGTAAACAAATTAACAAATTAAAATAGAAAAAAGATATATTTTTTCTAATGAGATAGAGCCAGAGGTATGGTATAAACTAGTTACATTTAGATAACTGAATTTTAAACAATTTTATCATAAAATTTATATTTAATAAGTTTTTTTTAGCCCATCTATGTCAGTTCTTCTATTAATTACTAACAAAAAGTTGGCGTTACACCTATTTTTAAAAATAGTCTAAACAAGTGCTGAATTAAACCAAATGACTCTTTCTCTTGTTGAACGAAGGCTATGTAAATATTGAATACACCACAATGGAAAAATAGAGATCTCACGTTCTTTTATAACATAAGAGTTACTTATCTCAATGTCAATTAGTCTTGAGATGAAACCTATGTAAAAATAAAAATTATTTTTTTAATTTAAAATGTCACAAGATTATTTAAAATAATAAAAATTACTTTTGAACCTTTTAAATCTATATTCTTAAAAATTTTGAAACTGCATATCAAACACACAAAAATTTTAAAATCTCACAGGCTAAAAAGTTACCTTTTGAAATCTCAAATCAAAGATGCTTATTTTTTTAAACTTGGAGATTGAAAAAAAAAAAAAAAAAAACTATTAGGTGTGGTAGGTGTACGGTATTTAAATGAATGCCCTGCAGTCCCATTCTAGGCCAAAATGGTCTTTTAGCTACTTGTATAAACGTAGAAGCAAGCCAGATAGAGTTGATTAATTAATTAAAAAATTTCAACTAAGAGTTTATTAATTAGTTTAGTTCTTAAACAATTACTGATTTCGGCTTACCTAACTTTGATAACGAGGGGCTGATGTTTTAGTCTTAATTGATAAATTGATTGATACCAACTAATTGACCAACACATTACCTAATAATTACCAAAGTAACATTTTCTAATTCTATGAATTATACAAATTACTCAATAATGTTTAATGATAAATTTCATCATGTCTCTATCACATCAAATGTTTTATTTTTACTCTGTTTCAAAATAATTATTTTGTCAAATTTTCTGTTAAAATGAAGAAAAAAAAGTGATGTTGCAGTGAGTTGTGAGAAGTGGATTGCAATATTTAAATACGCAACGAGTTTCAATCAAAGTTTGAAACATTGATGTCGATGAAAATATTGAGGTCCCAATTTTATGGAAATATCGATATCGATGGAAATTTTGAGAAACTTTAAAAAAATTGATGAAAATTGTTATAATTAATTAATGAAACTTTGATTGTGGCTTAATTAGACTATAACTGACCATTTTTAATCATTATTACTATAGAGTAAGATAACATTTAGATGTACATTGTAAATATCTGTGTAAATGTTGATGCGATAGTAAAAATTTAAAAAAGAAATGAAAAAATAATATCAAATATTGGTAATTAATTGGAAAATTAAGGAGATGAAATGTTTGCATATAAAATAATTGTAAATTGTTTATTATAAAATGTATATGTCTAATATGAAAAAAATAGTTTTTGAGCAATTTTATTTTGAGGTGAAATGATACTAAAATTCAATGGAAAATGTTTGAATGAAGTTAAAAATAAATATATGTTATTTTTCTCAATTTTGATTTTTTGGAAATGAAAGCTTTGGATGGTAAAAAAATAAAACCTATATCAATTCAATTTTGAGGTGAAAGGATGTGAAAATTCAATGGAAAATGTTTGAATGAAGTCAAAAATAAATATATGTTATTTTTTTAAATTTTGGTTTTTTAGAAATGAAAGTTTTGGATGATAAAAAAACAAATCTTATCTCAATTCAATTTTGAGGTGAAATTATGTGAAAATTCAATGAAAAATGTTTGAATATAGTTAAAAATAAATATATGTTATTTTTCTCAAATTTAGTTTCCTGAAAATCAACATTTTTTATGGTAAAACTTCCCTTGAGTGGCTAGCATAGTTAATTGCTTTTTTTTTAAAAAAAAAAAAGCCAAAATTTTGAGAAAATTTGAGAAATTAGGGAAAAATCAAAATTCCTTATGATTTCAATTATGCCTCCCAAGATAATTTCAACTGTGTACTTACTGTTTTTAAAGTTTTATTTTGATTCTTAATCTTAAAATTGTGTTTTAAAAAAATCTATTTTTTTCAATAAAATGAAGACCCAAAATATGACAATGCAGTGAATTTAAAGAATAGAAATTTCATGTGAGTACAAATGCGGTGCATTTGAAGTGGAACTGATTAGGGAAGGAAGAAAATATGAAGGTTGATTTTAGTTGAAATTGTGTTGTTTAATGAAAAAACTATTAACTATATGAGAAAAGTCATGGTTAAATCCAAAAGAAAAGTTATATATATATATGGTTTAACCAAAAGAGGACTACATGAGAGGAATTTGATTATGAGATAAAAAAGGTGGAGAAGTTGGGACATACGGAAACAATGCATTTGTAACATTGATAGTGAAAGACCGTTTTCAATGTTAAAAGCAAGAAATTTGTCTGAGTAATCCTAGTTCTTAGGATCTATTATCTTGTCTTTCTTTATTGGTCAAATTGTAAAAATCACTACATTGGTATAAGTTTGAGACTTCAATTTTTATCATTTATGAGTCTAATTTCTACGATTATTGTAAGCTTGAAGGTCCAATTTTAATACTCGTAGAAGTTTAAGGGCCTAATTTTTACAATTAAAAGTTTGGGAGTGTAATTGTAATTACCACCATACTTTAAGGTTGATTTTTGCAACTTGAGACTGATACGATTTAACCTAAAGTTTATCAATAATATGTGGATGATGATTCAAAACATATGATTTTTTTTTAAAAATATGTATAATCCCGTACTGTTGAATTATACATGGCTTAATTAATTTATTATTATTTTTTTATAAACCACTTCACTTAAAATTTAATTTTGATTAGTTAGTTGTCCAAATGATAAAAATATCGCTTTTTTTTTCCAAAAATCACAGCAAACCTTACAAATAATTAAAATAAATAAATAAATGAATAAGTGTTTCATTATAGTTGTACATGTATCATATGATATGTCAATTGAAAAAAGAAAATAGAAGCAACTTTTGTTTATAGAAACAGTGAAGAAGGTTGACAATTATCGTTGGATTAAGTTTACTTGACAAAAACAGTAGACGTTGATATTGCTATTTTAAAGAATTTTGTTAACTTTTTTAATAAATAATTTAAAATCTTATTAAACGAAAAAGAAAAACCTATTATTTATTATTATTATTAGGAGAATTATTTCAAAAATGAATAGGAAACACACATTTATAATTTTATACAGTTAAAAGAAGGCCGGGGCCCAAAGTAGCGGACCAAGAAGGCCCCATACTTGGACGCTGTTGGTTATCCAGTTTAACGGTTACAGTTATAAACTAATAGATCGGATAAAACTCGCGCGTAAATGAATGAATTAATCGCGGTTTTCCCTTCCAGTTCGAAGTCCGTCTCTTTCCCCTTCCCGTGTGGAGTCAAATCTGTCTCCACTTCCATTTTCTATTCTGAAGGAGGGACCTATGTCCCGGTTCCCATGTCTGAAAAAAAAACCCTAGATTCTTGAATTAGACGCTCTGAAGTCTACACTCCGAAAACGATGTCGCTTGCTTTCCAATATCTTTCCCTCACTTCACCTTCTCCTTCTCCTCCCCCTTCAACCTTGTGCTTTTCCACCTTCTTTTCCAGAAATCCGTGCTTGTCTCTTCGATTCGCCTCTAGCCGCTTCCCAAACACCCTGCATTTCCAAATTCTCGATCACAAGCGTCGAAGCCCTTTTAATTTTGGTTCCATCAATGCCCATCAGTTCTGTCCTCGAGTTTCTACATCTGGAGGAGTAGGCCGGAGACACGGTGGTGATGGTGATTTCGATATCGATTCTTTACTATCAGCTGCCGAGTTGTTTTGCCTCGTTACGTCGTTGATCGGTTCTGTTGGTTTTGCTCTGAATTGCGCGAAAGCCAGGTCTAAGAATGTGTTCTTGGCGGTGTTCGGTGACGGGATTTTCGTTGGCGCAATTTTATTTCTGGTGGCTGGGGTAGCAATTGGTGCTTGGATTCGTAGGCGGCAGTGGAATCGAATTTTTCGAGAGACAGCGAAGGGCGTGTTAGAGGTGAATTTGATGGAGAAGGCTAACAAGCTGGAGGAGGATTTGAGGAGCTCGGCAACGCTTATTCGAGTCTTGTCGAGGCAGCTGGAAAAGCTAGGGATCAGGTTTAGAGTTACTCGAAAGGCTCTGAAGAAGCCCGTGGAGGAGGTAATTGTAGCTCTAAGAAATTTGGAGGCTGTTTCTTAATTTCTTAATCTCAAGATGATATTTAACGAAGTAAATGATGGTCCCCTGCAGACACTAACATTATACTGAAAAAGAAATTGAGTTACGATGGACGATCAAAATATTCCGAAAGCTTAGAAATTTGTTAAACAAGTGAAGGATTACTGTAATTTTGCAAAACAGAAAAAAAAAGGTGAATTTGTTTCTCTAAATAGGTTAAATAACATAGAATTTAAAGATAGTTAACATGAAAAAATGCCTTAAAGAAAGATGATATCTGAATAGTAATTCCGGTTGTAGTTATATATTAACTCCAATTTCCTGGAGATTTGGACAGCCTTTGAAAAGTGAATGCTCTAAATATGGAAAAAAAACAAGGAGAGGATCTAGTACTGAAACTTTTGGCATTGAACTCCAACAAAACCCAAAGAGCAATGTTAGTCTTAAGAAGCAATAAAATCCTGAAATACATAAATAGGCCTTGTTTTCTTATGTGGCAAACATACTCCGCAAGACACCCGAAGTTGCAACTCTGAGTGAGTGAATTGTATTGGAATGACATGGATGTGTGGTGGTGAAGAAAATTTATGTGCTGCAGGGGTTTGGTTACAGTGTGAAATAACATGTTGAGAAGGCGAAAATAGACGTCAGGATGCGATTAAATCAAACCTTTGTCCTTTATAACAAGGCTTAATAACTTTATTGCTTTCATTTTGCTAAGATGAGATGCCATTTCCCGTAGCCTCTAAGTATTGATCACTTTCTGAAGACTGCAGCTTTAGCTCAAAAAACCTCCGAGGCCACTCGAGCATTAGCAGTTCGGGGAGATATTTTGGAGAAGGAGCTTGCTGAAATCCAGAAGGTCTTACTGGCTATGCAGGTTCATTAAATCCTCCATTCAATGTAAATTCAGTGGCTTTAAGTTTTTTGAGGAGTGAACTAAGTGATTACAGTTAAAGCATGATGTATTAGTGTCTAAGAAGTTATATTTGAAACTCAAAAGGATTCAATAGAATACAAGATAGAACAATGTCAATCACTACATTACTATGGCCAGATATTGCATATTCTACAAGATTTTTTTTCCTTTCATATAGGAGTGCTCTACATTGAATCTGATTTTGGTTTCTTGCTTGAGTGGGGATTGTAGGAACAACAACAAAAGCAGCTCGAGTTGATTCTAGCAATAGGGAAGTCAGGAAAGATATGGGAAAGCAGACAGGAGCATAGTGGAGGACAAAGTCCTATTGGGAGGCATGATCTGATTGATGAACGCTTAAATCAAAAGGAAGTCCAGGACGTTTGAGCTCTTTGGAGAAGAGAGTGGAGATAGCTTAGGATTCTTTTGATACAAATTAGGATGGTAGTTGCACAATGACAGAATAGAAATATGGGATGTAATTTTTGTGGCAGTTTAGACTTTGGTATTTATCACACTTGATACTTCTTGCCAGAAAAGATTTTGGGTTTCCATAATGTGCGATTTAATGGGAAATGAAAGTTGCACCGAGAGAAAGTGTAAAGCTGCAGGGGAAGTGTAATGAGAGAAATGTAATTGTTTGGTCATTGTGTTAATGTAATAAACATTCTGCTTAATCATTGTAATTTTGATTTTTCATTGTATTACGGTGGTTCACATCCACTTCCATCTTCTAAAGCTATTTGCTTCTGAAATCCCGTCCCTTCCCCCGCACCCTTGGCATCCGTTCTGCCCAACCGCTAGAAGTTTAATTTCTCATTCTCGTCCATGTTGTCTGCAGGCCTACAGTAAATGCAGAGGTGCAGCCTGAGAGAGCACTATTCTTCCTGGAAAACTGACGGTCTTTTAACTTCAGTCGGTCTGCTATGTATGCAGTCCTTCATTCAACTTTGACCTCTCTTCTCTATTTTTTATCTGAATAAGAACAAGTCAACAGGTTCAGTCGTAGCTGAGCTGCTGTGGAGTCAGTTTTGGGAGCTTTTACACGGGCAACGAGGACAACAGTTCAAATGGAGAGACGTCAAGCTGGGAATCTGCAACTTACTTTTTTTCATGGCATCGAAGCTACGACATGTAACACTTGCCCTATCAAAACCATACAATTTGGTGGCTACGGAAGGGAAGCTGGTGTTCAGACAGAGGCATGTAACAGCCAAGTTCGTCAGGTGCGGTATATTGCTTTCTCTTTGCGTCTAGAGAATTTAAAAGCAGTGAAACACGATCAAAGAAAAAGAAGATCATTAAAATCGTAATATTGCCAGAAGTAGAGTAGGGTTCTGGTTCTGTTCATAAGGATGCAGTTTTTATAATGGTCTGATCAATAGTCTGTAAAGTACATTGTGATTTTTACCGAGGACTTAACAACTCTATGGCACCGGAACCAAGCAGTTTCCGGTACACTTTTCTCCATACATGTTTTTGTATTTTCTTTGATTTATGGGAAAAAGAGACTGGTTAGGCTAAGAGAGTTCAGATGCAGAGATAGTTTCCTTTTTTCTGCTGAGTGCTGACTGATTCACTGTTGAGTCCCAAAAGAACTCAGAAAACAGTTATCATATTTATGTTGGTTAGAGTTTAATACGTTCAAGCTCAAAGGTAATTCATTGTCTTTCGCAAAAACAATAAATGTAAGGAAGAAATTGAAATAGTAAATCCGTAAAAAAAGTAATGGACAACAAACAAGGAAAATTTAATTATACATACGCAGAAAATAGAATTTTAAAAGTAGGGTCCGGTTAGACGCCCCCCAGCTTAGTACGTGATTATGCAAATCCTCATTTGGATATAAGAATATGACTTAAGCCAGCCCCTTCTTAGGAGTAGGACTAACCGACTTACTCAATCTGACGCGTCAATGATGTATTCACCATTTCACACTCATTTTTATTATCAAAATCCCGTCCAACTAAAGAGACAGGTAGTCGGATTATACGAATAATGCCTTTGCTGAGCCGTGTCTAGTTCATGAAATCTATTGATCCTCTTAATGGGGGCGGACTCTTGCCTCTTGTTAGCTGCTTAGTTCAACTTACCATGTTGTTGTTTGCCTATCATAACGATAACATTTCCTTGGAGTAAATTTCTACTTAACCTCCATTCTAGATCTCAATGGCCAATACCTCCATCACATGCTTGACTTATTGATGGAGTTGGTTCTTCTCAAACAGTTCCTTCTACTTACAGCTTGATGCATAGTTGATACTAGAGACCTCGCATTTACAACTATTGTTCCCTCCAATCAGAGTTATCGGAAAAGGTATTTGTATTCATGAAGAAATTGTACTATAGCTTGATTCTTCACTTTATAGATAAGAGATTAGATTACCGCAACTCATTCAAGATGGACAATCTTTGCTGCATACAGGACTGTTTCGATAAACATCTTAAGCCATTTGAATAAACTTTATTGGTTTGTTATAGTTGAATTAACATCCATGAACATTACTTAATGAGTAAAATTCAATAGTTATTCACTGTCATAAATAAAATTAAACCAATTATTACTCCTAGAATTTAAGACTGATGTATTGAACTTAAAAATTATTAGTTACAAACTTAAGGAAAGGTCAAATCTCATTTTAAGCACATGTTCGTGCCACTATGAAAAATAGTTCTAGAGTCCTGATCTCCAGTTGGTTCTCTGGTTGAAATAAATAAATAAATCTTTATTCCTTCTCCATGAGAATAAGGGTTTCAACTTTCAGAGTAAAGAGCCAAAATTCATTTCGTTATGGGCCCTCTTCCCTGAATTTTCTTTCACACACCGTGAAAAAATCTTCTGAAGTTGGAAAGCGAAAAATGCTTCTTTTGTGTTTTCTTTTTCTTGGCCGTCAGAATCAGACTAAGGGTTCTAGAGTTGAGTTTGCTCACTGCGTCTCAGGCTCTTTTTCTTGGAGTTCGGTAATGTTTCGGAATGATCTGATGCATGGTTGATAACTTAGTTGACTAATTGCCCTGTAAAATAAATCAACAGATTTTGAGAGAGTCGAGGAACGTGGCAGATTATTTGCAACATTCTTTTCGCCTTTAACGGGCAAACATACTTTGTTACACATCTTTATATTGTATTTAGGGTGACTTGATCTTCTAACCTGACACTTTTTTTTTTTTATTCATTTGGATCAACTATGGTCGCTTGAGTTCTGTAGAATTGTAAATATTTGATTATTTTGTCCAGTTGGATGTTGGTAGATTTCAATAGGCTTTTTACCCCCTCTTCATTTTGTAGGTGGTTGGTTCAAAGTTTTGAATCAAACCTAACTAATCCACTTACGTTCTTAATTTAGATTGCCAATTTGAGTATATTTAAATTAGTTAAGACATATATCATCAAGTCATCAACCATAAAGTTAGAAGTTCAAAAAAAAAAATAACTTTCCAATTTTAAGCCATAAGTAATTGTTACATTCATAGGATCACGAGAGATTTGCAGCAGAGTTAATCAGTTGTATAAAGAATATCTAGAACTGGAGCTTGGGAAGAAAAGCTAGCTTTGTAAATACTTGGTGAAGTTTTAGGCCAGAGATAGATAAATCTTGTTTATGAGCAACTTTGGCGCAATGAAGCATTTAAGGAAAGAGCAATTGAACAAATGCTAGTTTGGATTTTAGTGATTTAAATCTTGTGCTCAAAATTCTTAGACATTGGCGTACCTTGGTAGATGAAGAGAATGGTTTTATTAACAAGAATAACAAACAAATTTGGTCCACAGTCAAAAGGAGGGAGGGAGAGAGAAAGGGAAGGTAATAGAAAAGAAAAGAAAATCTCAATGGTCCAATCCATTCCATCAGCTACTATTGGTTGCTTGGGAGATGAGATGAGGTAGTCGCTGCATGCCCATCAGCGCAGCGTTGAAATGTAAAATCAAAGGCAGTGAAGATTGAAGAAGAGTGAAACAAATGCAAAGGAGAGAGTGGGTGAGTAAATGCGGTCCCTTTGCATCAGCCAGGCTAGTGATGGACAGCCTAAGACTGTAGAATGGAAGAATAGGGCGTCCTTTGTATGTGATGTGGATACTCCAAATTTGTTTTCCCCCCATTGTATTGTTCCTTTCACTGTTCTGCTGCAATCTGCCCTCTTACTCAGAACTTCTCTGCTCTCTCCTCTCTCCTCTCTCGTTCTTGTCGGATAACTTATGACTCACCCACCCTTTCCTACACCAATTTATGCCATCTCTCTCTCGTCTCTCTCTCTCTGTTTCCCTTGCACTTGCCTCATTAAATAGTCATCTCTCTCTTTCTCTCTCTCTCTCTCTTAGCTACTTGTGGTTGTGGTTGTGGTGTGGTGGGTGGAAGTGGAACAAAGTAACAGAAAAATCTGGCAACTGGGTCTTTATTGCGTATGATTTTTACTCCTTTGCTTCGTTGGATCCATGAGTTTCGGGCATCAATGACTTGATGACTACCATGAATTTGCCTACTGTTTGGGCCACCTCATTACTTATTGTGCTTCTGCATCTTCTTCTTCTTCTCTCCGCCTCTTCTCCTCCCAGAGTATACCCTCTCTCTCTCTCTCTCTTCCATGGCTTTCTTAATCTTTTCATATTTGATATTTCTTTTAGCGACTCTGTTTCTGAGTTTTTTTTTGTTTGCTGGTTTCATCAGGGCATATTTTTCGAAGACAAAACCAGGCTTGGATCCACCCCACCAAGCTGCCACAACAAGTGCAACGAGTGCCACCCATGCATGGCTGTGCAAGTGCCTAGCATGCCAGGCCGCGCCGGCCGGTTGGATTCGAACTCGGCTTTGCCTATGAGATTTTTTGACTCGTCTTCTCAAGGGAACAGATACTCATTTTACAAGCCATTGGGTTGGAAATGCCGGTGTGGAAATCACTTCTTCAATCCTTAGACCAAATTTGCATGTCCAGTCTAGAGGGTTGGTCTTCCTTCCATTCTTCTGGTTTTGTAAATGACATTGAATTTATTTCTTTTAGGATGGAATTCTTTGTTCAGAGATAAGCAGGAAGTTCGGTTTTTGCATTTATTGTACATATACTCCCAACTGATCTATATCATCTATCACCTAGAGAGATCAACATTTACCCTACTTTTAGTTCTAGTTCTACCTACATGCTTCCATGTTTTTTTTTATTATTGTTTTTTCTTTTTGAGGAAAAACATCTAAACTAGATGATATAGAAACTCCTTTGTTTGGTGTTTTTCTTTGTAAATTATTTTTGAGTATGGGACATCGCTTAGCTTTTTCTTATCTTCTTGGGATTTACATAAAGTTCTGACACAACATGTCTCAGCCACAGATCAAATCATCTGCTGCATTTTTCAAACTCTTTTTGATGTGTGAGTTAAGATCTTTTTGCCTCTCTGCTTGCTGCAACCAACCCATCTGATTGGACTCCAAATTATAATATGCAAATATACCACAAGATTTTGTCTTCAATTCTTTTCTTCTTTTTAAAAAGAACCAGCCTTTTCTGTAAACAAAAAATATATATTTGTTAGTATTCTGTAACTAAGTCTTGATATATATATATATTTTTTTTTTGGGTAAACATCAATTTATATATCTAAATTTTAGAGCATTTTCTAGTAAAGATTCTTGTCCATATATACCAACTATAAGACTTTTTTTAAACTTTTCTTTTAACTGAAGGATATTTAATGCTACTTTTGACAATTGTATTTTTGAAATGAATATTAATGATTTTTGTCTCTACTAACGGTAAGGATATCTTTTAGGGCTCTTTTCAAATATAGAAAAATTAGCCAAATTATTTATAAATATAGAAAAATTTTACAGTCTATCACTGATAGATCGTGATAGAATTCTATCGCGGTCTATCACTGATAGACAGTAAATTTTTTCTATATTTGTAAATAGTTTGATATTTTTTTTTGTTTATAGTAATTTCCCTATCTTTTAAGTTATTTTAAGTTTTAAGATATTATTCAAACATTTGAAAGTTCAAAGTTATTTTCTATAACTTATCTATAATTTAGGCTATATTTTTTAAAGAATGATACTAATTTAAGGAATTTTATATTTTTGAAACATTTAAAGAACATTACTAATAACTAAAAAGAGAGAATGTTGTCAAATTCATCAACTTCTCTGAAAATGAGAACTTGAAATGGTTTGGAATCTGTTTTTAAAATTACGTTCCCTTTTTCAAACAATAAAATTTTCAGTTCAGCCAAATTTCACTAATTGATTTCTTAAAGAAAATATTACACTTTGTCAGAAAAAAATATGTACTTTCCTTAACCTTGGTATCATGAGTGGTATATAGTTTAAAGCAATCAATTTGTTTGTTCCTAAAAAAAATATTATTAATTATATATAAATCTCATTTACTAGGCATTCAAATATTGTACCTTGCAATAAAAAAGAAAGGTAAGATCTTTATCGGGTGGATTGCACAATAGATGGGTGCGGCTCACACCCAAATTTTTTTCAAAAAAGAATAATTTACTCTAATATAGCAAAAATGATTAAGAAAATATTTGAAATAACATTAGTCCATTTCAATCATTCAACTTTTTATATATATATATATAAATAAAAGATAATTTAAAATTTATCAACAACCTTTTGATTAAGAATATATACTTTAATGAGTTATGTTTAAGTTGACATCGATAATTTATATTTAATATATATGTCATATAAACATTTTGTTGATGATGTTAAACACTATAAATAAATAAAATAATTGAAGAACATAATTGAGATTTTTAAGGATTTAAATATTAAATAGATCTACATAAGTGAACACAAGATACCAATTACCATTACACAAAGTCCATAACTTGATCTACATCCATCATTGTTAAACTAAAAGGCAATGATTATGTCCAATCTAGGTACACATAACCTCATACAACTCTTATTTATTATACAGTAAAAATAACAATTCAAAATTTAAAACAAAAACAAAATTATTGGACATGTGACAACTTTTAATTGGGCTACTAAGTGGGATACATAGGTGGCAAGAAATGAACAGAGGTAGTATAGAAAATTCTCTATACTATTGTAGTACTATAAATTTTTTTAGGTAAGTACAACCCAAAAAATAGACACCAAGCAGGTATCTAAGTATTTTCTAAACTAAAAAAATCTTAACTAAATTTGTAATTGAAACAATAATGCAATATGGTTAGAACAATTTGTCTAATATGATTACTCTTTTAGATGGATTAGAATGAAACGAAAATATGAGGTAAATTATCATCTCATGATTTGAGCTTAATTTCTAATTTGTTTTTATAGTATTTAAAAATTTATTACAATTGCGGTTGAATAAATACTCTTAAAATTGAAAAGTGGCAAATGATAAGGAATGAGTTCTGCTTTTTAGTACTTGTTTAACTTGATTTAGTTAAACAAGTAGTAAACAAAAAAAAAAAAAAGATAAATGAAAGGGGAAATTACCCCAAAAAATATTAAACTATTTACAAATATAAAAAAATTTCACTGTAGAATTCTGTTGCTCAAGTAAATGAATTCTATCGCGATCTATCACAGATAGGCTATAAAATTTTTTTATATTTGTAAATAGTTTTACTCATTTTTCTATATTTGAAAAGAGCCCTAAATGAAACCACATAATTAAAATCATAGTTCTTTTAACCCCAAATTATAATATCATCAACCTAAACCTCACAATTGTGAAAGAAAGGTTTCATAGCTCACCAATAATTTGAACTTGTGTTGTGACCAAGTGATAAAAGTAGAAGAGGAACAGATTTAGAATTGAGGTCTACAACGGTTGCAAAATCCGTTAAGTTGCCGGGAGCATTCCGCGCCACAGAAAACTCGGAGCCAGTCTCGCTCACCATCTCAGAGTAATGGCGAGCATCACTACAATGCTCGTTCGTCCCAATCTCATACCCTCTTCTTCCGATCTGGTTTCCCCTCCTCTCTCTCGATTTCTTCCTCCCGCAGCCATCCGCTTCCGGACCTCCAGAAAATCCACCGCCACTCACAAACGTTTCTCCCTTTCAGTCTCTGCTGCTTTACAAGCTCTAATATTCGACTGCGACGGCGTGATCCTTGAGTCCGAGCACTTGCACCGTCAAGCATATAACGATGCGTTTGCTCATTTTGACGTTCGTTGCCCTAATTCGACGTCGCAGCCTCTCAATTGGAGCATCGAGTTTTACGACGAGCTCCAGAACCGCATTGGTGGCGGTAAACCTAAAATGCGATGGTATTGTTCTCTTTTTATCATTTTTACTGTTATTGTTAGTCATATGTGTTGCGTTTGTTCACGGCGGTTTATCGGTGGGTTTTTTCGGACATCCGTTAGGTACTTCAAGGAGAATGGATGGCCATCTTCAACGATCTTCGAGAAGGCTCCGGAAGATGATGAGGACCGAGCAAAGTTGATTGATATTCTTCAGGCATACTTATTTAATTTCCTTACTTACATCGATACACATCGATACTGTTGTTATCTTAATGTGATGCTGATGTTACTATCCTTTGGCTACTGAGAAGAGTTTGAAGGCTATGAGCGCTTCCGTATTTTGTGTTAGTTTAATTTAAATTGGCTATCTTAGTATCTGATTCTTCTTATGCTGGATTAGTATTGTACATATGTAAAGTTCAATCGTACTTGTGCATTGGAAGGAAAATATTAGTATTGGCATAGGCTTATCTGTTTACACTGATCTATTGATTCGTAGGCTGTGATCCATATGCATGTTCGTGATATACTTTTTGCTCTGATTCTCTGAGATTATATTGATGCCCTTTCTTTGATCTTGTAGGATTGGAAAACGGAAAGGTACAAGGAAATAATCAAATCTGGAACTGTAAGAAAATAGTTAGGCTTCATTGATCTCGTTTATGCAACTTTGACAAATCGTGTTTCTTGAGTGGCTTGTAACACAGATTGCTTTCACTCTACCAGGTGAATCCCAGGCCTGGAGTACTAAGATTGATGGATGAGGCAAAGTCTGCTGTAAGCAATCTTAGTTAGCAATCCTCATGCTTTTTCTTTGTATAAAGTTTCAAATTTTGAATTATCTCATTTGGGAAGATACATCTTATAATTACCTACTACTGTTATTTTGCCTAATATCATCTCTGGTGGTTCAATCCCTAAAAACACGTGCCAATGAGTTGGGCGCATTTCTCTGTACATTTTATCACTAACCTATTTTATGATACTTCTTTGCGTCATTTCTATCATTTAATTTGTACGTGTGTCATTATTTCATTTTCTTCAAGTTGCTTACCAATATTTAAGGTAAAATATTATAATGTTTTGTAGGGCAGGAAACTTGCTGTATGCTCTGCGGCTACAAAAAGTTCAGTTATTCTTTGCCTTGAAAATCTTATTGGAATTGTAAGCCTTCAGACTTTGTTTATTATATTCAGAATCAAATTGTCCTTTTATCGAGGTAATTATTTAATGTGCTTCTCTGATTTTAGGATCGGTTTCAAAATCTTGATTGCTTCCTTGCTGGTAAGCTTACTGCTTTTCTCATGTAATACTTTCTCATGGTATGTATGACTACCATGCACTATTCTTGTCCATTATATGAAGTATGCCTATTCAAAAATAAGGACAAAATTGAAAGCATATGGGTGAGGTGATAAGCTTGAAAGAACATATCAGAGCCTTTGCTGTACGATAATTGAATGTCCACCCATGCAGTGGGTGAATTACAAACGGTTTCCCTTGTCCTGTCTTATAACCGATAGGTTTGCCTTAAAAATCAATGATGATATCCATTTGTTTCAGTTCAGTTGGTCCTGCTAGTCAATTGATTTTTAGATTCTTTTGTGTTTTTGTAGGTGATGATGTGAAGGAAAAGAAGCCTGATCCATCCATTTATATAACAGCTTCAAAAGTAACTAATACGTAGTTAATGACTTTGAAAACTTCTCGATGTGAAGCAGGAATGCATTGTTATTTTAACTGTAACGTATGCCTCGCAGAAGCTGGGCGTGTCAGAAAAGGATTGTCTGGTGGTTGAGGACAGTGTCATTGGCTTGCAGGTGTATCAATTGTCCTTTAGCTATTATGTTAATCAATTGAGAACTTGGAGAATGCAAACCAAATTTTTTATATAAAATCATCTCAAAACTTTTTGCATTTTTAGGCTGCTACAAAGGCTGGAATGCAATGTGTGATAACCTACACAACTTCCACAGCTAACCAGGTAAGAATGGGCACCGAAGTTTGTGTGTTGTATTCCCAGACTCCTAATAGATTGAATGCATTCTGTTTTCCGTTATCTGAAATCTTAGCCAAGTATATCCCTGATGGGGTGACACTATTTCCATTTATTGAAATTAGGATTTTAAAGAAGCGATAGCAACCTATCCAGACTTGAGTGACATAAGGTACGTAAGCTAATTAAGCTTCTCTATCATGTTTTCTTCTTCGTTTAATCACTTGCCATTATTCTAAGTCACCATAAATGCAGATTGAAGGACTTAGACTCCCTACTCCAAAATGTTGCCACTACGAGGTAGAAAGTTGGTCACAACACTGAATTGATTAGATAACCAAGGAGCTTCCATGAAATTTTTTGCTGCTGATATTGTTTTGGCATTTCCACAATGTACAGGTGTACATGTATATTTGAATGTCAAGATTTAATAAGATAATATATATTTTCTCCAATCCTCTTCCGTAATAGAAAATACATTTTGAATGCCCTGCCAGAAGAAGCATCATAAGATGCCGTTGTTTAGGCAATGTCTGTTGGTCGACGGTCAAGTTTAGTTAATGCAAGAGGAGCTGGACTTATTAACCTTCTCAGGTGCCCAACTAATTCTCCTTTTTGCATATACTTATCAGGCGTTTGACTTTTCCAATTTTATTGCTTTAAGATCTCAAGTGAATGCATGGTGTCTTTAGTGGCCAACTGTACGAACCATATCAAGTTTTGGAGATTAGCAACTCTGGATCAGATGGGCACGGTTTCACTTTTCTTCTTCCTGTTTTTTTCCCATCACTTTCTTTTCTTTTTTTGGGTGAGGAAGAGGACTCAGGACTGGGAATGGGGCTTGATTGGTGGTGGACCTGATGGTATATCAAGAACAGAAAGCTGTTCAACTGAATTAACATGTGATGAAGCCACGAATTTAATGGAAGAGAGCTGGAAACGAGATATAATACTCTACTTTTCTCCCGGAAGATCCTCGGCCTACGTAATAATAAATTTTATCGATTCATAAACGAAGAATTAGCCCAGCATGGCCCAAATACCGTCTATTCCTAGCCTGGCGTTTTAAGTATCCACCGCATGGATTTTGGTGCAGCGTAAAACCGCATGCCACCAGGCTGATATGATTTTATCAGTCTTGAGTCCATATATGATAGTTGAATTAATAAAATTCAGTTTAACTCAAGCTAAATTATCATCAAGACTTATGGTACGTAGGTAAATAATTCATCGCTACAAGGACAAAAGTAACGGGACCCTAACTTTGGTTTATTTATGCCTTTTGCGACACATGTTTTGTCTTGAGAATGTGGAAGAGACAATAATGGACTGGATGGGATTATTCCATTCGATGTTTTAGAGATAACAATGTTGGACGAAGACTTTGTTTATTCTTATAATCCATTCATTTCTTGCCGTCAAATTGACACATGGCCTGATGAATTATTAGTACTGTGATAACCCAAAACATAGTACTTCAAAATTGAGCTCTTGAAGTTTTTCATCTTCGTTTATCGAGATGAGCAAGTCAGTGGCCGATAAACCTCATGCAGTGTGCATCCCATATCCAGAGCAAGGGCACACGTTGCCTCTTCTGCAATTAGCCAAGCTTCTCCATTCAACTGGTTTCCACATAACCTTTGTCATCCCCGAGTTCTATCACGATCACATAACACAGTCCCACGGAACTAATGTCGTAGAAGGCTTGTTCGATTTCCAGTTCCGGACCATACCAGACGGGTTGCCTCCATCTGAACGCAAAGCCTCCCCAGATGTTCCGACGCTCTGTGACTCAACTAGGAGAAATTTTTTGAACCCATTCAAACAGTTGGTGGCTGGGCTGAATTCTTCGGTGGAGGTGCCTTCAGTAACCTGTATAATTGCTGATGGGGTCTTGAGCTTTGCTATAAAGGCTGCTGAGGAGCTGGGGATTCCGGAGATTCAGTTTTGGACAGCTTCTGCTTGTGGTTTCATGGGGTATCTGCATTTTGATGAACTTATTCAAAGAGGAATCTTGCCGTTCAAAGGTATGAACTTTCCTGGAGCTTTTACAGTTTTATCCTGTATTGTCATTCCCATGATTTGATATAGTGGTAATAAACTAGTTAAAAATTTGTTGATAGTTATTGTTTTCGTACATGTTAGATATAATATAACCAAGGACATATTACGTTAGAATTTGACCAGGAAAAAAAAAACCCATTATCTTATCTGTAAAACCTGCTTTAAACTTATTTGTCCCTGATTATGACCATTTTTTTACCAGATGAAACATTCTTGAGTGATGGTACGCTTGACACCTCCGTGGATTGGATCCCAGGAATGAAAAATATCCGCCTGAGAGACCTCCCAAGCTTCATCAGAACTACAAACACAGAGGATATAATGTTTGATTTCATGGGGTCGGAAGCCCGAAACTGCATGAGATCTTCTGCTATCATCTTCAACACATTCGACGAGCTTGAACATGATGTGTTAGAAGCAATTTCAGCAAAGTTTCCCCAAATATACACAGTTGGTCCCTTATCCTTACTAAGCAGAGAAGCAACTGAAAGCCATTTGAAGGCATTAAGGCTGAGTGTGTGGAAGGAAGACCAACAATGCCTCGAGTGGCTCGATACACAGGCCCCCCAATCTGTTGTATATGTAAGTTTTGGCTGTATAACCACGATGACAGACCAAAAGTTAAGAGAATTTGCATGGGGATTAGCAGAGAGTAAGCAACCATTTTTGTGGGTACTGAGGCCTGACATGGTATTGGGTGATTCAGCTATTTTACCTGAAGATTTCTTAGAAGAGACGAAGAACAGGGGATTTCTAACAAGTTGGTGTCCGCAAGAGCAAGTTCTGGCACACCCATCAGTTGGGGCTTTTTTGACTCACTGTGGTTGGAATTCTACTTTGGAAGGCTTATGTGGGGGTGTGCCATTGATTTGCTGGCCATTCTTTGCAGATCAACAACCAAATACTCGATATGCTTGCGTCAATTGGGGGATTGGCTTGGAATTGAAAGACGACGTAAAACGCTTAGACATTATAGCAATTCTGAAGGAAATTATGGAAGGAGACAAAGG
Organism: Lagenaria siceraria; assembly: GCA_002890555.2. NCBI lineage: Eukaryota > Viridiplantae > Streptophyta > Magnoliopsida > Cucurbitales > Cucurbitaceae > Lagenaria > Lagenaria siceraria. Next base: position 5,822,378 of record CM016485.1, on the reverse strand, counting down.
CAAGGAATTGCGGCAAAATGCTGTGGAGTGGAAAAAAAGAGCAGATAAAGCAACTGTTGTCGGTGGTTCATCCTATAGTAATTTCAATAGGTTGATGAAGGAACACTTTCATGCTAGTTAGTTAGCTTATTAAGCTAATTAGTCATGAAGAGAAAAATAATGCAGAGCTTAGTTTATATTTGTCGTTGGGTTAATATCCAGATTTTTCAAGCTTTGCACGTAACAAAATGTTTTTGCGAATGGAGAATGTTCATATCATTCCCCTTACGCTCAGTACAGTATATTGAAAAATGTCAATAACAGGGAATGGGTCGTTATGAGGCCACTACGATGTGGTTTCTTTTTCGTAACAACTAGATGTAGATTCGAAAATTTTCATGTTCCTTAATAATAACTTATACAAATTCGAGGTAATTTTGTAATTTTTCTTTTATGCTGCCAATGTTACAGTCAAAGCTAGACCTGCCATTACAAGGAGTGGTTGTCTCTTCAGTTGCACAACATGATGCGTAAAGAAAGTCTTTATCTCTTCATTAGCTTCTCTCCATCTTTTTACGTCATAAATAAACATTATTCATTTCCTTGAAAAAGAAATTAAGGATTTGATAATGTCAGTTGTCAGATAACAAATGACGTGACATCATATGTAACGTGACCTAGCATAATAATTCTGAATTAAGAAATCAAAGTAGAAAGTGGGTAATAGTTTATGGACAATAATTGAGATAGGATAAAATTAAAAAATAATTAAAAAAACAATAGGTTTAAATTAAATTTAATTAAACTTTTATATCATAATTTTAATCTTCTAACCAGTCTTTTAATTTCCGTATCTGTTGACTAAAAAATAATTCTTTTTTAACATTTATGGACTTTTGTATGTACTCTTAACTTAAATATTACAAAATGAATAAATCATCTCTTAATTATAAGTATGGTTAGAATCAAACTATCAAACTATAGAATTCTTAAAATTTGATTCGGTATTTATTTGTCTCTATAAAATTTTGAAAATATTGTATTAACCATTAAAGATATTTATTTTCATATTGATGTTGAGCAAGATATACCATCTTAATTTGAAGAAACAAGAAAAGTGATGTAAGAAAACGGTGTCTGTAACAATAATCTAGTTTAACGGTGAAATTGACATAATACAAATAGTAGAGGGTTTGATTGACACAGCACAAAGAGTTCATGGTGTTTTGTGAATTTTACAATATTGTTTAACTGTAATAATTATGTAAGTATAAAGGAGTGTTTTAATCATATCAAAAGTTTTAATGCATAATTACAGTAACAATCTCAGAATCAAAGGTACTCTTTGCAATTTTCTACATAAATAATCATACAATGTAGTAAAAGTAAAAAAATTAAAAGATAAAAGTTCTTGACCGACGGATTGGCAAATTTGTCGAACTTAGAATTAAAAATCAAAGTTTCAAACAAAAAATAAATTTTTGTAGTGGTTGTGTTGTGCCGGACCTTTTCTGTCTTTTTTTATTTATTTTATTATTATTATTTTTTAAGCAGGGCGTGACCGTCGTTTGAGATGAACGTCTGGCTGACCTTTACACATTTCAAAAACTAGTCTTCTCTGTTTTTATTTATTTATTTTAATCATACTTTCTCGCATTATAATATATACCAACATGGCATCTTTTGACTGCATGCCTTTTATTTATAGGTGCTTTGGTCGAGCAGAGAACTATGATTAGTTTGTAATTTCTTTAATCATTTGGTTATAACCTCAACAATCCGACCTTAGCTCAGTTGGTAGAGCGGAGGACTGTAGTTGGTGACATTTGTCAGATATCCTTAGGTCGCTGGTTCGAATCCGGCAGGTCGGAATTTTTTATTTTTTCCTTTTTTTTCTCAAATTATGTTGATTTAAATTTCATTTTTATTTTGAATTTTCATGTCTAAACTTTCAACTAATAACATTTTACCCTATTAAATTTTTTACATGATACTCACTATCAAAGTTTAAATATGTGTTCACATTATACAAATAATTAGAAATATATTATTAACTTTTCGAAAATATAATTTTTAAGAATTTAGTCTTCAAACTTTAATTGGTAACGTTTCAGTTTTTGTACTTTTGAATTTGTAACAATTTAACCCTAAACATTAATGAGTAACAATTTAGTCCATTTACTTTGAAATTTATAACAATATAGTCTCTATGATGAAAATTCCTTCAAAATTTAAGTGTTAATTTTTATTATGTAACAACTTGGTCTTTATAATTTATTTTTTTAAAAAAAAAAAAACCAATTTCCAATCAATTATCGATCTCAATTATTTGTAACAATTATATAAGTCTATATAATATTTAAGAGTTTAATCGTAAGTTTGTAACAATTATATAAGTATAGAGGAATGCTTAATCATATTAAAAGTTATAATGCATAATTACATTAATAATCTCAAACTGATCAAGGTATTTTTTACAATTTTCTAAATAAATAATCATAGAGTTTAGTAAAAGTAAAAAGGAAATATTAAAATTGAAGTTCTAAGAATGCATATATCAAAGATAAAAAAATTGAACAATATAAAATTTATCAAAAGATAAAAGTTATTGACCGACCGTTGGCAAATTTGTTAACTTAAAATAAAGTTTAAAGAAAACAAACAATCAAAGTTTCAAACAAAAATGAAATAAATATTTGGGGTGGTTGTGTTTTGCCGGACCTTTTTTGTCTTTATTTTTTATTGTAAGCAGGGCATGACCTTCGTTGGTGATGAAAGTCTGGCTGACCTTTACTCATTTCAAAAACTACAATCATCTCTGTTTTTATTCTTTTATTTTAATCACATTTTCTTGCACTATAATACGTTTATTAGTATATTTAAACGTGTGGTTATTTTGTCAACAATCCGACCTTAGCTCAGTTGGTAGAGCGGAGGACTGTAGTGGGTGACACTTGTCAGATATCCTTAGGTCGCTGGTTCGAATCCGGCAGGTCGGATTCTTTTTTCCTCTTCTTTTTTTTTCTTCTCAAAGTAATATTTGATTCAAAGTGCATTTTTAGTCCAAATTTGTTTTATTTTGATGATGAATAACATTTCACCTCATTAAATTTTATATGATACTCACTATCAACTTATGGGCTTGATTATGTGTTCACATTATACAAATAAAAATATATTATCAACTTTTCAAAAACATAATTAAGAAAATGATCCAAATGATTTTCCTTTTAACTCAAGGATTAGTCTCCTTTAAAAACCAAAAAAACAAAGGACAAACATAAATTTGGTTAAAAAATACCTTTTGTCCCTAAATTTTTATAGAACTAAAATATTAGTCTTTAAACTTTAGTTGATACCGTTTTAGTTCTTGGACTTTCAAATTTGTAACAATCTAGACTATAAACTTTAATAAGCAACAAATTAGCCACTATATTTTGAAATATGAAATAATTTAGTTTCGATCATAAAAATTCCTTAAATTTAAGGGTAATTATTTTAAATGGCAAACCTGCTAGTTTTCAAATATAGCAAAATATCACTATCTATCAATGATAGATGCTGATAGACATTTATCAATGCATATCATTGATATACAGTGATAGATGATAATAGCCTATTATTGTTTATCACTGTCTATCGTGGCATTTTGCTATATTTGTAAATATTTGGTTAATTTTGTTATATTTGAAAACAACTATGCATTGAAGTGTCAATATTTATTATGTAACAACTTAGTCTTTATAATTTGTAAAAAAGAACTAATTTTCTATCAATTTATCAATCTACATGTGTGAGAAATTTTATTAAATTTGAATAAAAAAAGTTTACAATAAGAATCAAATCGTTACAAATTGTGGAGTACAAAAATGACATTGTTATTTATTAAAGTTTAATGACTAAATTGTTACAAATTTGAAAGTAAAGAGACAAAATCTTTATCCATTGAAGTTTAGGAACTAAATTATAGCTTTCATGAAAGTTTAGATATATTTTTTTACCTATAAATCTTAAAAATTCAAATATAATAATTAAACAGATTTAAAACTTTAAAAACTAAAATAGAACCTTATGAAATTTTAGGGCCACTATTTTAATCGTGGAGGCTTTCCCCTTCCACTTAATTTATTTCATATATTTTTATTTTATTGTTCTCAAAGGAAAAATATAGGTTAAAACTGTATAAAATACTCATAAAACTTTTGATAGGCTTTCCCCTTTCATATTTACGCTTAAGTTTGACTTTTGTTCTAAATAACTCTTAGGAGTGAAATTGCATTTTTTTAAAAATAAAAATAAAAAATACAATTGTCGATGTCAATTTACGTGGATGAAATTGCAAATGTTGCCACTTGTCACCCTTCCAAATTTTACACATTAATTACCGTGTAAATGTTGCATTTTAATGGGGGAAAAACTTTTTAAATGTAATTTTTTTCAAAAATGATTTTTTTTTTTTTTTTTTTTTTTTTTTTTTTTTTTTTAAGTTTATAGATATATTGACACTATAATTATATATCCGTTAAGCATCTCATTTCGCAAGCAATAGTTCAGTGGACAAAGTCCTCTTCACTTAATATTTCTATTGAAAATTCTAATCATGTCAAACAAAATAATAATAATCAAATAAAGAGGCATATTCATAATACTTTCTAATATTTCTTCATTTCTTTAACGCCACTTACGCATGAAAAGTATTAATATTTCCATCAACAACATACTAAACAGTTGTACTGTCGTCGTTTCCCAGGAATCTTAACACAGCTCCTCACATTTTCATTATTTTAAAGCTTCATTACATTAATAATTACAAGTTGAATAATAAATACACACTAATTTTATAAACAGAAAAGCAGCAGCAGCAGCAGCAGCAGAGAAATTGAAAGCTCTGGGGAAGATCCATTTTCAATTTCTGTAGAAACTTTCACTCAGATTTAAGGTCATTTTGGTGGTGTATTTTGGCCTTCGTTGAAGGGACAGCATCAACGAGGAAACACTGAATAAGCTTGTTCATCTCCTTTGGCTTCTCTATATTTAAAGCATGTCCTGCTTTCTTTATAACCACTAGTTCTGCACTATCACCTATGTGCCTGCAGTACAAATCAATACCAAAATTGAAGAGATTAACCAAAACCCACAAAAGTAGAAAGGGAAACCAACTAAATTTCCAGTATAAAGAGAGATAATTGTAACAAAACTACTTTTGTAAAAATCTTCTATAAGTAAACAAGTGTGGAAGCGGATTAAGTTCATTAGATTCACCTTTTTAATCTGTGTGCCAATTCCATAGGGAATACCAAGTCTTTCTCTCCCCACATTATAAGTGTAGGCTGTGTCAAATGTTAATCATCTCATCAGAACAGTGGAACAAATTTTAAAAGGAAATCCAAACTCTGAAATCTTTTATAATGAGAGGAATTACCTGAGAAATCTTGGGAAGATTTGACAATTTCCTTTCCTTGTGTAATGCTTGAATCAGCTCCTTCTTTTGTTCACGATACTCGGTACACAATTCCTACAGTAAAATCAAATGACATTTTAAAACTAAGCTATTTTCTGACCGTAGAGTAAGCTCGTTTCAGATCAATGTTTGTCACAACTCAGAAAGACAAATTTAATAGGAACCCATTAACAAGATGCAGATGCTAGTCAAGAAATCAGAAAAGATCAAGTAAATTAGCCACAATCGTTCAACACGTCAAGGCAAAAAACGATGAATAAACGAAACAAACTGAAGTGAATGATTACTTACATCGATAAGGTCGTTAACCAAGCAAGTGGGTCCAATTCTAATAGGCTTAAAAAACGCAATTTGTATCATTTCCTTCAATTTCTCAGGCGATTGAGGAAGCAAGACGCTCACTGCTTCATCCACAGACTTCACTTGGAACATCCCATCTTCCATATCTTTATCTTCCAAGCAAACCCCAGTACAACAAAGCACCAATTTCTCCATTCTATCAGGAAACTGTGCCGCCATGCTATAAACCACAAACCCTCCATAGCTTATCCCGACGGCGTTTGTATTCCGTACACCATGGGCATCCAAAACCGCCATGACGGAGCGAGCCTGAAATGCCTCGGAGCGATCGGAAAGGGTTGTGTAGGATTCCCCAAAGAAGACCAAATCGGGGACATAGATGTTGAAATGGGGGATGAGTGGGCGGACGAATTTGTTCCATTGCCACACTGCGTTTGCTCCCATGCCATGGATGAGAACCAAATTGGGCTTGGTTTGATTGGGGGTTTTGGGGATCCAGCAGTGCATGACGGTGCCGTTGCCGAGATCGGTGGTGGCGGATTTAAGACCCACTCTGGAGAAACAGGAACGGTACCACGCCTCCATGATAGATCCGTATCTGAAACACTGGCCAGCCATTGTAATGGGAAATTTGAGTATCGAAATAACCCAATTGAAGAATTTGAAATCCTGAAAAAATGTTATAGGAAATGGAATTCAGATACAAACGGAGAAGCTGGGGAAAGTTAGTGTGGAAATTTGGGTTGAGGCTGTGGGATTGAGTGGGAGTCGACAGAAAGTTAAGTGCTCTTTATATAGGACAAAAACCACGCATTATATTTTAAATTTATTTTTTAATCCCTAATTTTTGGGTTTCATTTCTTTTTTTGACTCTTGAATTTTAATATTTTTAGCCTTTTAAGTTTTAAATTTTATTTTGATTTAGTAAGTTTGAGTTTTGTTTTAACTTATTTTCTAAATTTGGAAATGTTACCGTTTTATCAGTAAAGTTTGAGTTATTTTAAAATTTATATTTTTAATCTTGATTTTGTATTAAATATTCGTTTTTTGACGTTAATGTCTATTAATTAATTAAAATAATTATGAAGTGAAAATTTAAAATTAGTCGTAGTAGTGATGAAAAGTAGTGAAAATTAATTATATTTCTTTTGATTATTTTAAATTAGTCGATTGACATTAACTCTAAAGATTGAAACTGAGTCGTATTTAGTGAAAAATCAAGGTTTAAAATGTCAACTTGAGACCCATTTGAAACAAAACTCAAATATCAAAGGTAACATTGTAATATTTTGAAATTTAGAGACTAAGTTGAAATTAGACTCAAAATTTAATGACTAAAAGTATAATATTTTGAAACCTATAGATCAAATAGAAACTAGACCTAAAAGTGTACATATTCTCCAAATTTTTTATATTTAAAACAGTCTTTAGACTAGTTAAAACCTTATAACATTTTTATTTACAGAAAAAATGGATCAAAAACCTATAACTAAGTTAGAATATTAGGTCTCTAAAAAAATGTTGGAATATTTGGTCAAAGCAACCACATTCGGCAAAAATTTTAATTACTTCTATAAATAACAAATTCATTTATAGGAATATTATGACCATATCCTCTAAAATTTTCAAGTATTGAGATAAAAAAATATGAAATAAAATTAAAATAAGATGCATATATATTTTGATACAATTTGTATATAAAAATAAATTCTTTGAACAAACACACAAAGATAGAAGAGAGTCATAGATAGATCAGGTCATTAATTTTGAGTCAAACAACTTGATTTAATACCAAATTAAGACTCTCAAATTTTATTAATATTTTAATTTAATATCGATATTTGATTCTCATATGCATCTTTTTAATGCAAATAATACAAAAAAAAAATCAATATAAGTTAAAATAATAGTACCTCTCTCTCTTTTACGGGAGTTATAATTTAACATGTGAGGAGTAAAGATCCCATAAGAATAGTTATAAAAATTTAAATGAATGTGTTATTTATAAAAGTAATTAAATTTTCTACTGAATATGGCTGATTTGATTGTTTTAAACCAACATGGGACAGAGACATCAGACATTTATTTATAATAATAAAAAATAACAAACAAGTAAATAAATAAAACTAAACTGTTAAAATGGAAGAGAATCAAAGTTCCAGGTCAAATGTTTGATTTTGACAATTTGATTTCAAATGTTTGCTATAAACTAAACAATCACTGGTCTGATTGAATAAATATTAGTCTTTTCTTATCGCTGTCTAAGCAAACAACAATAACATTTTTTTAGTGTTTTTGATATGGAAAACACCATTAAAAAAATGAGAACCAAATTATAGAAAACTTGAAAATTGACTTCAACAGAGAGTTCCGCAGTTATGTAACAACATCAAAGTTGTTATTAAAATAAATCATCCATCCATTTACGTTATAAGTTTCTAGATTGAAGAATTGAAATTTTGCACATCAAAATTTGTTCTTTTTGGTCCTTCAACCCCATAAGATGATGATGGTAGTTGTTAATTTAAGACAAGTCTGGTAACGTTTTCATGTTTTTATTTTTTGTTCTCATTTTTCATCTTTTAAGAAATAAACCTTTTTTAAAACAATTTTAGAAAACATACTTGTTTGTTAATTATTTTGAGTCCTCAAGTATATAACCACTTGTAAGATTAGAGTAGAGATTTCTTATTATATTAATTCGTGGAGTTGGAACCCATGAAGGAGACCAATTAGACAGAAAATGGGGGTGTGAGAGTGGAGAGAATTTTTGTCGCTGGCTATGAAGATTATTTACCTATAACAGAGTAAAAGTTTTAATATTATATTATTATATCCACATATACATATGTAGAATGAGCACAGTGAGTTTAATTATAAATCTAGTTTATATTAATATATTATAACCCTTATAAATGTAATATAAACTAAACTTATAATTATATATTATAGTTTTTTATTGGAAAATTATTAGAAACAGTAAAATAAATTTTAAATTTAGTTATTAATTTTTTTGAGAAAAAATCTAAATGGGGAAAATTTCTCGAATTTCACTGAGATGCGGGAATGAAAGAAATTGGAAACGTTCCCCGCCCCGCCCAGTGTTCGTGGATATCTCACAATTTTATAAAAAATAAGGTTTTAGTCCATGGTCCCTATTTCTAACTTTTGGATATATATATTTATTTTTGGTCCTGAATTCTCAATTCAATTAGTTAACTCTTCTACTTGATGTGTTTTGCCCCATTTGTAATTATTTCATTTTCTGTCAAATATTAACTCTCTTCTACTTTTTAAAATTGGACCTTTTTGAATACGCGTTATTGATTAATATTTAAAATTAAAAGCCCCAATTGATTAAATATTTAAATTTAGAAGTTCAATAAACTTTCATTAAAATTTTAAAATTGTTACCCTATGGTAAACAGTATAGACAAGATAAAAGTGAATTAAATAAAGGAAGGGGATAAATCCCAACTAAATTGAAGAAAAAATATTGTTTAAGAATTGAACTTGTCATGGAAGGGGCCGCGCGAACGCAGGCCCCCACTGCCACAAATTATGACGTAGGCTCTGCCACGTGGACAGACCTTAGGCGGGCACCCCTCCGTAGTGCAATGGAGGTCACCAACCTAGGCTATGGGCCTTTCTGATCACCCAAAAGCCCCGTCCAGGTAAGTATGTTTCAACGAAGCCCGTTGATTTTGTTTTATAGTTGCTGCCGCTTCTCTTCTTTAACCTTTCACCGATGTGGGACAAAAGAAACTGCATTATACAAATACAAACAACCAATCTCCTCCTTTTCCTTTCCTCACCTACGAAACTGGCAGTGAAGAAACCACTTTTGAGAGCAAAATTTAACGTCATATTCAATCAATACTCAAATTTAATCCTAAAGACAATTAAAGCCAATCATCAATCGCAACAATTAAGATGAGAAACTTGGCTCTTCGATCTTTGAAGAGCCAATGGCTTTAATTTCTTACCTGTGTCTATTTTTATTAGTTTGTTTGTATTATATTTGAAAACAATTTTGAGAGAATTTTGTATGCATAATCTTCGCAATGTGTATCAAAATTTACCCTAACTTTCAATTCGAACTTTAAGGTAACTTGATTTTGCAATATTTAATTTCTTTTAAACTTAGATAATTTGATTTTATAATGTGGTTGAATTTGTTCAAAATTGTATTTTTGGTATTTTTTGTGTATTGATCCAATTTATATTAGTGAGTTTTTGATAAATCATCATTATTTTTTTCTTTTTTTCTTTTTTCGATTGAGTATAGCATAAGTTTACATATAAAAATTCCAATGCTCATCTATATTGGATTTAATTTAATGAAGTTGAAAGTTTAGAGAGAAATTTGATGCACTTTGCAAAGTGTAGGGATAAATTTTGATTTTTTTCTACATTTATATTTAATATGTTAGTAGATGGTAATCATACTTTTTATCTCCAAATTTAGCGGTTTGAATACCTCTAGTTTTAACACCTTTTCAAGATAAATTCAATAGAAATGTTTTTAGAAAATATCGATTTATACTCTTAAATTTTGAAGGTCAATCAAAAATTTAAAACTAATAATTATACCAATTTAAACCCTAATTTTTCATGAGTGAATTTAGACTCTTCATTAGAATTTCATTTTAAAGTCGTTAGTTCACGACTTTTACGCTTGTATAAACTTTTTTAAATGCAATGATTAATGTAAATTAAAAAGAAATATGGTAGTCAAAAACTAACATGAGCATAGCGCAACTGACGTAAATTTGCACTATCAACTTCGAGTTCTTCTCATTTTCTATTTTTTATCTACTTATTTATGAGGAATTAAGTGATAATTTTTCTTGCCACTTTTGTAGATTTTTAGAGAAGAATAATCGGTGATTTTGAGAGTTTATTTTAAATGAAATCAAGTGAAAATCACTAAAATAAAATCTAGAGTTTGAATTGATATAATTATTAATTTAAAGTTGTAATTGATACAACTCCAGGTTTGGAGTATAAATATATAATATTGTTTTTTGTCATTCAATTTCTAAGTCGTTTTTTTTATAATTGTCCTTTCTTCCAAAGGTTTAAGATTTTTTAAAACTATTTTTTATCATCTAAAATTACATAAACTATATACTAAACAAACTTTAAATTATTATTTGTTTTTAATAGTGTTTATAAAAAAATCAATTTTAGTGTCAAAATGAGCTTGGTTGTTGTACTAAAAAATAAAAAATAAAAAATAAAAAAATTTATTTTTTTAAAAAAATATTTTTTCATGCGACTCTCAAACACGTATTAGGGGCGTATTTTATTGTGTCCCATACAGCAAACACGTTTACATGTTGGGGTGTATTTTTTTCATGCGACTCCCAAACACGTTGGAATAGTAGAGGAACTCCATATATTAAAAGAAATTCAGGGCACCCTAAACCAATATGAAAGAAATTTCATATGCGATTCCCAATCAAATGTTGACGATATTTGAAAAAGAAAATGGGTTTATGAAATAAAATAATATACCAATAAATTGTGTGTCCATATATTAATGTTATATTTTCAATGTTTTTAATATGTGTTTAGTAACCAACGTTGGAAGCATATTTGTGAGTGTGATATAATAATGTTTTACACTTTTAATCATTTAAATTTAACTGTGTTCAAAATAATTTTGAATTTAAAAACAAAAATCCAGTCATTTCAAAATTAATTAATCACATAAAAAATCTGGCTCAAAATATGTTTTGTTGATATATTTTAATAATAAAAAAATGTGTACTTATCAACTAATATTTGGTTTGATCTAAACTATTATATATTAATTAATTTCGAAAAGTATTTTATATTATATATAGTTTTTATAGCCATTATTTTAGAATATTATATTATTTAACAATATATTATGTTACACATGTTTCAATTTTAAGGAAAATTAAAATAGTTTAAGACATGAAATAGTGTATTTATCTATCTAAGTTGGTATATTTTTTGTAATATACTTTTATTTGCGTTAAAATATTATTTTGATTCATGTATTTTAGAGTTTATATTAAATTTTATTTGATATATTTTCACATGTCTAATTTTAATTATGGTATTTTCAATAAATCTCAAATTTAGTCTCTACAAGTTTATCTTTATTAAGATTTATTAATTTATTATTATTATCAGGTAAAAAAATGCAACATATATTATAATGCAATTTCGTTCCATTGGACCATCTCAAAATTCGATGACTGATGGTATAGCTCATTGAGTAGTGAAGGAGAGTGCTTCTCATTATTGGTGGGATACTTTCACGTTTTGGCTTTGTTATTTGATTTAGGTAGATTTGGTCTGGTTATCTATGTAATTATGTATTTATTTAATTTTTTAAAATACCATGTATGAATATCTTTCCACAATTTAGAGTGAAAATTCTAATAGATAATTATAAAAAGTTTTTTAAAGAAAGAAAAATACTTGGGAACCCATATGTGCAAACTCACCCAATAAAAAAAGTGTCACGTGCCACTTTTTTTTAAAAAAAAAAAAAAAAATTAATTTTTCTATGGGTATAAAACTGAGGGAAATATGTATTAGGTACAATCTAAATTCACTTAAATACTTCCCTTTAAAAAATTAATTATAAACTAGTCGAAGGACTAAATTGAAGGTTTGTTGAAAGCAACCAAATCACAAGGATATTTTAACCCTTCATTTTTCTAATAGATATAGAATTTTGGAACATTGAAAGCATATGTATATATATTTGTTGTGAGTATTTTACCGGTTTGATCATAGAATTAAAAATAGTTACTAAAAACATATCTTAAATGGATATCCATCCGTTAAAACCATTTGATTCCGTGAATGTGGGAAAACAAAAGATGGAAAATTTCGTGAAGGTCGTCTAGTCTCAGTACAAAACCAATCCGAAGCAAGATGACAAATTAGAGTAAAATATTGATTTATATATTATATTCAAAATGTACACCACCTTCATGGGGTTCGTCGTTGTATACAAGATTGAATTAAAAAAAGAAAAAAAGAAATTGGGAAATGACTTATCGTAAAATTAAAGCTGGCATCATCATGGGCGGCGAGTCTGCGACGGTGGGTCACCGTCAGAAGGACTTGATTGTTGATCTTCAGCTTCGTTATCGTTATCTCGTCCTTCCGCCAGTAGATACGGCGGAGGGCAGTAGTCCAAGTCTTGGCTTTCCCATTCCTCAACATCTATTCCCCACTCGCCGGAGTCCATCCCGGCCATTGCCAAAGCTTCCAAAGAGACTGACGACATCTCAATATAATATATCTTGTTTTCGTGATCTTTGGCTAATTAACTTGGTGAGCCGACGAAAATGCCCATTTTTATATTTAAGTTTGGGGCGAGTACTCATTTAAGCTTGTCACGGTTTTCACAAAAATCACAAGTTTTGTAAAAGATTTTTGAATCTAACTCTTTTTTTCTATCAAATCAAGTGGCGATTCAGGGTGGTTTTTTGATAATCTGTTGTTGCTGATGCAAGGAATGATGCTACCTTTGTTCGCTTTTTTAGGTATTGAATTAAATTGTTCAATGGAAGATGTGATAGATACTTGGAAAGTGGAAACTATCTTGCTACAGATAGTTATTGCTACTTGTGATCCTTGTGAAACCCTATAACCTCGACCAAATTAAATGTCTTTTTTGTAGTTAAGGTATTTATTCGAATAACCTGCTTTAAAAATGTCCTTTTACCTATATACGTAAATATCTTCTTTTCTTTAATGCTAACATGAGCATACATCACCGACGTAATCTACTAGATGGGTCGAAGTATATTATATTTATAAGAAAGCACATAGTTATCAAATAGAATCTAAATAGTTATTAGAGGATACCAAACTTTCAATTTTATATTTAATAAATTGATAAACCTTTTTAAAAGCGTCTTATAAGAAGTCTTTGAATTCACAATTTCTTGTTTCTTTTGCTAATTCTCGACAAGTTTCATAGAATTTAATTTTATGTATCACATCACATAACTATTAAATAGTTTTTGAAATTTATGAAATGATTAGACAAAAACTTGAAAAATCATAGTCTTATTAAACATGAATTTGTCTTTTTATTTAATAACTACTGAAATTAAAAAGAAAAAAGATCCAATGACTTGCCAGAATACAAAATTAAATGTTTATTGATCTAAAGACACCCTTTAACTTTACTAATAAAAAAATTATAAAAAAAAAAAAGAAAAGAAAAGACCATTAAAATTTAAAGGCCTATTACAAATAATTATAAACTCCTAGTTAAATTCTTAGTTGAATTTGCAATGCAATCGGATTTCGAAAGATAAAACCTAATTCGATTTGAAGAAATTATAACTTAAATTTAATTTTTTTAGTACATGAAGACGTGGAGATCCAAACTACGAACCTCAAGATCATTAATACATCTTGGATAATAGTCGAATTATGTTCACTTTGACTTAAATTTAACTCCCTTAATTATGCATAAAAAGGTTTCAAGGTTTTAAAGGGAAAAAAAGGACTTTTTCCTTAAATTTGGCACCAATTTTATTTGGGTAGGCGTTCTCCCCACCAACAATTAAAATGATCACTGAATTTATAGAAAAATCGAAATTCTTGCGGAGTGAGCTACTTAAAAAAATGAACTTCGTTGATTTAAAGTAGCTCTTTTGAAAACTTTTGTAGCCATTTTTTCTCTTTTTTGCTCCCACTTGGTCAACTCCAAATTTGATAGATTTTTTGTATAATTTATGTTTAGGTATTATTTAAAAAGAGAAAAAATGCTCGGTCCACATTGCACCCATTTTTCTTTGCCCACCTCAACTATAGAACGGACAAAAATTAAAAAAATGATAAGACTGCCATAAGGGTGCACCCAAACGCATTGCACTCAAGTATTTCTATTTCAACCAGAGCAATACTTTGCATTTAAGTCCATATTTTCCATTTTTAATATATACATAAGAAACAATTTTTTCAATAATTTTCTTTTAAAAATATAAACTTTCATGTGACAACTTTTAATTGAGTGTAACCAAAGTAGAGACTACATCTAAATTTTTTTTCTTTCATCTATACTCGGTGCATCCTATCCAATCAAACAAAAAAAAAAAAAAATATATATATATATATATATAAAGTTTTAGACCAATTGTGATTAGACAATTGAATATAATAGGAAAAAAATAAATATAGTGTAGACTGCATTTGATTATTAAATTTTTTTTCTTTCTCGTTAAACAATGACTTGAGCTGAGAGATAGAGAGCTTCTTGGTCTTAATTGCCAGATCATCTCAACCCAATAATTTTAATGCGTCAATGACTATTACCAATTTGCTAAAATCATTTGTAATTTTCAATTTATTATAACGATTTTGGTCTTTAGGATTTAGTATCCTCTCATAGGAAGTTCATCGGAGTTGACACGGAGTACTTTCCAACAATCAAGTTTGAATATAGACAAATCTAAACATAATCAGGGCGAAGAGGCAAATATGAATGAAATTCAGACTAAGAAGACTTCACAAATCTAATAATAATGAAGAGGCAAATGAATTAATTTCAGACTGATAACAGTACCCAAATCTACGCAAAGAATTTCATATGTACAGATCTCTAAACAGACAAACACTAAATCCCAAACATCAAAAACCACAAAATTTCCATTCTGATTCCGAATCGAAATCATAGGGGAATCCCAGCACCTCTTGCAAACAGTGATTCTCAATCGAACCAAACCCATCAAGAAACGATTCAAAAAATCCATCATCCGACGAACCATTGGACGCGTTTGGGTAATTAACATCCTTCGAAATCTGATTACTATCTCCATCTTCATCCATCTCCGACGTCGCCGCCGGTGCAGAAGTGTCGTCGGACACTGCCGGCATGTGGCCTTCGAACAGCGCCATATGACCAAACAGTTTGTCCTTACGGGAGAAGGTGGTTCCACAAGAACACCGCCACTTCGACTCACCGCAGTGCTTCAAGTGGCTCTTCAAGTCCGCCATTACAGAGAAACTCTTCTTGTTGCAACGATTGCAAGAGAACATTTTAGGGCAGTGGCTACGCTTGAAGTGATTCTTGACGCAAATCAACGATTTCAGTGCCCTAAATTTCTTGTGCATTTTATTCCTTACACAGCCGTCGTAAGGGCACGAGAATCGCGTGCGCTTCGTCCTGTGGTCCGCACCAACAACATCCAACGGCTTGGCCAACGCCTCTGGAGTCTTGAATTGATTCCCATGGGCCCGCATATGCATCCGCAAATTCGCGTCCCGCTTGAACCCTTTCCCGCAGATTTCGCAGAAATGGATGTGCTCTGCTAGCAATTCCATCGCATCCAGCTCTACTATTTCCCAATCCGAGTCAAATTCCTCAGATTCGGTTCTCGTAATCTCATCTACGCCCTCGACCTTCAGCTCCGCCATTGATTTCTCTGTTACAGGATTCGGATGACTTCGAGTCGTCGAAGCCGTCAAATCCGGCGCAGTTGGGGTTTTCGCTTCGGCGCAGGCTAGAAGAGCGGCGCCGTTGACGATGATCTGTTGGATTGCGGTGGCGATTTCAGAAGAAACGGCATCCATCTGCTGATTGGTGATACGAACTTCTCTGTCGATGTTATCGGATAGGAAGATTTGGACGGCATCCATTCTAGAACGGATGGTGGAGAGGTTTTGCAACGGAATCCGTGGGTCGCCGCTTCCGATGATAGTGGTCGGAAGTGGATCGCCGGAAAATTCCATGGGAAAAGTGGGAGGATTCATGGGGATTCAGAGCGGTGTTACGGCAACAGGCAGGAAGTTGTGAGGAGAGAAGTGAAGGAGGTGAATTTAATTGGATTGAAGCAGCATTTGACTTGAATGTTGGACTCACTCGACTTGTGAGATGCCCGAAGATAAAGGAAGAGGAACTGGCTTCAAAATGACGTCGTTTTAGTGGAACGTATATCGATGAACCTGGGCTGCTGTTGATTGAAAAATGGGTCTGGGTCTGGGTCTGGGTCCCACGTGGAAGTGGAACCAAACTTTAGATCAACAGAGACGGATTAGCCTCGTTTACTTGTCAATGGAAAACCACGGAGTGGAAATTATTTTTCCAATTTTCCTCCATTAATTATTTATATTTAGGTTTAAATATTGTTTTCGTACTGTACTAGTTCGTTTAATTTTAGCTTGTAGTTTCAAATATCTAATTTTAACTTTATATTTATTGCCAATTATAAATGGTTCTTAATTTTTGAGAAAATTCAAATATTCATTTTAAGCTGTGAGATGTTTTTTAAAATGTTTAGGAAAAAATATGCATTTGTTTCAAAAATATAACACCTTTTAATCTTAAAATTTGAGTTTGATTTCAATTTGGTTTTTAAGTTTCAAAATATTATAATTTTACTCTTGAGATTTTAGTGTTGTTATAATTTGGACCCTATGTTTCAAGATTTTAACTTTTAACATTGATTTTTCACTAACTACTCACTCTAGTCTTTAGTGTTAATGTTTGATAATTAATTTAAATTAATTATAAGGTGAAAATTTAAAATTAATTTTAGTGATGAAAAAATAGTTAAAATTAATTAATTATAATTTTTTTTAATTACTAAAAGTGAGTATTTAGTGAAAAATTGATGTTAACAACATAAGTCTTGAAACTTAGGTACCAGATTGTAACAAAACTCAAGTCTTAAGGATTAAATTGTAACATTTTGAAATCTAAAGACTAAATTGAAATCAAACTCAAAACTTAAAAGACTAAAAGTGTAACATTTTAAATTTTAGTGACTAAATAAAAATTATAACTAAAATCTAAGGCTCAAAAAGATTTTTTCCCCCCAAAGATTTATATATATATATATAATCGTCTTTTAAAGGCAAAAGATCAGCTTCCATTTCAAAATTTGTGAGTCTTAACATACTTTAGTAATCAATACTCATTTTAAGTCTGCATTTAGATTGCCCCTCAAAAAAAGTGTTTTTCAAAAAGTGTTATTTGAAACACTTTTTATAATTTAATCAATTTTCAAAAAAAATTGTTTATAATTTAAACACCTTATGTTTTGTTATATTAATTTTTTCATAAATTTATTAAATAGTATGAACTAATTTATTTTCTCATCATAAATGAATATCTCCATACGTTTCAATAATTTTCTTGGTAGCACCCATCAATTTATGGATTATATATAAAACAATCTAGAAAAGAACCAAAATAAATCCCATAAATCCCATAAAAGGAAGAGAAAATAATAATAATAAAAAAAAAACAACCAAAAGCAAGTCCCAATAAATGAAGAGAAATAACAATCCAAATCTAACCTCAAATCAAAGCAAAAACTAACCTAAAGAATAAAAGATATAAAAAAAAAAAAAAAAAAAAAAAAAAAAAAAAAAACCCTCAAATCGAAGCCTATAAAATCTAGTAATTGTTGGGGCGAAATGAGGAAGAGAGCTTTTTGGCTAGTAAAGGGGGTATTTTAGTCATTTTAATACAACATCAAAATTTTGAAGGACTCCCGGTCAAACACTAAAATAGCTCTCTTCTTAAAATCTACTTTTAAGTTTTCCTTAAAAAACAACTTATTTTTCAAACTTGTTTTTTTTAAAAGAAAAAAAAAAACATTTTCTTAGTAGTTGTACACCACAAAAATTTCAATTTTTTTTTTTTCCAAATTTAAACACAAGTAAATTCAAATGCATCTTAAATGTTGGTGACAAAATCAATTTAATTAGTTACAAAATTAATTTAATATAAGATTTGTTTTAAGAGTTGTTTTCAAATATAGAAAAATGAGCAAAAATATTTATAAATATATAAATTTTTCACTATCTACCAATGCAATAGACTTCTTAGTGACAGTAAATTAAATAGTTTAATATTTTTCTATCTATAATAATTTTTCTCGTTTTATTTTAATTCTTTTTTTTTCCACTAAATGAATAGGGTGTTGATGCTAATAAATAATGTAGGGTGTATTTGATATTCATTTTGTTTCTGAAAAAATTGTTCACAAATTGTTTCTTTGTTAGTGATTTATTATTATTATTGTTGGAGTTGGCGATTTACTCTTAAAAACAATCAATGCTAGAACTAAATTTAATGTATTGAATTTTAAATCTTGTATGTATGTAAAAATGTGTATGGCTCCATTGGCATTAGATTTGTTCAATTCCTCCCTCTCATATAATAAATGTCAGAATAAAAAAATAAAACATATTCCATGTATTATTTATTTAATTAATAAACTTTGGTTAAATTATATAATAAAAATAACCTCAAACTTTGTGACATGCTTACAAAATAGTCATATTCATTCAGAAAAATTAATATTGCCTTTACATTTTATAAACCAATCTTTCAAACTTAGTTATCTGTTTTAAAAATTCTCACATTCATTCAAAAACTTTAATTTTACCTTGGACCTTTTAATCCTTTCAAAATTATCATTAGTGTAAAAAAGCTATTAAAAATATTAGACAAAAAGTCAAAGCGACTTTCTTTCCAACTTAATCCAAATTAATGTCCATGAAACAATTAAGTATATTAAATGTCAGTTTAAAAATCCAATAAAACAAAACAAGCTGTAAAAGATTTTTATGTACAGTTTTAAAATATTAATGTAAGGTTAAGGTAATGTTGAATTGAAATATTTTTTAAAATAAAAAATAAAATTCATAAGTATTTTTTATAATTTAGCAATAAATTTTAATAATAAATAGGTATTAATTATTTAATATCACATTGATATAATTGGTAAAGGCGACTGCAACGTGCCAATGGCGATGAATTCGGACCCTTTCGTCTTTTTATTCCCACGATTTCCCTATTTAATGGTGCGCGTCAGAGTTGTTTTGAAACCAGGTCAAACTACCGCACGTGCCCTTGAAGCTTTATTTTCCGATGAATATATATATTTCCATTTTTTTGAATCGATATTTCCAACTTCTGCATTCTGAAAATAAAATAGTTAGTGAAACATATTTTTAATAAGTCTATAGTAAACATATTTTTTCAAAAAATAGTTAAGGAATAAAAATATAATTTTATAGCAATTAAGACTTATGATATTATCAGAACAAGTTGGTTTAAGATGTCCTATGTTTAATCTCATGCAATATTATTTTCTCTCAATTTAATATCCATTCCCACTCGTTGGACATTCTACATATTTCAAGCCCATAAGTGAGGGAGAGTATTAGTGATATAAAATTAATTTGCTTTCATCCAATAACTTAAACTTTTTGGTCAATTAGTGATTTAAGAATTTATATTCCTAAGAATACTTTTTTTTTTTTTTTTAAAAAATGAGTCTAGGAGAAGATGTTTGGTCTCACGCTCGGTCGACCTTAGCCAAAAACACATAACAAGGCACGCCCCTTGGTTCGATAAATTGTATTATTTTCCTAAAACAATTTCAAAACCCTATCTAAACAACCTTGGTCAATCACCTCTACGAATATGTTATTATAACTTCTTATAAGGTAACTTGAATCCTATTCTAAAATTCTATAGCTTCCACACAACTTTTTACTATCTAATTTAAGCATCAGAGTCTGTGTGGCCAAGAGCCACATTGGTATGGAGGTTTTATCTTTTGCAAGGCCACGTTATTTTCCGATTCAAACAAATTCACTGCTAATGTCACGCAAAAATTAGATGCGTTTTTTTTTTCGAATTTTGACATCAACAAAAATCATTTTTTATGAGACTATGACCAAGTGTTCAAATATGTTAATATAATAACAATTTAATGAATTGGGTTTTATGTTTCGAAAATTTAACAAATTTATATGACTATATTATAACAAATCTTGTAGTTATAGTAAGATATGCACGCAAATGTTTTTAAATTTAAACGCCGTTAATGAAGTAGTCATATAAATCATTAAATAATAAACAAAAGATGGAAATTGAAAGAAAAAAGAAACAGAAAAAGAACTTGTAATAATGCTTGGAGTAACATTAAAATATACAGCAACGAGAAAGCAAGAAGTGAGGAATAATGAATCTCCACCACTAGAATAAAAAAATTTAAATGATAATAGTAACAAAGTTAAAAGACTCCCAAGAATCTGACAAAAAAAAACCATTATTATTATTATTATTATTATTGCAACCATTACAAAAAGTGAGATGGAACCATCCACCTCTAGTAAATAATAATTGAAAGTTGAAACTTTGAGCTATGCTAATATTCACCGTAATAAATCATATAAATTAAATTATGTCCCTCTCATTAATTAATATAAGGAGGTGTTTGAGAGTTGTAATAATAGGGTTAGAATGAGTTTAGATTTCAATCCGTTTATTGGGTTTAAGATTGGTTTGTAATCCTGACCATATAATTTACCTTTATTACAATTCAACCACCCCACTACACTCCACATTCATTATAACATCGGGTATTTTTAAGTTGAGTTGAAATACTTTTTAGACCTAACTCAATTATTCAGGTCAACATAAATAACATTTATTAAATAATGAACCAAACCAAACTCAACCATAAAACATTCGAGTTGAGTTGGTTCGGGTTACCCAGACTATTTATTTAAATTTTTATTCTAATCACAAGTAAAATGTTAATTATGTACAAATTTTATTTAATTAATTTATTATATTGAACTAAGATCAAGAACTCGATTTCAATTTATATTATGAAATTTCTATTTCCAAGTACTAAAATTTATTTTTAGGAGTTGTTAGAGATTAAATTATCTAAAAAAAAGTATGAAATTAAATAAAATTAAAATAAATATATGTATATATATTGTATCATAATTAAAAGATATACTTCTTAAAATTAATAAAAAGTTTGGATTAGTTTAGGTGAACTCATAAACCAACCGAACTCGTAAATTTTGTATTTATTTGAACTCAACCCAACCCAAACTGAACGAGTTGGGTTGAGTTTGGATTGATCCAGCTTTTCGGGTCATCAAATTTTTTGAACACCTCTAATTACAACTCATATTTCTCACTCCTTCTCTTAAGTCCATCTATTTTCTCTTCATATATCCTCTTCCCCTCTCTCTTCCATCCTAAACCTATTTTTATTTATTTTAATGTTTAAATTTCAATTATTTTTCATCAATTTTGGAATAACTAAATAAATTAATAAGATATTTATGTTAACTATTAATTTTCAAAGAATTTTTTCCCGATCTCTCTTTTGTCTCTCTTTTTATTTATTTAGATTTTATGTGTATGTCATTCATTTTTAAATAAAAAAAATTATTATTAAATTAAATAAATATGGGTATGCTCGATTTCCCCCTAAAATGTTAAATTACAAGTCGTATCATATTGTGCAATTAATTATTGATATTTGGAAATTTTATTACAAAGTTTGATGAAAAGTTTACAGATTAGTCAAATTTGGATCAACTTATGAAAGTCAACATCATTTAAAGCAATTTGGTTGGAGTGGGAGCTCACATTGCATACCAAATTTGAACAACAATTGAATGATGAAATTTATTACAATAATTTTTTTTCTTTAAGGATGCAATTGTATTAAATACTATAAACTATTTATAATAGTTTTATGTTTGTTTTAATCTATCTTATACATCTTATTATATTATGCATAATAAATTGTATTTCAATTAAAAAAATAGAAATAATTATCAAACATATTTATGTTTTTAGTTCTTTAAAAAAATAGAAATGAGAAATGAGAAAAAAAAAAAAAAGAAGAGAAATAAGAACATTATCAAACGAATTTTAAGTAAAATTTTTAGAGTGAAAGCTTAGGGTGGGAAAGTAGTTAAATCAATACAAAATAGTCGTTTGTCATAAAAATTTGGGGAGTTTTTAAAAATAGAAAAATAAAGAAAATTATTTACACAAAATAGCAAAATTTTTAGATAGTTGTGATAGACGCTGATAGAAGTCTATCAGGGTCTATCAGTAATAGAAATGATAGAATTCTATCACTGATAGATACTGATAGAAGTCTATCAATGTCTATCAGCGTCTTTTTTGCTATTTTATGTAAATAGTTTGATATTTTTTTATATGTGAAAATTTCCCTAAAAATTTCAACATTGGATAAAAGTTAGAATTACAAAATAAAATTAGGATTTTATATTTTTTTAAAAAACAATGAGTATGATAAATATTTTTAAACCAATAGAACATAACCCGTAGATTACACATTATATATTGCAAGTTAATAGGATAAAAGTTATGATTTGATATAAAAAAATTCTAATTTAATATGTTAGTATGAATGATAAAATTGAAAGTTACCTAACATTATAAACTCAGGTAACATGAAGGAGATCAATTAAAAAAAAAAAACAAATCTAAAATAATAATAGTAATAAAAACAGCCCAACCCAACTCAACTCTGAAATCCAAACACATGCACTACAAACCCAGTAAACTACCGACAGATTTAGTATAGGTCCAATCCTCCTCAACTATATACTTTTTTTTCTAATATATATAGAAAAACTAACTTAATATCAATATCATTAGTTAGTTTAGTGGTAAATTTGTCTTCCAATCTTTTTTAAATTCATGTTCAAGCCCCACTTTTTATATTTAAAATATAGTTTGAAATTAAGAAAGAAGTCATCTACCTACCATTTAACTTCTTAAAGGGCTTTAATTATTCCCTTAGAGACTAGATGTCTAAATTCTCTCATCTGAATATTGTTGATCTAAACATAATTAATAAAGAAAATAGTTAGAAAATCAAATAATTCATTAAAATTAAAAATCAAATAGTTAGAAAACCGACTTTAAGAGTGTAAGTATTTAATTTAACATACACAAAATTCTAATTGGGCAGTAGGCACTAAAAATATTTAAATAGAATATTTCTTTGCTGTAATCAAAAGATAATTGAGAGATAGCTACAGAAGTAATCATGGGGATGGGAAAAAGGCATGCAAAGATGAGAGGCGGCGGGGTCGACGGCGAAGGGTGGGGTAATGGTGGCGGAAGGAGTTGGACCACCGTCTTGTTGGCTGCGTAGTTGGTGGGAAGTGGGAATTACGCAAGCAATGACAACAAATAGATAATAACAAAAAAGCAGATAGAGGACGAGATGAAAATAAAATCTTCAAAGTACAGAAATATGGAAAAAAAAATTTAACTCTCTATCTAAAAATTATGTGAAGTCTATAAAATAAATAAATAAATAAAATATTATTTAATAATATCTCAAATTATGAAAATGAAAATGAATAGTAGATACTATAGTATTAGAAATTTCCTTCAGAACTACAATGTTATGCCATTTTTAAAACCCATTTTATTCTTTGCACGTGCTCTCCTTTGTCCATCAACGTGAATTTCTGTGTGCGCCACACGCCTCTCGACTTTTTCCAGCGGTGACTCATTCGTTATAAAATTAAAAAACAATTTTTTGATTTCTTCCTAACTTGTATTTATAATTTTTGACAAATTGCGCTGATGGTTGCTAAAATTGTACCTTTATGTTTTTAATTATTAAAATTAAAATTTCAAATCTTTGTGAATCAATTACATCTCGGAATTATCATAGCTGAAAATGTTATACTTTTCTAACTTTTAGGAATATTTTAAAGAAATATTCACAAATGGAAAAAATATCAAACTATTTACAGAAAATAGCAAAACAATCACGGATAGATATTGATAGGCTTCTATCAGCATCTATCAGCGATAGACTTCTATCATTTGTATCACTGATAGACTCTGATAGACTTCTATCATCGTTTATCCAACTATCTAAAAATTTTGTTATTTTGTGTAAATAGTTTCCTTTATTTTTTTATTTTTAAAAAGTCCCATATTTTAAATTAGGTTATTTAACTTGTTTCATTTTATCTTTGAATTTTAAAATCTATTACAATAATTTGATTTTTTTCGTTTTTAGATAACCGATGGAAAGAATGTAATTAATAATAATAAAAAAGGATCTCATAGTTATTTGCACGAAGTTTCCAAACAAACGTGTTTTATGGGTTAAATTTGAGTTTACGTAAATTTATATGGATGTAGTTTGATTTCTAGTGTTTAATCTTCTAATTCTTTTTGTTTGATGAATACGCTTAGTTTGAGAAGTGGAGTGCATGAATATTCTTGAAAAAAAACTTTAATCTTCGAGTGTGATTTAGTTTTTAGAAGCTTAGGAAGTCTTCTAATAGTTAGAAAAATCTCTCTAATTTCTCTAGTTTTAAATTTATGAACCCCTTCAAATGGATGAGAACTCCTCTATTTATAAAGTTCTTATGAGCCATATGCACTTAAACTTGGTTTCTAACCTGACAGTTGGGCCTAATTAATTAAGTGTTAGCTTGGTTTGACCTTTAGGTCAAATTAAGGTATTTTTTGGCTCAATTGCACACGGGCTCAATATTAATACTAAATTTGATCAAACTAATTTATTCGATCTAGTGGTCATGGCGAAGACACATCACATCAACGAGATTAGGTAACTTTTGTCTTAAATTTCAATTTGGGACACATGACGACTTTTAATTAATCTCAACTTTAATAATTTGTAATTTCGTCATTCGTTTGAAAAATGACATGGCAATTTGTAATTGATCCAAAATTTTTCATTCAACTCTAAGTTAAGTTAAAAAGTAGACAATATCATGCGCATGAACTAATATAAAAGGAATATGAAAAATGCAAATAAACAGTAAAGTATACATTTCTCTCTATCACAACATAATTTGATTAATTTAAAAATATAATTTCAATTAAAAGCTCAAAAGTTTAAATATCCATACGTGTATGTCATCGATTTTATATTATATTTAAACGTGACCCGAGATTAATTTCAAATAAGAAAAAAGGAAAACCCTTTCTACTATTTCAAGGCTATTTTTAAAAGTCGTTTTCTGGTTTCTCTAGGAGTAAAAGTTTGAAAACTTTTATTTGACTGTCTTCTAAGTTCTAATAATTTTTTTTTCCTGGCATCTTTTTTTTAAAAAATTGATGAAGTTGTCGTTATTTGAAAAGTTATATATTAATTTTTTCATAAAAAAGGTTAGATATAATTTTACAAAAGAAGTTGGCTTGACCAAATCATATCTTTTATATTATATTCTAGAAACCGAGTCACCTTTTTTTTTTTTTTTTTTTTTTTTTTAAATTTTAAGTATAGTAATTCAATATTTTAAAGACAATAGTTAAAGAAAAAAAGTTCAAATATAATTTAAAAAGATACAAATTCATAAGTAAATACTGTTATATATCTCAATAAAAATATAAATTCATCGTCAATTACATAAATAAAACAATTAATACGAAAATATTATATCAAAATAACTATTGTGACGCTAAAAAATATATTTACAATATCTTCTCTTTTTTTTAAATTTTTTTTAAGAGTGCATATTTATATATAAAAGGGATGTAAGGGAAAAAAAGTTTGCATGCTCATTTACCCTTCATTTTTTAATATACACCTATTTTACCATCAATCTTAATAATTGATTATTTAACAGTTTATTTTAAAATATAATTAAATTAAAAATCACTTTATAATCAATGAACAAACGATTTCCCAAACTACCTTGAAGTGTAAATGTCACATAGATTTTTGAAATGTCACAATAATTAAATTAGTTAAAATAAAAAATTAATTTTACAGACATAAATGGTTGTTAATAGTTCATTTTAAATTATAATTAAGGTAAAAAATCATTTACAATAATGAATTGCAATCTTTCAAAGGGTAAGGTTACAGATTATTGAAAGGTTACCATTTTCAATTAATTAAGTTTAATTAAAGAAACAAAACTTAATGAAAATATAGCTAATTTCAAAATACAATTTAACTTGATTTTACATATGTACATAGATTAAAAAACTTCATGTTTTTTTATGTGAAAGATAGGATATAGTAAAAAAAAAAAATGGTTAAAATATCATTTTGATTCCTATACTTTAGAGTTTGTTCAATTTTAATCCCTATACTTTCAAATGTCTAATTTTAGTCTCCGTACTATCAATAAATCTCAAATTTAGTCCTTACTACTAGTTTATTGAAGATTTTTATCAATTTTTATTTTTTATTAGCATTTTTAATATAAATTTTGAAAACATATTTACATATTTTGTTTCTTTGTATGAAAATTAGTATGATTATTTAATCAATTTCGATAAAAATTAACTTTGAGAGACTAAATTTAAAATTTACTGAAAGTATAGGGACTAAAATTGGACATTTGAAAATAGTTTGACTAAAATTAAACAAAATTTAAAAGTACAAGAACCAAAATAGTATTTTAACCCATTTCTTTTATAAGAACAAAATGAAGTCTTAAAAATAAATACATCAAAATGAAGATATTAAATATCTCATATGAATTACAAGACCGATAAAATGATTTGAAAAACAATTGTATGCACGTAATCATTTACTAATATTATTAAATTCAGATGAAAAAATTGATCTTTAGTGGGCCGATCTTACATGGGCAAAGCCCAGGATTTTTCAGAGTGGAGCGGCTCCAAAGTTGTTAGGTCCGGTTGTGATTCAATTTTCTCAAGGGCCCATTTCAGAAAAACAAAATTTATTTGGAAGTGTTTGATTATCCCTATAAAATAAATAGGACATAAAAAATGCCCCAAGTATTTGATTTCTTTTCAAACACATTTTCTTAGTTAAAATACGTGAGACTGGGAGATTCAAATATTTGACTTTTTGAGTTAATAATATATATATAAATTAGTTGATATATATTTAAGTTGACATCAAAACTACTACTCTACTACTATAATTTGTTGGTGTTGTTTTTACAATATTTGTATTACCTAATAAAGTTATGTTCAGATTTACAAGGTCAATGAAAATATTTTAAATCTAATTATAACAATTTTTATGAATATAATAGTTAATTTATGGTATAAAAGAATTAAATAGCTATTGTTAATATATTATAGTATTGCATTTTGGATTACATTAGTATATCTATATTTTCTATGCTTTAATTTTCAATTTTAAAAAATTCACAATCATATCTTTGTCACATCAATTTAGGCATAGTTTCACTAGCCTCTTTTAGAAGTTGAAAATTCACAACTCACCGTTTTATTTATTTTTGAAAAAACTCACCGTTTTATCTGAACAAAGGAAAATCATCCAAGTAATAATAAATAATTTAGACAAGTAGATAATATATCATAATAGAATATAATAGAGACAGTATTTGTATAATATAAAATTCTGTAATTTATATGATATAGTTAGTGTGCTTGATTTTTAGCCAAAAGTCAATTGCTGCGCCCGTTGGAGTCTTACCCAAAGCATTGCGAGTCCCCATGTATTGTTTCATGAGAAAGAGAAGTGGATTAGGTTTTAAAATTTTGGCTTTATATAATAAGTTGTTGGAGAAAATATTCATTTTTACTTGGACTATAATGTTTTGTTTTCTATTTAATATTAAAAATATGTATTAGTCTCAAACATCTGCAATGCATTTAGTTATCTAAATCTTTTTCCCAAGGGATTTAGAAATATTTTTATTCATTCAAATCGATAGATTTACTACAAATATAGATTTTGTCTTTAAACGAGATGATAAAGATACAAACTAACACTCCAATCAAAATAAATTCATGACATAAGAATATAGCCAAATTAAGGGAGGAAAAAAATATATATTCTAAAAGCTAAAAATACGTGTTTTTTTCCCTCGAAATAGAGATTTTTTTTTCGTATTTTTAGAAATGTATATCTATCATTTAGTGCCACAAATTTATGAATATTATTAACTCCCTTTAAATATATTAATTTTTTCTTTTAAAATAAAAGGCAGGCTTTTTTTAATCATATAATAAAGTAATCTAAAATCCTAAAAAAGTGTTTAAGGAAATTTGTTTTTCTTAACTTAAACATTTCGAAGTCGTAAAGTATGAAGAGTTGTGAAATCTTGGAGCCCACATAATAAATTAATAAGACATAAAATTGATATTGTTTAGTGGTAGAGCATGATTAAAAAATTACTACTTTTTATTTTAGAAGAGCCATTTGATGGATTTTAAAAATTATTAATAATCATTAAATATGTGTTATTTAATTATATAATTCATTAAATATATGTTGTTTAATGGAGAACTTTTAAAAATAGAAAAATAAGATAACTATTTACACAAAATAGCTAAATTTTTAGATAGTTGTGATAGACACTGATAGAATCTATCAGGGTCTATGAGTGATAGAAATGATAGAAGTCTATCACTAATAGATGTCGATAGAATCTATCAATGTCTATCAATATTTTTTTTTTTTGCTATTTTTTGTAAATAGTTTGACATTTTTTCTATACGTGAAAATTTCTCTTGTTTAATTAATTATACATTAATTAATTATTTACTTTGTAAAATGAAAAAGAGGAGGCCATTTTTGTAACTGTGGAGGAATATCTCAATAAGTGAGATTATGTGGTTCTTCAATACAAGATTTTGGCTCTTCATTATGAAAAGTTCTCTTAATCTCTCTCAATTTTGGCATCTTCAAAACTTAGTATTTGAGCTATAAACAAGTAATAATTCTCCTTGTGACTATTTTCTATCGACGGTTCATCTTACTATAGATTCCGCTACGCGCTATAAGAGGCAAATTTTCGATTATACAATTAACTTAACCATCAATGATTAGTTTTATGCTTATTTAGGGTTGGAATGAAATAAATTAAAAAAACAATAACACGTAGGAAATCGGTCGGGAGTAGCACTTCAAGTTCTTCCTCCTCCCAGCTTATCTTCTTAATTATTATGTAGTTTCCTTCTAGTTTCCTAAAGCTTTTAATTTACGTTGAACTTAACACCTAACTCAGATGATTGATATATTTATTTTAAATTTATAATTGATTGCTTTTAATTTTCAAATTATTCTTTATTCACATGATTGTTCGAATTTTTTTATTGGTTCTTTCTTTCTAGCCAATAGAAGAGTTTATTTTAAATTCTAAAACCCTTTAAAAAACATAAAGAATGTGTTATTAATTATATGGGAAGCTTCCCTCCATTTTCGATAGGAAAAGGGATGACTGTTATTGAGTGGTGGAAGAAAAATTAGAAAATTAGAAGGAAATTAACCGCTGTAATTATAACATTGTAACAACTCCCATGAGAGTTGTCAAAAAAAAAAAAAAAAAAATTCCCATGAGAAAAGCATATAGACTTTAACTTCATAGTCTCCCATGTACTTAGAATGCTAATGTTGGATTCTAAAATTGACAATCTTATCTTAGTGTCGGTTTGAATTGATTTTCTAAGTGTTTATAATCATTTTTTTTTACTTATAAATACATATTTAAATATTTAGAAAGTCAATACAAACGGACTCTTGCTACAAATTTTCAATGGGCCTATATTCAAACACTTTAGGTTAGTATTTTTAGAATAGAATAAAAAATTTCATTAAATTAAGTATGTTCTCTCAATGGTGGAGGGAAGAAAAAAAATATTATATTATCATTTATGGGGTACTTTCTTTGGTTAGTTTAACTAGGGAATGCTTTGTATATTAAAATATGAAGGGGATTTTATTTTTATTTTTTATCTATCCAATTATTGGAGAACAAATATATAATTTCTTTTCTGAACAAAAAAAAAAAAAAAAGAAAAGCTCCATTGATGCGGGAATTTTTAAGGATGGACTAAAGAAAATTAGTCTTTCAATTTAAAGATATAAAAGATACATCAATATAATTACAGTTTTTTTTTTTTACACCAAGAAAAAGCAGTGAAGTTGAAAATATCTTTTCAAAAGATGAGAGGAAAACTTTTTTTCGGACTTTAAAAAATCTATTGTTCCTCTTCAACCAAATGAACCACACAATCTTGTGTCGATGAAATTATACTCTACATAATCGAGTAGATATATATAGTTCTAAGTATTGCTTTCCTTTTGTAGTTCACATCTTTTTTAATTGAGCATTTCAGGATATAGGTTAAAATTTACAATATTTTTCAAGCTCCTCCAAATATCATGATGAATGTAATGATAATTGATAAAAGCCACCAAACCAAAACATATAATTTATGATTGTATATATGCTAGGGTAAATTTAATATCTTCAGATATATATATATATATAAAGCTAAATAATTTTGATAGACATTCGAATTAGGAAATCGACAAGTTTTGAAATAATTGTACCAAATGGTCAGACTAAAATATAATTTGAAAATTAAAATACCTAAAAGTGATCGAATATAAAATGAATGATTAAAAATATCATTTTTGGACTTTACGATTCAACTTTCTACCCATGTTGTGTGATAAATAAATAAATAAATGGATTAGACTTATGAATTTATGTATATTTTTATAATGCAAGTAGTCACAATTCACACATACATTTTTACTTTTACATATCAAATTAATAATAATTTGTTCTGATTATTAACCCTATAATCAATCAAGGAAGAAGATGGTTACAATAAATATCCATATCAATGAATAATTTTATTATAGATTAATGTATTGTAATCCCTCCATCCCATAAACTCTTAAGAAGTTGTATGGAATGTTGGATTGGTTATTATAGTCTATATAATTATAATAGTCTATATTTGAAGTGTAAACTATTTTAATATAAATTATAATAATTTGTATTTGGAATACAGACTATTTTTGTCTGAGTTATAAATATTTTGTGTTTGGATTGTAAGTTATTTTAATCAGACGTTAGGTTTTTTTTTTCTATTATTTTTTATTATACAAATAATTATACCTTAAATATCATATTTTGTTTAACCAAATAAATAAACTAAACTTATTTCTTAATTTGTGCATATCTCAATTGATTAAAACATATATTTTTAATCGATAGAATAAATAACATTAAGACACTCAAACTAATATAATTATCTCTCGATTAAAAATAAAAATCTGAAAAATAATCGTTTCCCTACATTTTTATCTGTAATTTCCTACATTTCATCGAAAAATAATCGTCGAAATTGGTCGCAGGTGAGTAGAGTTATTAAAAACAAAATATTGAAGAGAGTTGGTTATAACTATTGAGTTGTAAATAATTTTCTATAGCAAAACAAGAGTTAAAATAATCCTTACTCACCATTATTTGAACGTACCCCGAGCCAGCCCATTCAACTGGGCACCCAAACACTCCTAAATTATTTAAGGCAGTAGCTATATATACGTATAGGTTGAAATTTTGGGTCATCTTTGTGATGAACTCTAAATCAATTTATGCAAAATAAGTATATTCAGTCAATAAATTATCTAAAACAACTAACAGCCTTTCTAAAACGATTAATGCTAATTAGTCTTTAAAATATGTGGAAAAGGAAGTCAACATTTTGAAAAAAATAGTGTATGTAATTATGTGAACAGAATCTTCCATGCGAGAACACTACCAAAAAGTTGTTCTAATAATAATTTTGTTTTCTGTTTAATTTTAAAAATTAATTTAATTGACTTACTTTTTTTACATATAAAAAAATCGTTTAGAAACATTTTAAAAAAACAACCAAATTTTAAGATGACCTTAAATTAAGGCCAAACTTCATTAATATCGAAGAATTATTACATTTGAATCAGCTAATTAACTTTATACTGTTCCACGTGTATCTAATCTCGAGAGACTAGCTAGCAGCTGGAAAAATAAAGTTATTCGAGAGAAATAAAATGTAATTCAACAATTATATGGAAAAACATCATTAAAAAAAACCATTGGTATAAAACAAAAATGTTTTAGATAAAATTAATGGAAAATGAGTTTTCTTCTTCAGGAATTTATATATAACACTATAAAAGTCAAATGGTAGGCTGGCCACCTCTATGTTCTTTGACTCTATCCCAGTTCCCAATTATTTACTCCACATGAAGAAAAACTAAACAAAAAGACTCCGATTTTTTTTTTTTCTTTTCTTTTCGCTCTAAAGAATAGTCATTAAGGCAATGGCAATTAATCAACTAAAAATAGTATTTGGTTCTTCGATTACACTTGAATAACTCTGGATTTATTAGATAAACATAGCTTCATCAAATTAATAGACAAAATAAGACGAATAGGTTATATTTTTAATGTGAGATTCTCAACATGCTTTTTCAAGATGTTGTCTTATTTAAATTTACTATTTTTGAATTTAGTTTTTTTAGATTAAATACTTGTTTGAGTTTCGTGCACTATGATACCATATTAAAGAAATGTTGAGTTTCATCTCATAGCTAATTGGTTCTAAGATAGAACCCTGTGTTTCTCTAATATATAATAAGAATCCACGAAACTCAAATAGGTATTCGGTCCAAAAAAAAGAACGAGGAGACTCAAGAATGGTGAATCCCAAAGAGACCATAATCTTGAAGGAGTATATTGAAGATATTACATTGGAAAAATGAGTAGACTTCTAAACTTTATAATATATATGGGTTGTTCTTCTCATGGTTAATTAATTTTCATAGTCGTAGTGGTGAAACCTAAATATAATAGTTGAATTTACATAATTAACCTAGGAAAATTAAAGTTATATCCATAAAACCTTTGATAAACTAGCATTTTATAGAACAAAATGAGTTAAAGCAATGTGTTGAAAGAAAGGGTTGTTTTCTTGTGAGGAAAAAATTCCAAAAGTTTCTCTTGTTTCCTAACTACATGGGGTCCCTCTTTATCATTTGCAAATCCATGTTACGTCACGACCTAGAAATTAAATGCATTGGTCAACTCTCTCATACAAAACTTCCGACCAATATTATACTAATAATCTTTTATTAATTTAAAAAAGACTCTCAAGAATTTTCAACCACGAATTAATTAAAATATAATACAAGGGTGGAATTGGAGTTTTCATTAACCAGTTCCTCTATCCTTCTCCACGTCTCTCCAATATAACTGGCTCTGTGCATTTCTTTGTCAAAAAGTTCACTCACTCCCCGGAAAAACCAACCAAGTTTCATCCATGTCACATCTTTTATCTTCGATTAAATTCTCACATTGATTAAATAAAAGAAATGTTTATATTTATGAGATATATATATATATATATATATATATATATATAGATAGATAGAGGTGATAGAACAATTATTTCTTCAATAATATGAGATATTTTTTTATGACACCAAAAATAAAATCATGAAAATTTTTAGGCCAAAATAAACAATATCATACTATTATATATGCCACTGGCATGAAACTTTGGTTTTTTCAAGGATTGAGTGAGCTGTTCGGCAAAAGATTTAAAAAATTCGTGAAGAATTAATTAAACTTTTTGCTTAATTAAGTTTTTGGTGCATCTTCTATTAAAGTTGCCTAGAAAAAAATTATATTAAGACACAATAATATTATAGATTCTATACGACAATTTTTTTAAATCATCAATGTACCTATTTAAAAATTTTGAAATATACGAATGAAATAAATACAAGGGCTGTTTTCAAATATAGAAAAATGAGCCAAACTATTTACAAATATAGAAAATTTTTACAATTTATCAGTGATAGACAGTGAAATTTTTCTATATTTGTAAATAGTTTGATATTTTTTCTGTTTATAGTAATTTTCCTAAATACAACCACTAAAAAATTGAAAAACTATTAGGAAAATTTTTACAAATAGAAAAAATGTTAAACTATTTACAGAAAATAGCAAAAAAAAAAAAAAAATACTAATAGACATTGATAAACTTCTATCATCATCTATCAGTGATAGACTTCTATCATTTTTATCACTGATAGACTTTTGATAGACTTTTATCAGCGTCTATCACAACTATCTAAAAATTTTGCTATTTTGTGTAAATAGTTTCCCTTCTTTTTTTTTTTTTAAAAATTCCCTAAACTATTATGGATTTTGCTTAGAGGGTTAATAGGACCAAAATAAATAATAAAGGAGAAATATATAGTTCAAGCGATGAGATCACCTACTAAGAATTGAATATTTTACTAAAAAAAATACCTTAGCAATCAAATGTAGTAGATAGTGATGTGTGCGCAACAAACCTAGATAGTCTAGCTAGACACTCGCGGATATTAAAAAAAGAAAAAGAAGCGAAAGATGAAGTAATTATTTAACATTTTAGATAGTCTAGCTAGACACTCGCGGATATTAAAAAAAGAAAAAGAAGCGAAAGATGAAGTAATTATTTAACATTTTATAAATTAAAAGAGTAGGTCAGCTGCTGCAGGTTAAGTTTGGTGAATGATTAGTATGGATTAAATACTGATTAATGGAACTTTGAAACTAAGAGACAAAGAACGAAAATGAAAGTTTCATTTCTAGATGATAAAAAAATAATAATAAGAATTTTCTTTTTCTTAATCAGAGAAACAAGGAGCTCAATTCAAATCTGCAATTTGAGAAACTGAAATTCTTTTCCACTGAGAAACAAAATTATACATAATATGAACACAAAGGCAGCGTATATATATATACGTATATATGCATATAAAATAAATCCTCAGGTGTTGTGTAATCTAAAATATACGCACCAATATAGTTTTTTAAAAAAAACATTAAATATATAATATATCTTTTTTTTTTTTTTTTTTGACATTTTAAAGCGAAGGAATATCATGAAACAAAGCGTCTTCAAGGAGGAGGTGGTCCGTCCAAATGGAAGCAGAGGATCCGCCAAAGCTTGAACTGCTACATGCATCTCCATAATTACTGTTTGAAGAAGGCCCGTCATGAATAATATTCATCGGCGGAGCGACGGATGGTGGCGATGGGGCGGTGGAAGAAGAAGGCAGTTGCCATGGAGAATTATTAGGATCACAAACTTCATTATTTTGTGAGCACATTTCCTTGGCAATGAACGGCGCCGTTTCGTAAGTATTTGTATCATTTGGAACTACTTCCAAGCTTGGCAAATGGGAAAAGAGGAGACCCACTGAGTCAGTACCGAGTGGTTGGAGAGGATTATTATTGTTATTATTTTGAGTCATGATTTGGTTTTCAAAGAGAGGAGAAGAAAGAGAATTGATTAAATTCATAATCTCAATTTCAGTAGGATTAGTATTATTATTATGATTAATGTTGGCTAAGGAAGGTGGTTGAAGGAGAAATTGAAGGTATTGACACTTAGCCATTTGAAGAGCTTCTGCTTGTAATCTCAATGCTTGTTCTTCCCATGAAGGATTCTCCATTAGCTCTTTAAGACTAGCCAAGGCTATGATATGTGGCAAACTTGAAAATATGTCAGTTCGAGGACGGTGAGTCATTGGATCAAAACCCATTTGAATTAGCTTTTTCTTCAAGTGGGTGTTCCAAAAATTCTTGATTTCATTGTCTGTTCGTCCTGGTAGATGACTTGCAATTGCTGACCACCTTCATTCAATTCAATAACACAAACCAAAAATCATAAATACAATTACATATATATAAAATTAGTTTTTGTGAATAAAATAAAATAATATAATGTTTACTTATTTCCAAGGACAGAATGGAGATTGAGAATAGTTTGCTCTTCTTCTTGAGAAAATTTTCCTCTCTTTATATCTGGCCTCAAGTAGTTTGTCCACCTCAATCTACAGCTCTTCCCACATCTATTTAGCCCTACAAATTCCGTCATATGTATGAGAGAGAAATCTTCTGTAATGAATTTCGAAAGAAAGAAGATATACAGGGGACATACCAGCGAGTTTGGGGAGGGCTCTCCAGCTACCATGGCCATGGTTTTTGATATGTTTGATGAGCTTTTGGTCTTCTTCAGGGGTCCATGGGCCTTTTTTTAGGCCACTTTCATCACAACAAGGGCTTCTTCCCATTTTTGCTAATATATGCTTCACTCTGTTCTTAATTAAAGTTTTATGGCTGAGCTTGCCTCCTCCATTCCAACCTATTAACAATAGCCTTTCTATTTATACACAATACAATGTTTCTTGTTTTCTTGTATCCATTTCTTCATTCACGTGGAAGGCGGCTGACGTGCTATTTCTCTATTCGCTACTAAAAAACTATTCAATTATTTTCTCTCATCTCAAATCTCAATAATACCCTCTTTGTCTCTTAACTATACTGTTCAATGCTCTTGAGGCTATTTTTGGGGTTTTGTCAATTGATTTAGTGAGTGGAAGTCAGCATCAGCGGGACAGATGGCACGTCATGATTGGTGGAAGTGGAGACATTCCCATGCACGCAAACGAGAGGGGGCCAGTCATCGTCGTCACCTCGTTTGCATGGCTATACCAAAACTTTTGCCCTTTAAAACTTTACGTCAATAATAATATTTCTTCATGGCCCAATTTATGGTTTTTTCTTTTTTTTTTATTCTTCAAGTTTATATTAAACAGACTCCCACTAAAATTTGGGCATATAGCCTTGAGAAAAAAAAATTGAAAAGGGAAGATTAAATAATTGATTTGAAGTACCTAATAATTAGGTGTTTCAAAATGTTGACGACAAAAACGATGTTAAATTGATCCTTGATCATGTCTATGGTATTTTAATATATAGTTGTTTGGTCTCGTATCTCGAGTTCAGAAAGTCTAATAAAGTAGCTAAGCATATTGTGAAATATTGGTCTCCTTATTATTACAACTTTGAATTTTCTTAGTTTCTCGTAAGAATGGTAAATTCAATGAAGGTAAAAACGAGAAGGAAATATGCAAAAATAAAATATTATTTTTTATATTCTATATACGCTTTTTTGTAGATCAGAAATAACTACCACAGATACGCTGTAATTAATAATTACTTTTTTTGGTTTTGTTGATGTGGATTAAATTAAACGCGGTTGCTTATTGCTTTGTGCAGAAAATTAAATAGCTAGCCAACCTGTTGCTTTGAGTTTAAAAATCAATTACCAACTCAGCAACAAGTAATTTATATTAGGATTCCTCCAGGTCAACCCTCTCTAGAATATTCTTTAACTATATTTCTCTCTCAAAATAGTTTAACGGGAGGAAATTAAAGTATACTATAATATTAATTATTACGTTAATTAATTCTTAATATAATTGGGTGCAACTAGCTTGCTTTGCCCATGGAAGAAGGGACCATTTCTTCAAATTATTTTAGTATATAGTTTTAAAAGATTATTTTTAAAGATTTAATAACTAAATCTAACCAACCACTCTTAAGCTTGATTTCTACGATATTATAATTTTGACTAAAAAGTTAAATGTTTGAATTTTCACTTTGTTGAACTAAAAAAAATAGTGTAACAATAGTTTGCTAACATATATAAATAATTTATATCATACAGATCAAAGTTTTTTTTTTTTTTTTTTTTTTTTTCAAACTACAACTCTTCCTCTATTCCTCTTAATTAATATATATATATATATATATATATATATATATATATATATATATATATATTTTGTAATCTTTTTGCAGTATGTTTCTCACATACTGATAGAAACATACTGATCTCTTAATCAAGTATTCATTTTCTAAAAAAAAGAGATTCAATTTTTTTTAACAAGATACTAATGCCGAGATCAATAGGTGTGCATCGAAACATTTCAACTAAATTGACACTCCTAGTACCCTCATTATATCCCAGAGCCAGAAGATATGTCTTCAGTCAAAAAAGGATATGTCTTCAGTCAAAAAAAAGGCAATCAGAGGGATGGAGAGCATCAACACTATGGATCAAAGTTCAACATAGATACTCGGGTTTTGTCAACAATCCCGATTGGTGTGTTTTATGTAAAAAAAAATCCAGAAAGCCTGGACCACGCCATCTTCCTTCATGCCCAATATCATCTTCTTAGTTGCATTTTATGGAATGATCTCTGGATTGAAAGGAACAACTGCATTTTCAAAAGCAAATAGAAAATCAAAGCATGAATGTGGTTCTAACATTATTTCTTTGTTGTATCCTTTGGTCTACAAGATCAAAGTTCTTCCTCTTTTTTCTCTTTTAAATTATTTCTCCATCGCTATTACTCTAAATTGGAATATTTTCATGTATGTTTCTCACCTATGCAATAAAATATCAATTTCACAAAGAAGATTAGACCACATTCCTTCACTTATGGAATTGAAAACAAGAGTACAAGAATACAAGATTTTCGTACCAGAAACTCAATATAATAGATTAGAATATATTTAACAAATTGAATATATATTTTTTAAAAAGTGATGTTGACAGTTTTTGACAAGGGAAGGTGCTGGTTAGAGAAGAAGTTGGTGAAGCAAACAATCTAAAGTTAAATTTGCATATCTATTTTGATAACCTAAAGTAAAGACGTATAGATTTGTAATTAAAAGACCAAGTGTGAATAATCCTTGCGTCAATGGCATTTGTTGATCCTTTAATTTCGTCCTTTTCTTCTCTGTCCACGAATCTCTATAGAATATGGTCTAGACCCTAAAATCCTCTCAATTCACACTTCTTTACCCTATCTTTTTCATGAATATTCACCAAAATTCAACACCTCAAATTCTTTAATTTACATTCTAATTTAACAGATAAATTATCAAACAGGAAAGTAAAAAGGAATGAGACTCAATTTAATTATATTTTAGGTCTAAGTCTAACTCTGTGACCTCATTTTCTTGTCGGCATGGGATTTGCTTTTGAAATAAATAAAACCAAATAGATTCTCAAATTTTAGATTGAGATCCAAGAAGCGAGAAAAACAATGATTATTTCCTTAACACTTGTTAATGGGAATAATGAAGAGACGTTAATTAGGCTGAAAGATAATAATGAAGCTTATAATATATAAAATCTCAAGTTTATATTAAAACAGTGAATTAAGGGAAAAAAAACATAAGTAGCTTTTGTCCTCGTATATATATAGAATTAAAATTTAAGATGAGAGAGAGGTTGCTTGTTGAAGTAGGGTTTCTTGTCGGGGTGGACCATGAAAATGCACCATATTTAATTATGTGTTAATTAAAAAAAAGAAAAAAGAAAAAAAGAAAAGGAAAGAAGTTGGTCATATCAGCTGAGCAGTGTAAGGTTTAATTAACAGTAAAGAGAAAGAGAGAGGAAAGTCTTAGTGTCAGCTAAACAACTGATTTGCTTGCTGGAATAAGTTTCTACCCAATACATCTAAATTTGGACTTTGTTTACTCTCTCCATCCACGTGTTCCATTTTTACCTTTCCATTTCCATGCAAAACCAAAACCCAAACCCCTATTTATAATATAATATATATTCTTATGCCCATGGCCGTCTTTCCTCTTGATCAATAATTTTATTTTATATACTCACTAAATCTCCCCATTTTACAAATATTTTAATTCTGAATTTTAACTTTTTTTATTTCTTCCATTTCTTTTCCGGTTTCGTGTTAGGAAGGTTAAATCAAAGTAGCTTTTAAATGTTATTTTGATTATTAACTTTTTCCATTATATTTTAGTTAATTTCTTCGTGTGTGGGGGCGAGAGAGAAGAATGAAAAAAAATATATCATTCTATGGTAACTAAGGTGTATCTGTCTTTTGTTTTTTTAACATATATATTTTTTTTTTAATTTTTGAATAAAGATACTTTACTCACAAATACGGGAGAGCTAGAGAAAAACTCTCCAATTTAAAACAAGAGAGGAAGTATCATAATTACAAAAAAGAGAAGGTTTGGAGCACCAAAAAGTGCAGTAGTAAGAGAGATATCTTCCAAAAGAGAAAGGGGAGATTTTTATTTGTCATTGAAAACTTTGTTATTACGCTCTAACCTGATATTCCAAAGAACTGAATAAATGAACTTGTTATTTTATCGAATTGAATCTTAAACTTTGATTAGTATTTCAATTTCTTTTTGAAAAAATATCATTCATTATCAAAAGAAGATAAAGTACGAGGAATAAGTATTACAATTTTTACTATAGACTTGAACAAATGTTTTAAATTTTTTAAGAAATAAGTATTGCTTTCTTCACATCGTCGATATACTTTTATTTGAAATTTTTTTTACCAATCTTATATCATAGACATTAACGAACTTAATTAATCTACATATGTCAGTCTTACTATTATTTTTTTTAATTGAAAAATGAAGGAATGAGTTTAAAAGCTTTTAAGGTAATAGTTATGAGTAACAAAATGACACAAGTGTATATAAGGGTCAAGGGAGAGAGAAAAGGAAATGTTATAGAAACTAAAATGTGCACTTTTTTAAAAAGAAAAACTAGATTTCTTTTTCTACATTTATGATCTATTTTAATGTCACAAACAAATGACATTTATTAACCGTCATTAAATAGACTTACTATTTTTGAAAAAAAATAATATTTCTTTTAATTTTATTTTATAATAAAATTATATAAAACCTAAATTAAACGATAAAAACCATAGAAATGGCAAAGCACGCCCGAGTTTGAAGCTTCTCCTAAAAAATCACGAACACCATGCCATTAAAATGAAATTAAAAGTTTTATGGTAAAAATTTAAACATATCTTACCGAGTTGTACCAATTGGTATTTCTCCTAGTTAATTAATAGGAAAATTTTCACCGATAGAAAAAATGTCAAACTATTATTTTATTCCTAAAAAGATTAAAAAAAATACCACTCCGACGAGTCGAATAAATCATGTTCAAACGCCCCATAAGCATTTTAAGTTAAGAATTTATTTGAAATTAAATATTATTTAATTTGAAATAAACTTCTGAAATGGATTTTCATTCAGAGAGAAAAAACATAAAATAATGGGAATTTTAAGACATCGTAATCAGCTAAAATAATGATACAAGTCTATACTTCTTGTATTAGGTTAAGGATTAAGGGAAAAAAACACAGCCATTGTAGTTGATTTTGATTTGAAATTCTTAATAATATAACTAAAACAAGTGGGAATTTTTCTTACTTTTTATATTATATTATATTATTATCTAATTAATCATAATCACAATCTATCTTTGGCTGCTCTTTGATCTACCAAATCAAAGTTCCTCTTTAATTATTCATTCACCACTATTGTTCTAAATTTGAATTGCTTTTATGTAATTCGATTTTTTGTATGTTCCCACCTACGTAATAAAGTGTTTTTTTAATGAAAAGAAAAAAAAATCAGACAGTCAATTGGACTAGCTAGGTAGAAATCGTCGTTATTATAGGGCTGCTGATTAAAAGCAATTATGAAAGAAGCAATTGTATTAATACTTCCCTACAAAAACCCTGATTCTACAAAACCAACACACCAAATTTTCAGCACTATAAAAATAATATCATTCAAATGTTTTTAGTCCAACAACCCTAAAATTATATATTACTTTTAATAACAAAAAGAAAACCCGACTGGGATTCTCCTAATAATAATAATATCAATTAAATATGAATATATTAAAACCTCAACTATGTATCAAATTAAATATAAAATGAGAATTCTGTGTTTAATTTAGAGAAAAAAAAAATCAATTTTTACTCTGTATCAATTTTTAGTTTAAACTTTCAATTTCACATCAAATATTGCACAACTTAGGCAAGTATTGAAAATCCAAAATAAATTAAATTTGAAAAAGTATTTTTCATTTTTACCGTTTGATAAGTTTTCATTTGAAAAAAAATATCGTTGGAAAAGAAAACATACTCTTAAACTTTAAACAATTTATAAAACATATGCTAGGATACAAATTGATAATTAAGATTATTTCAAAGAAAAATGACACCATACTTAGATTTTTGTTAAACTCGGTGAGTTTTGAAAAAGTTATTCAATGGTTATTTGTGTATTAATCAAACTTAAATTTATGCAAAAACTTGATATTATTGAAATTATAAGGTTTACAAAGATTTCCATGTTGCTTTTTCTATTAAAACTAATTGGTGATTTAGTAAAATCTGAATAAATTAAAGGGTCGAAACTGCAACATAAGAATATTGGGTGAAGATAATACAACAACACAGAAGTCTCTAAAGTTATATCAACATAGGAACGTTGATACAACCTAACAAGTTTAGGAGTTAAAATTTATTTAGACCCTGTTTAATAATCAGTTCATTTTTTAAAATTAAACTTGCAAATGCTCTAGTTTCACGCACAAGTGTTTTTATGTTTTGTCATCTACTTTCTACCCTCATTTATTTTAAAAATCAAGCTAAAGTTAAAAAAAAAAAAAAGTTTTTGTTTTAAGAATTTAACCTTAGAAATTTAAGTATTTATTTAATATAAAGAAAAATCATAACAACAAAAATTAGGATAGGAGGAAACAAATATAAATTTTAAAAGCATAAACCTAAAAGAAAGAAATGATTATGAAGGGCTTTACTTTTTCCTTCTGATTTGTTTCCAAACCATCCCACATGTTAGCATTTGTCCCAGATGCAGAGTTGTGAACATTTGACTTTTTTGTAAATTATATTACATAGTTGGTTAAATTTACTATAAATTTATAGATTTCAACAAATAGGTGAGAAATTTGAAGTTATCACATTAAAATAAATAAATAAATATAATGCTTTGAATAGTTGAGTTGAGGTATGTTAAATTTAGTCCAATAAATCAGTAGTAAACTTAACCGTAATGAATTAAATTGCTTTCAATTTGAAATGAAACGTAAAGGTATTATTATATATATAAAATTGAGTGAGTAAAATGTTTGAAAAATGAGAGGTTTTTACACCTCAGTTTTGTTAGCAAATAAATTAGAGAGTGGAGGATTTTTTTTTTTTTTTTTTTTTTTCTCAACCGTTATGCCCAACACAAATGGATTAGGAATACAAATCATCATTGTAGTGATGGAGAAGCAATCTTCTATAAATTTTAAAATAATTATTTTTTTAAATCAAAGTTATTGAAGGGAAAAATTAAGATTTTTTTATTTTTTATTTTTTTTGTTGAATTTTCTTCTAGATTCATTTGTTCTAAGTTTCTAACCCAACAACTGCCCTCGGAAATGACATCACCACGCTGAAACTCTGTGAATTTGACATTATATTTATAACATTTTATTATTATATGACATTCGTATTTATTTGACTTTATAACAAGTTCTTATAAATTATAATTAATATATATGTGGTATATAATTCTAAACTTAAGAAATGTAGTCTGTGCACTATCTTTATTTACTTCTTAAATTTTGATATCAATGTCTTAATTATGTTTTCTTTTTAGTCTTTATTGCACATTAGTAACGTAATGAAGTGACACATTGATTAATCTGTACGGACACATAAATTATAATTAATTTAAATTTATCAAAGTGAAAATTTGACAATCCAATTTATAGAATATAAAGATTATATAGAAGTGAACTTCAACTAATAATCCAAACTAGTTGTTTTAGTACAAATAATCCAACTAGTTAAAACTCAATTTAGTAGACAATTTAGATTATGTTATATGTTTTTAGATTTATTAATTAAGTGAATCTGTGTTTGGTAGTGATTATGTTTTTGAGAATTTTGTAATCAAAACAGGACAAATTTTGAAAACAATATTTTTGTGTTTTTTGTATATCTAAATTTTGAATTTAAAATTTTAAAATGCAGAATTATATTAGAAAAATAAAAACAACAATAAATATAGTATTTCATGCCATAAACTCAATTATTTTTTGCTAAATTAAAACATATATCATATATATATATATATATATATATATATATATATATATATATATATATATTATGTGATATTACAAAATAATAATTATACAAAATTTTTAACACAACATAAGTTCATAAATTAATTAGTAATAGTTTATATTCAACCTAATATTTTAGTGAGTAACTCTAATTAGTTTTATGGTTTAATAAATATATTATCAAACACATTTTCAAAGAGTATTTAAATTATAATTTAATTTCTAAATCTGCTATTAAACACATATCTGAAAACATGAAGTACAAGTATGTTTTTATTGAATATTTTTTATTTTC
The DNA here is from genome assembly GCA_002890555.2 of Lagenaria siceraria. NCBI lineage: Eukaryota > Viridiplantae > Streptophyta > Magnoliopsida > Cucurbitales > Cucurbitaceae > Lagenaria > Lagenaria siceraria. Next base: position 5,777,945 of record CM016485.1, on the reverse strand, counting down.
AAAATCCTGTTTTCAGATTGTCTACCAAACATGCTTGTTATTTCAATCTTTCTAAACTTGATTTTTGTTCATTGATTGATCAATCAAATCAGTCAAGAATATTATATATATATATATAAAATAAATCCTCACTTAATAGTCATATTAACAAGTATGTGTGATCCCCAACTAAGGGTGTGACAGCCATTTCATTTCCCTCCCCTTTCTTTTAGTATTGTGCTTCTAGCAAATACCTTCTTTTATGTAAAAAAAAAAGTACTTTACATTTGTACAAAATGTCAAGAATTACGATGACATTGTTAAACCAACTGTGAACTAGCAATCAGTCCCCTCAAAATTCAATCAAGCAACTGTCTCATAACCTATTCAATGGAAGAGAAATCGAAGGAAATCCAGCCAAAATATAGAGAGATTTGAAATATTATCTTTTAACCCTAAATATAGGCTGATAAAATGCCACACCAAGCTTGGTATCCAAATACGGTAACATTGATGGAAAGTAATTTTGATATATGCAAAAAGAATATATTATAATCATATTATGCATCGGCTTAAAATAAAAAAAATAGACATGTGTGCAAAGCTACTATCTAAAGGCTAAGTACTTTAAGACATGACCAAGTACATTATGAAAACATGTTCACATCGATTGATTCAAAAACTTAAGTTGATAGGTCGATAAATTTGATATGATATCATCTAATAGTCTTCTCCATGCTCCTCCAGCCTTTCCTCTCTGCCCAAGAGTCTCTATCCTCTCCCTCTTTTTGTTTTTGTTTATTGTTTTTAGCTTGTAAAACATTGATAAGAAAATTCATGAATTAAAGGAAAACACACACATAGCAAGTTTATAGGTTTCATTTTCCATGGTTAAAATTAGCTTACCTAATCTGAAATCTTCATCCACAAGCCTCTCTGAATCACCTCCAAGCTAGTTTGAAGTAAAACGTTGTTTTAATTTTTGCCTCCCAAATTCAATTCCATTGCATTCCTAACTTCTCTTCTCTCCCCCTCTTTATGGGCCTGTTTGGGGAATGGGTGGGCCTGGGCTTAGCTTAGGTTGGCTTGCAAAGCCCACCAACCCCTCATTTGTATAACACTTTTTTTTAACACTGATAAGAGTCAATCTAAACACATTCCAAATCACAATTAGCATTTATTTAGAGAATGAAAGTAAATAATTTTTTCTTTCATTTCTATTAAGTTGACTTTTTTTTTCTTTTTTTTTTTTTAATATATCGGTAGCAAACACGTGTCAAATTAATTAAATCACCTTCCCTAGATTTATGAATTTAAAATTTTTTTAGACGAATTTGACTCATCTTCCCAATTTAAAATTATAAAACTAATTACAATTGCTAGAATGCTAAAAGCAAGAATGCAAAAGGTGTTCCACGATTCTCAGGTTTTAAAATACATTCATAAAATTATGACTTTACTCATAATTATAATCAATGATGAGTTTCTAGGAGCTACATAATCTTAATGATTAAATAGTTTTTGAAAATAAAGATATAAAATTACATTGACACTAATAATTCAAATATATGGATAAAATTAACACATAACAAGAATGTAAAATGTTAGAATATAATCATTTGGATTATGAATAATTTTGCTAATATATCTATATATAAAAAATTAATTATAAATTTTATTGATTTTTCTATAATTATAGAATGAACGTTTAAATGTTGATTTGTTTTTTCATTTTTGAAATCAACTATATTAGAATTTTTATTATTTGGAACTTCTACAACGTAACTATATTAACAACTCTCTAAAGCTTATTTATTTTATCTTACAAAAGCGTGTGACTTCTCTTAGTTGTGTATGTGTGTTTTTTTTTCATTTCTCAATTATCTTCTTCCTAAAGAAAAAAAGTCTAGCACACACTAAATTTTTCGTATGAATTGTATTATAGTGATGTTTGAAAAGACAAGTGTCATTTTTTTTTAAAAAATTACACATAATAATACATGGAGCTCAAATTCAAATCTGCAATTTGATCATGAACTGAAATTATTTTTCCACAGAGAAAAACTATATTAATGTAATACAATATATACAAGATATCTTAAGCCTCTTTTTTTTTTTTTTCCACATTCTAAAGCCAAGGATGAGGTGGTGTAGTAGTATTATGAAGCGAAGAGCGTTGAAGCAGGAGGTGATCTGGCCAAATGGAAGCAGATGATCCCACAAAGCTTGAACTACTACATGCATCTCCACAATTAGTGTTTGAAGAAGGCCCCTCATGAATAATATTCCGGTGCGGCGGCGATGGGGCGGTGGAAGAAGAAGGCAGTTGCCATGGAGAATTTTGGAGGCACATTTCCTTGAAATTGAACGGCGTCGTTTCGTAAATATTTGTATTATTTGGAATTATTTCCAAGCTTGGCAAATGGGAATACGGGAAGCCCACTGAGTCAGTACCCAGTGGTTGGAGAGGATTATTATTATGATTATAATTTTGAGTGATGATTTGGTTTTCAAAGAGAGGAGAAGAGAGCGAGTTGATTAAATTCATGATTTCAATTTCAGTAGGATTATTGTTGTTAATAATGTTGGTTAAGGAAGGCGGTTGAAGGATTTGTGGGTGCAATAATCTCAAAGCGTGTTCTTCCCATGAGAGATTATCCATGAGTTGTTTAAGATTAGCCAAGCCTATGATGTGTGCTAAACTCGAAGATATGTTAATTCGAGGACGGTGGGTCATTGGATCAAAACCCATTTGAATTAGTTTCTTCTTCAAGTGGGTATTCCAAAAATTCTTGATTTCATTGTCCGTTCGTCCAGGTAATTGTCTTGCAATTGCTGACCACCTTCATTAATTTAGCAACACAAAACAAAGCATGCATGATAAAGCTATCAAATTATCCATCAATAAAATATTAAATTTATTAAATCAATGGCTTTAAGCTTAAAATGGTGGCTCTTTAGATTCATGCTTGACAATTTAAAAAAAAAGTGACACGTATTTCTTATAGAGAGTGTGAGGTAGTCTCAATTCAACAATTAATTAGTCATAAAAATAACTCTTACTTGTTCCCGAGAATGGAATGGAGATTGAGAATGATTTCCTCTTCTTCTCGAGTGAATTTTCCCCTCTTTATATCTGGCCTTAGGTAGTTTATCCACCTTAATCTGCAGCTCTTCCCACATCTATTTAGCCCTACAAATCACAACACCCAAATTCAACTGATCAAAAGGAGTACGATATTTTAAAAGACTACAACAACACTTCATTTGTGGTATATATATTATGTTAACTAGTTTATCTGATGTATGAGAGAGAAATCTTCTTAACAATTAAATATTGAAAAGTACGATTATTTAAAAGACTACAACAACACTTCATTTGTGGTATATATATTATGTTAACTAGTTTATCTGATGTATGAGAGAGAAATCTTCTTAACAATTAAATATTGAAAAATTATTCGAGTGAGACGAGTATATATACATACCAGCGAGTTTGGGATTGGTTTTCCAATTGCCTTGGCCATGGTTTTGGACATGTGTGATGAGCTTTTGGTCTTCCTCAGGGGACCAAGGGCCCTTTTTGAGGGCACTTCCGTCACAGCAAGGGTTCCTTCCCATTCTTACGCTGCAGTTCTCTTCTTGTTCTTAAGCAAAATTGTGGCTAAATACAGCTGCCTTTATTCCGAACTTATCAACCATCATTCTTCTATTTATACACACAACCAATGCATGCCCGCTCCTCTTTTTTTTTCTTTTTACCACTAAAAACACTATTCAATGTTCTTCCCTCTCACGTTAAATCCAAAACAATGCCTTCTCTCACCACCATAACTATTCAAATATTGATCTTTGGGGTTAAAGTCGAATTTTTGTTAGTTTTAATTATCATTTCATAAGTTTAATGCAAGTTTGAGTCATTTTCGTCTCTCTAACATATCATTACTTCACTTTGTTTTTTTCTTTTTAGTTCAAATATATTAATGTACGGTTCGAATCTTTGACTTTTTCATCAATAATATATAACTTAACAAGTTTAATTGTTATATTCATGTTGACTCAAATTTAAGTAGATATAATTGTTCAAAAGATAAAAATAAAAACTAGGTCTCACACCTATTTAGATAAGCATACTTGGGCAATATTCACCTAACTTTGTACATCACACTCTCATCACACATAAAAATATTGATATAATATTTGAAGAAATTAAAAGTAAAAATAATTTGTCACGTGTTGGAGAATCTAGTAGGAATGCACGAGATTGGTGTAGCATAAGATGCGCTTATATTTTTCTTTAGATAATGGTTAGTGTTGGTTGTGGTTTATATTACAAGCACACTATATTTGATTAGACCAACTTCCTAATTTCTTATTTGGAGCAGTTTACAAAATTTTTATCCCTAGAAGTTGAGTCTAGTAGTTTCCATTTGCTCTCAAAGTTTATTTTTTGTTCGCTCTTACTTATACAGACTAGATTTTGCTGACAATTAAATGTTACACTTTTGCACTATTAAATTTTGAGCTTGATTTTCATTTGGAACCTAAGTTTTAAAATGAAGGAACATGGGATGTGAAGAGGGTGCTAATAATGTGTCAATCTGGTTGAAATAATATTCTGGTGCACCTATTAACCCACGCTTCATATCTTTATAGAAATGTACATTTTATTTTCATTTGATCCCTAAATTTCAATATTTATATTTTTACCACTAAGTTTTCACTAATACTCATGTTTGATTTTTGGCATTATTTTTCAATTAATGAATTAAAAATAATTATGATGTAAAAAAATTAATTAATTTTAATAGGGATGGAAAATGAGTGAAAAACAATTAAATTATAATGTTATTCTTTTACATTAATTTGTTAGACATATTTTTAAATAATAATACATATAATTAAAAGTATGAGCTATATGTGATTATTTTTATTACACATTAGGTTATTTTATTGAATTGAGCCCTATTATGTGATCTAATTAGTTAAGGCTCTAAATTCCTAATTAAGTATATGAACTAAATGAGTAGAAGCCCATTCCTTAGTTCTTTAAAAAAAAAACCAAAAAAAAGAAGCTCATTCCTTAGATTGATTAGGGTTTAATGGGAACCCTAATTGAACTAGTATATAAAGAAACCTTAGGGCTATGATCCCCAATATACCAAAACAATACTTTAAATCTCATCTAGAGAGATATCTCACTAAGGGCATTCAGAGTTTGGGTGAGAAAGCTGACAATAATCATCTTGTAGCTATCATCAATCTCTCAATGGAATCCAATATGTTATTTATTCTTGACAACTTGACATGAATAATCCTAGGGTTAATCTAAATTTTAACACCAAAGACCGAAAGTGAGTTTTTAGTAAAAGAAAAAATATGAAGGGTAAAAATGCAAATATTTTTTTGAACACACAAAACTAAAGGGAGAGAGGTATCAGTAGTTATTACATCCAGACATTTCAACTAAGTTAACACACATTTTTAGCACCTTCATCATACCCTAGACTCAATAGTGAGAAACTTCATTGCCACAAAAGAGAATGTACAAAAGAGTCAAATCTCATGAAGTGCAAGTCAAAAGTGTAAAAGTGCACATCTTTAAATTTAAGGACCAAATGAAAACAAAATTTAAAATTCAAGGATAAAAGTACAATATTTTGAAACTTAGGGACAAATGAATTAACACAAAACTTTGATAAAGTATAATTATTTTGAAACCTAAGACAAAATGAAAACCTAAAAGAACTGAATGTTTATAAATAATAAACACACGAACGTCCGACGTACAATGTTAGTCTAAAAATAAAAGTTGAAGAAAAATGTTGAATTATATATTTGCCTGAAAATTTTCTGTGTTAATGAAGCTTGACCAACTTATCCTAGAGATATAAATAATGAGACTTATTGAACTGTGTTCCTGTTGGGTTATTTCATATTAATGGGTTTTTTTTTTTTCTTTCTTTTTTTCAGGTTCATATTAATAGGTTTTATCTCTTGACTTTTGTTTTAACATAATTAATTAGAACCCATTTTAATGAAGGGATGTTGAAAATATGTTAAATCTAATTCAATTAATTATTAGTGATATTTTAGATTTAGCACTGATTTAACTGTAATAATAGTGTTTTAATTACTCAGTTAGAATGAACTAAAGGTATGCCAAAATCTAAAAATAAGTCCTAAGGAAGAGCCCCTTTTTTACACCTCAGAGAGTGAAGTTTTTCTCAACCGTTATGCCCAACACAATGAGATTAGGAATAAAAATCACCATTGAATTGAAGGAGAAGCAATCTTCCACAAATAAAGAATTACTATTTTTAATAATAGTGATGAAAGGGAAATTCAGATCTTTTTGAATTTTTTTTAGATTCAATTGTCTTTAAGCCAACAACTACCACATCGAAAATGACCAACTAAACTTGATATTGAAACAGTGTGAATTTGACATTATGTTTATCAATTATATATGTCATAATTACTTCTTGCAACTTCTTTCTATCTATGTATAAATTTAGTTGAGGTAGTTTCAGCATTATTGTATGTCTATTTTGTTTGTAAATTGTATAAAATTGTATTTGTGTTTTAATTTAAAATTATAGGAGTGACGTACTCATTAATCTATCTGTTGTTCAATCACATTAACTCAACAAATTTAGTTGAACCTTAAACCTTAAACTTAAATCTATTAGCGTAAAAAAAAAATTATAGGGGCCTTTGCCCCACCAACTTGGGTTGAGCTGAGTTGGTTATTTTAACCAACTCAGTGTTTGGCTCACCAACTTCACAACTCAAGGTGGTTTGACTCACCAACTTAAGTTGAGTACCCAACTATTTCCAATGACTTCATGTGTTGAACATCGTCAACAAGAATCATCGCTAACACATGCTTTGAGGACCACCTTTGACACCCAACTTTGGCAACAATCACTGTTAGCGCCTACTGCCACGTCACTTTGGCGACATGCTCCGACGACCATCGACGGGTGGGCAACCAAACTTAGACAACCACCTTCAACAACTTCCTTCAACAAAAACCACCTTCGGCAATCATCTCCAATGACCACCTTCGACGTCCAACTATGCACGACTACAACCTCCAGCGGCTAACTTCGACAATTACCTCAGTTGACCAACTCCGACCACCAATTCCATCCATCATCTTCATTCTACCAACTAATTCTAACGACCAAGTCATCCTATCACATACTCAAAAAAAAAAAAAATAAATAACATAAGAACTGGGCCGATGAAAAGTATTTTTAAATACAAAATTAAAATTGTTAGTTCATAGTAATTAATAGTCTGTCTTATATAGTAATTTAACACTAATAGGAACACTTTGAGCATGTAAAAATTTGTAAAAAAAAATGTGAAGTTTTATGTGGACATCTCAACTTAGTGTTAAAAACTTACAAATAAAATAACCATAAGAAAATCATACTTTTAGATTTCAAAAAAACTGCATCAGATATTCCTGACTTAATAACTCGAACTGTGCACCACAAACACAAATTTCCTAGCTCCAGGCTAAACAACTCTGTATTCCAAACACAAACCTTTTAACTCCACAGACATATTAACTTCATTGATATATTAATTCTACACTTCAAAATTCAACTCCTCTATATCTTTTCGAAGATTGTTAGAGTAAAAATTTAATTATCCAATTTATAGAGTAATTTTTTGCTATTGAAATTCAATAAGAAACTTAAATAAATATCATATTCAAATGAAAAAAAAAACATGCAATTCTTCTATATATATATATATATATTATATATATATATATATATATATATATATATATATAATGCATAGAATTGAAAATTAGAAAAATGTTAAAACAATAATAAGTTAAAGTAAGTATAACATATATACAGAGTTTTCCAAAAAAAAAAAAAAAAAAAAAAAAAAAAAAAAAAAAAAGAAAGAGAAATTGGTGCATTGCACAAATGCATGTTGTTATAGAGTTACCATCGAGCCCCAATAGGTCAGGCTCCACTTAGGCCTACCCAATATAACTCATAGACCAAATGAGAAAAGATCGAGTAACCAAGGTACAAACACTAACTACCAAAAGTAGAATTCATAAATATTTATGGATCTCACATTGACATTAGTAGATCACACCTTATTTTTAAAAGTGCATTAACATAACACAATATATGAAGGTAGTACGGAAATTTCATACTACTATAGTATAGAAATTTTTTCCAAATATAATTGGATCGAGATAAGCATCACTCCTCTCTATAATTCTAGCCAACTTAATGGTATGACTCACATACACATCACTACAAGAAAATAAAACACTGTCCACGCTTCCTTCAGAAACCTTCGTGCAAAGTGTAATGTTAATGCTAAAAAGATAGTGTTAGCAAAAGTGTGATCTACGCTAAGCTTCTTTGCGTCAATAGAGGTTCTCTTTACCATCAAGTTTTTTTCCAAAAAAAAAAAGCCTTTGCCGACTCTTTTTTAGCTTTTCTGATGCTTTTTGATGTTGGAAAAATTCTGAATTTTTATGGTGTATGGAAAAAGGAAAAATGTTATAGTTCCACAGACCATATGTTGTCAATTGTTTTCCTTTTATTAACATTCTAATTAACACTATATCACTCTTTTCGAACTTGGAGCTCTTTACGTGGGCACTGCGTTGAAAAATATCACCAATGCCTCAGTTGCCCCGAACTGAAAAGGAAGAAAAAGAAACAAATTAAAATGCTATTTTGATGGCCATAGAAACTGTGCTCAGAAACACAGCCAAGGCCACTGAAATGATCTTTAGCTCTTCCTGAACCTTGGCCTGAAAGCTACAGAAATCATCGGCAACGTTGAACTTTACACGCAGGCTTCAAATCTTTACGATGATTCTACTTTCAGGACTATCTTCATGAATTCGTAGACAAGATAGCTTATTGCAGCTGACGGTAAAACCTAAATTAAGCAAAACATTATATTATAAGAAGCTTAAAGTCATAGACAGCTATGGTAATGTCTATGCCAATCAAATATTCATATGGAGAAATTGTCTAACCCTACTACATTTGACCCTACTACATTTGGTTGTTAAAGAAACGTGTAGGATAGCCACTCAGGCTTAAACCCATTCCTTCTAGTGCCACTGAAAGTTGATGCAAATATTCACTTTACAAGTTGTATTTAATAACTTTGTATATGATGCTCTTGAGACACTGTATTCATATATAATCTACCAGGGCTATCATCACATCTAATGTTATAGACATCTAATTGCACAAAAACATTTAAACGAACAAAAAAGTTGTTTGTGAGAGATCAGTGGTGCACCTGTAATAAGCTAGGAATTAAGCCTGCATAAAGAGCTGGGACACCCCCTTGATTAACAATCTTGGCACAAGTTGCAACTGCACTCAGCTTTGTTTCCCTAACTTGCATTTGGAGCTGCCTCCTCACAACTTCAAATGGATATGTAGCAGCTTCAGCAAACGCCCCTGCTATGGCACCATAAAGTAACGTTCTTATAGTACCTAATTCTAATTGTTCTAAAGCATTCAATTCCTGACCACCTTCTTTCATATTTTGGATCCTTTTCATTCCTTCTGGTGAATGTAGGTAAGCTGATTTTAGTATATCATAAACACCATAAAACACTGCACCTGACGGTGCCATGCTAATAATTGAGGGTACTAAACCCTTATAAAGGGAAAAAAAGCCTTCAGTTTGGATCATGTGGCGAAAGGCACCAATAACACCACCCAAAGCTTCCCCACCCGGTGCCACCATCTTAGTCCGGATCTGCAAGAACAAAGGCCATAAAGGTGTGAGGCCTTCAATGGTTGAAGTATGAGTACACACTGGAAATGGTAAAAAGGGAAATTCTACCCCCACGGGTTAGTTATGTAGGGGGCGGTTGTATGCATTGTAAATAGAAAATAACAGGTTTGTTTCAGGTGTCTAGTGATTAGTGTGAGTATAGTGAAAGGAGAATGGTTACCCCTCCCAAATTTGCAAACAATCTGTACTGTGTTGTTCGAATTCTCATAACTGTCCTTTGGGGTTAATATCAATATAGATACCTAACAATTTGATAGCAGAGCATGAATCTATCAAAACAATAGGTATGCATGGCACAGGCACAACTTACAAAACTCTGTTATGGAGATACAAAAACTTCAGTCTATGACATATAGCAATCTGCAGATTGGAGAACTACTTAGTCACCTTAGAACTCAAGGACACAAACCTACAACCTATAGAACATATCTTGTTCAATTAAGGTCATAAAACTACTTAGTCACCTATAAAAGCAATTGCTACTTACAGTGTCCATTGGAATGCATAGCACGGTTGCAGTAATCCCGGCAACAGCACCGGCGAGAAACCGCTCAAAATTAGTGGTTTCCTCATTTCCAGACCATCTCATCAATTGATTTCTGTATGTGTCATAAGCATAGAAATTGATAGCCTTGAAAGGAGCAGTGCGAAGAATGTTGACAAAATTTCCTTTCCAAAAACCGTTCAGACCTTGAGAAGCTGCTATGGTCTTGATCAGTTCAATAAGGTTTTTCTGCTCACCGCGAACTATGTACTCTAGCTTCAATCTCTCAAGAGGGGCAACGAAAGTTCTATCACACAGCAAAAACATCATGAATAAACATGCTGTGCGACCAAATCAAATGATGTTATAATAACCAGACAACAATTTTTACACATGGCAGAGTGTCTTGCATTCATATTCATAAATCATAGATATGTCATTTGGGGCATCGTCCCATGGATGAATCATTTTCCCATATGAATACTGAATAGAAAAACAATCTAATCAAGGTTTTTTTGGTTTCCAGCAACTGATATTTTGAATAATTAGTTCCCATTCTGGAAATTGTGATTCCTCCCTATTAAAACATTGAATTTGATAGTTGAAAATAACAAAAGAATGGGAAACTGGAAGGCAAACCTTGAAACCATAGCAGCAACAGCTCCGGCCCACAGATGCTTGGTCATATTCATAGCACCAGATCCTCCCAATACAGCTTTCTTTTCCCTCTCTTCTTCTTCTTCCTCATGCTGAATAGCCTTCTCCATCGAACCTTTATTCCCATTTTGTCCCAAATAATCTTCCGAATCCTGAATGTAATCTCCATTCTCTTCACTCCCATTTGCAGACAAGCTCACAGATAAAAATCCGCACCCACCTCCATCGGAAACTCCCCTTCCTCGCCGACGCAATATTTGAAAGTTAAGAGTCTTGTGACGACTGTGAGAGGGAGAAAATGAAGCCGACCCAGAAGAGGTTTTAGAAGAGATTAACGAAACGAAAGAGGGAGGAAGATTGTCCTCAAGAAACAACCCTCCGAGGAAGATCGAATCAGATGGGTCGGATTCGATCAAGTGGGTGAACCAAGATGGGTGGTTTCCGTGCATTGCAATGGGTTAGGTGAGATCGAAACGGGAGTTATAGGGATTGATCAACAGGAACAAGAACCTGAGCCTCGATGGGTTGAAGAACATGAAGAAAAAGAGTTGGGATTTTAAGAAGAGAGATGAAGGAAGTGGAGCGGAATAAGAGAAGCTTGAACAAGACGAGGGAATGGAATAGAAAACAAAGAAATTGAGGGAAAGATGGCGACAGTAGGAATTTATAGCTGCTGATGCCATTTCTAAAGCCTCACTTAGCTTTCATCGAGTCGTAGGTGGTTTCTGTGTTGTTGTCCGCTTATTGCTATAGTTATTTATGACCTTATGGGTGAATGCTCCACATACACCCTAGTGGAAGCAAAGGGATTTTTATTTATTCTTTTAATTTTCTTTGCAATAATGGTAGTTTGAAGGTTGGTTTCATTTCTCTTCATTAATTTTTTGCTCCAATTAATCAAAAGATTGTTCTTATAAGATAAAAGCTCTTGCTTTTATACAACAATAAAAGATGTACTTGTGAAAATTTATTATATCCTATACCATTACAATGCTACATTAATGTTAAAATGATATATCAAATAATGATGTAATTGTATTATATTAGATTAAAACTAAGGTAATTATGAGCATTTTATTGGATTTGAAATTAGAAGATTTGTGATAGTTTAACCTACAATAAAAACGGATAAATTTTTTTTTTTCTTTCTAGAAGCTAGCTCATGCTTAGTTTATTTTTTGTTTTCTTCAAGGATGCTAATGATGGGATGCTAATGATGATTGGATAATTTGTCTTTATTGGTGAAAATGAAGTCTATTGACAACAAAGAAATGTTATTTGGACCATCCTTGAATTAATTAAAGTAGGTATTTATGTCAAGCTAAGATATGTAGTTTAATAGTGCGAAACCTTGATCTTAATCACATTTATTTCAAAGTAAGGGATATTCCCCAAAGGATGGAGACTGCTTAATTGTTAATAACCATGGTCCATGAGTCACGAGTGAGTTTGATAAGGTCGAGAATCAAAGATGAGATGGTGGTTTTCAAAATCACTTTCATTTCAAGCACAAAATTACGGGTCTTGTATGAATCCAGTTGTAGGAGATCTTTCTTGTCCATAAGCTTAGAATAGTGACTTGGGAGCATCCTGGGAATAAGATTGGTCATGACAGCAGCACCTATGCTCATAACTTCACATTTTCAACAACCATTATGCTCCAATCAAACACGACAATGACCAATTTCATATAAGAGATCCCTCCAGTTAGATAATTAATTATGTCGTGACCATTGAGTAAAGTATTCATCCTCGTTTTTATAAATGGAGGACTTTGAAAACGATGTGAAAAGGACTCATTGACTTTTTCATAATATCATAAAAATGTCGACAAGAATTTAAAAACCGATGTATTATAAGAATTTTGGCAAAAGTATTCCCAAATGAATGTAGAAAATATGATAATAAAAGTAAAAATAAAAAGAATCAAATCTTTGTTTATTGGTTCCAAAAAAATTATTGATGTCTATATATTTTCTCCAAAAAATATTCACTGAGTGACCATTGACATTGACATACATGTTTATAGAATAAGATCCCAACTTCAATTCTACAAGCCTCCGGATATAATCCATACTGGCAACGTGTCTTTGATACTTTTTTACCACTTTAAGCATTTACCATTCAATCATTATAGAATTTGTTTGGAATGAAAAAAGTACATAAATTCCATATGGAATACAGTTGAGGGTGGTGCAATGGATTGTTTTCACAAGAGCTGACCATTTGTAACGTGAACAGCCTAGCCAAGGAGAGAATTTTCTATGAAAGAACACTTAATATTGATATAATTATAAACAATAGAACAGTTTCAATTACTCCGAAATTATATATAGTTGGTCAACTCTTAGAAAGGCATCACAATAATCCAAAATGAAAATCTCAACATGTGAGAGGACAGAATGATGATTTTGTTCTTTGGGAACCCAAAAAGAATCTAATGGCATACAATATTACAAACATCATATCGTTAGAAAATTTCGAATGTCAATTTGTTGAACTAACTCACCGTGAATGATTGCGTATACTATTTCAATTTTGCAGCATTTTTTTTTTTTTTAATGTATTGAAACTTACATATCCTCTAGCATGCACAACCTCCTCCTTGCTGTTCCGTCTGGGAGGAATTCACTGCGGGTTTCAAATTTACGTCAACCATGTCCTCTTGCCTTGTTGAAGACAGAGTTTCCATCCCTGGCAGTGCTGCAGCAATCTTACGAAAGAGTGGCTGCAAGATTTGTTTCAATACAAATGTAAGTCAAACCTGCATCTACAGACCGACCAAGGAGAAACTAGTGCAAATTTAGCGATGCATAATTCCGTGCTTTGAGAACAGAAAGGTACAGGGTGGACTTTGGATATTTTATCTATTGTAATTTTACTGTTGAGAAATCATAGGATTTGTTACCTTGATGTTGAACCCAGCTTTGGCACTAGTTTCTATGAACATGACTCCAAACTCACGAGATTTGCCATCACCTTCTTCGATTGAAACTTGCCTGATTTTGTCAACAAGTAAACAGTATTTAGAGAACTTCTGAAAGATGAACAAGGCTTTTGGGTTTCAATAGACAGTAGCAAAATCTATTCATCAGTTACACATATGAAATAGCAACTACGCTCAAAATTTCTGACAATTTCATAAGATATGAAAAATTGTCAGCCTAGATCTTGAGTGCATGCAATTAAAGGCCAAAAACACAAGTAAGCTCAGCTCAAACCCCTTCTCATCATTGGATACAAAGTATGCACAGAGCTCGTGCCCCTAATGCAGCTTCCAACCTTGTCAAAGAAGTTTAAACTCAATCACCCTGCAAATTTACTAATATTTTCAAGTACAATAATGATCCTAATGTATATTAGAAAATAACGGGAACAGTTCATGACACATTTTTCTCAACTATCAATATTGTTCATAATAAAAATTCATTACTCACCTTTTTTCAACAAGATCAGTTTTGTTCCCAACAAGAACAATTATCACATCACTACCCCGTTCTGTTCGTACCTCCTCAATCCACTTGGTGGTGTTCAAGAATGATTGTCTATCTGCATAATAATGTTTATACACCGAAGTTATTAGCACGTCAACTACAACTAATCAGGATGCATCATACAACAAAAGGACCGATAACACAGAGAGAGTACTAACTAGATACATCATAGACTACAACCGCAACAGAGGAATCTCTTATGTAACTTGGAATGAGACTCCTAAATCTTTCTTGTCCAGCAGTATCCCTGGAAATGGTAGGTATTAGGGGTACAGAAAAAATCGTATGCATATCAATTAACATATAAATGTCGTTTTCGAATATTTAAATTGCCAAATAATGTGTAAAATCAAATCGATAAGTTCTTTCGCTTGTCAATTTGATGCAACAACGTCATGTTCTATGATTACAGTAAGCTTGCTCCAAGCCAGTGCATTAAAAGAAGAAAATAAAAGTTTAGGGTGTCCCATCTGTATTTCTCACAATTCTGTAGGATCTATGTCAATAGATGCATATATCAGACTGAAACGAATCAGATATCTACCAACATAATGAAAAGAACAAGAATTGTAACTTAAGAGTATGGGAGTCGAAACAAAGACTGAAACGTAAAACAATCTTCATTAAATATACCAAAGCTGCAACCGAGGAAATAAAGCACATCATACCAAAGCTGCAACCGAATTGTTCGATCTTCAAGGTACATAGTTTTGGACAAAAAGTCAATTCCAATTGTAGCCTGCAATAAAGTTCATGTCAGCCTGAAGAAAGGAGGTCAACAAGCAGCATAAGGGTAAAATGCACTGATGACGCATAGTTAAGGTATGAGAGACGTTAGAAGTTTCAAACTACACAGCCCTGAAATACATTTTGTTTTTTAAGGCATGAACCATCTGCTCCGCTCCCTCTCTCGGATCTAATGAATGCTAGTTAATCTGATAGTGCATATATGCAACCCTATTAGAAGAAATTTCCCCTCCTTTTCCCCTGTTCTACGTAGTTTTTTTTATACATAAAACAAAGAAACTTTTCCATTGACGAAAAAAAATGTCTGGAGCCACCAGATGTGGCTGAATCAAAAAAGCAATCTAAACCATACGAGAAATCTGATCGATTGCAAAAAGATTAATCACCGTTACGAAACACGAGTCGTCAAAGGCGTTGATGAAATTCATAAACATAACCGACTACGTTTTCCCTTTGACCACCTAAAGAAACACGATTAGAAGCAACGCCACATAATTCGGATCCACATGAATCCCCAGAAATCTGTATCCAGTTTCGGATACATATGGAAACAGAGATGCGACTAAGTAAATCATTTCCGCAAGCAAACTCCTATTGTATCAGACTTCCAAATCAAATTAGAAAAGAACAAGACTTAATTAAAATGAAGAAAACAAGATGCAAGGCGAGGACCTGATAGGTGGTATCAAACTTGTCGTACATGAAGCGGGTGATAATGCTGGTTTTACCAACGGATTGATCGCCGAGGAAGACGAGCTTGTATTTGGCGAGAGGAGAAACCGTCGCCATGAAGGGAATATGAGTGTACCGATGAAAATTCAAAGGAAGATGGCGCAAGAAGATAGATCTAATAGCAAACCGGGAAAATGAAATTCTGGAGGAAAGAAAAATCAGGATGAGATATCGCTCAAAGGTTTTTAAAAGTTCGTTTCTCTCCGGGTGCCGCAGCAGCACGCGCACCTGCACGCAGGAGAAACCGCCAACGATGACGAAGACAATAAAAGTCAAATGTTTAAAACTTCAACTAACTTACGCTTTTATCCTCCTTCCCTTCCACTAACTGGACGCGCCAAACTTAAGCCTCGCCCTTTCCTTTCGCCCTCGCTTTCTTTGCCATGCAATTTCCCTAACGGAAAATAATTGCCTGCAGCTGCCTTCATCATTTATTGTGCACTTTTTATTGCATTCAATTAAAAATTGACACGTTTCAATTTTTAAACATATATATTTTTTTATGTATAAAATAATGGAAGCAGAGAATTTAGACGCTCTTTTTCTTCTCCTCTACATTTAAAACCTCTTTTCCCACTAATTATCTTTAATTTAATTGTTACTAGTGTTTAATTTAATGTTTTATTATTATTATTATTATTATTATTTTAGTTGAATAATTTATAATATGGAAAAAATTAAATATACCACATGTTTTTTACTTTCATGCAGCCTGCAAGTATAATTTATAACGTGAGGCACTTTTGTTAATAAATAATGTGATTAATTTTAATTTAAAAAATATTTAATTGCATCCTATACTACATCCATTCTTGTGCATCTTATTCAACTTTATATATATATATTTGAATAAAGTGGCAAGTATTGCCCTTAATTAAATGCAAACCCCACGTTGAATTTGCTCAAATGGCGTTGCCCACAATGTTTGCTCCTCTAACGCCCATTTCGAGAGTTTCAAATGCCTTTGAGTATAACTGTACAAGAGTTTCAAATGCGACTTCGCCTGTAACGTTTCTGTATCATACACGTTTCATATGCATAACATTCATTATATTTTCGTTTCTTATTTATATCCAAGATAAAACATTTCTAAAGTTATTTCCTTTCTTCCTAGTTTCCATATTATCAAAAACATGAAGAAAATTTATTTCCATATAATAAAACGTATAAAGAATGTTTTTAAAAAACTAAAATGACATTGTTTTTCCAATTCATATTCAAACAATAGTGAATATTTTGGAAACTAAGAAGAAAATAAATAGCTTTAGAACACTGTTTGAATATTTTTAAAGGCTATAGACAATCTTCACTTCAATGCTCAGCTAGACTGAAAAATGAAATGATCATATACATCACGATTTCAGCTCGTCAGAAGTCCAAATACAAAAATCTATGAATTTCATGAAATCAAGTATTTTGTACTCTTGATAACTACAATTATCAATCAGATGACTAAACTATGAAGATATAGCTATTTGTGTAGCTTTGATTATGTGATACATCTACAAATTCCATCCATGTGATGAACTAAAAATCTCATGCTCGGGTAAACAACAGTCAGAGGCTATAATTCCTTCTTTTTAACTCTGTAGGGATACTTTTGATATATAGAAATACTACTGACCACTAGGGGAAGAGCCACAATGCAATACACTGAAGGTGGTTTCCCTTCGAATATGAACTGCAGCAATGCTGTCACAAGAAGTGCTGACACAATGACAAATCCCTGCAACCGTGATGAAAATTCCGAAGATAAGTGGACGTATAAATACAACCGATGAAGAAGCTTACTTTAAATTAGAAGGAAATGAATGGGGAAAAAAAAAAGCATAAATTTAGAACATGCTCATGGTGAGTATGAAACCCTGTTAACGAGGTTCATATCCTTGGAGATTATATTCAAGAACAATCTGAGGGGTTAAAAGACCAATTTAAAACTTGCCTTTCGAACACCACCGGCCCTACTTGTGACTAGTCCAACAAGAATTCCACCAAGAGCATTGAATAAGACTGGAATCTGGAACAAAACGACAGAAAAGAAAAATACATTTACTAAAAATCGAAATGGATCTCTCCAGCTACTGCAAGTAATTTGTGTCCTCTCATCCAAAAGAAAAAGGCATGGAAGAAAGTAATCAACTTCTTGCTGAAGATGCTTAATCAGGAAACTCTAAACTATAAGAAGTAGATCAAAGCAATTCATGAACTCGTATATGACAATGACATTTAATTACCATGGTGAGAAGAGTCCAGCCGTAGAAAAAACCATGCTGTCTAATAGCTTCTCCATCAGGAGATTTATATGTACTAGCAAATAGGAACAGACTTCCAACTATAGACATTTCTACAGTCATCAAGTATGATGAATGTTTCTTAACCTGTTAGAAGGAAAACTCTTCATCAGAAAGGAGCAAACACATAATAACTAGATTGTTTCTTAGAAGTTGGTATCTAAATAAACTAAAAAACCTCTACGCACCTGTGAAGACCATTGACACAATGCAGAAGCCAGACCAGAGAGTACAGAAGCAACCAAGACAGGAATAATCCCGTGAAACAAAATTTGATCAGGACTGCCATCACTGGAACCTTTACTAGATCCCTCACCTATACTTAGAAGAACGGCAGCAACAATCAACAAGAACAGAGCCCCAATTTGCTGAATGGACTGCTTCTGCCTATACATAAAACCAGATACTACGCCAAGTAAGTTGTAAGAAAATGTTTTAGATCTTATGCTCTAATCAGAAATGAGTACAGTACATCACTAGACAAACTGTTCCTAATCACAGATGGAGATTAAAAAATCTGGGCCAAGCATTGCCGTCTAGATCATTGGTCATTGGCCACTTCCATCCCAAATGTATGGAACAGATTGTCACTGAAATTTCTTTTTCACTGAAGTTGTAGATTTCCATGCAGCACAGAACACCCCCCCCCCCCAACACACACACACACAAACAAAAGAAACTGAAAAACAGGTCTTGGTCCTCTCTACAGCAAAAATGATAGAGAAAGACTCTTATAAAAACAAAGTCGAAAGTTATACAAGCATTTACATATTACAACACAAGAAAATTATTAGGATAGCAAAGAAGTATTTTCACAGTACATCATAACAATTCATCAGTCCATTGAACAATTACACAAGTTCCCAACTAGGATAACGAAAGCCTAAAGAAACATGAAGTTCCATTATAGACGGACAGAAGAAATATTGGAACATACCTGAGTAACAAATAGGTACATACAGCAGTGAAGAGTATTTTGGTTTGATTCAGCATTGAGAATGTCAGGGAATCAAGATTCTTGTAAGCAATCTGCAGCAGGCTATTTTGTAATGCATAAATAATAGCAGGAAGTCCTGAAGCAGTCAATGCACCAGCGACAGTCCACTCACTAAAAGTTTTCTTTAAACTACCTTCTTTTGCCATGATAATCAGGGCACATACGACCTGCAAAGCATACAAAAAATTATTTGTGATATTAGCGCGAAAAGTAGACCTTTTACCAAAACATTGTCAATAGTTAAGTTAAAGAAATGGAAATATATATATATATATATGCTATACTGCAATACCTTCACAATCTCACAAGTTAAGACGGATGAAGTCACAATAACTTCTCGTCTGCAAGGAGAATCATGAGTTAATATCGTGCACAACACCTGAAATCAGTTACTATTATGCGACAAAAGACATCCCAGTATAAATTCAATCCATAAAAAAGTGCAAGTTGCATACAAGAGTAAAAACAAAAAGCAATATGATTTCATGAAAACAAGTCAAGATTTGAAATGTCAGGATACTAAGCATCAGGAAGGAGAAAGAA
The DNA here is from genome assembly GCA_002890555.2 of Lagenaria siceraria. Taxonomy (NCBI): domain Eukaryota; kingdom Viridiplantae; phylum Streptophyta; class Magnoliopsida; order Cucurbitales; family Cucurbitaceae; genus Lagenaria; species Lagenaria siceraria. The sequence continues at coordinate 5,758,205 of CM016485.1, read as the reverse complement.
ACTAATAATTTGAATCACCCAACTTGAATCCTCAAAACCAATTTACCCACGTCACAGAGTCTTAATTCGTTTAACAACATGCTGATTACAAGTTTTTTTTTTGTATGTATACCTCGACAACACATTTCATAAAGAAAAATGCCGCCAACAAGAAACTGTAAAAAACTATCATCAAAATAGTGAATCCCCAATTCAACACATGATCCTTGTCCGAGGAGCGATAAACACAAAAATTAAATAAACACGTGAATTTCAAATCCTAAGAACCTTTAGGGACTCATAAATACACAGCTATACTTGAAATTCAGACAGAAGGTGCAAACCCCAGATAATTCTTTTGTCATCCATCCTTCGCAACGACCAATATTAATCCAAAAAATGAGAGAGTACCTCGTAAATCGCTTGGAGATTAGGGGTTGAGCTCCGTACTGTAGAGCAAGTAAAATGGAGTAAAGCAAAATTCCCCTGTTCATTTGATCGGCCCTAGTGGCCGCATCTTTGGGCCTTTTCTTTGGAGCTATCGACGGCATCACCGCAACCTCTCGGAGTTCTCTTCCAAGTTGAAAACTCCGATGCGGATGCGTCGATGGGTTGCGAACACGTAAAGTTTCTGCCTCTGGGAACTTGAAGGAGGTCTTGCAATCGATACGACGTCGTGTAACCCAAGACGCTCAAAAAAGAGGAAGCTGGTTTGGTGTGTTTCTTTTACCTCGTGCTCAAGGTTTTCGACTTGTCAAATTACAATTTAGGGTCACAACTCACAATAAAATACTGTCCTAAAAAAACATGCACTGTAAATTTAATCGTAATTAGTGATATCAATTACGATACCATATAAAATTTACACATCCTTGTGAGTTGTAAATTTAATCGTATTGGTTGTAATTCATTAGTATCTTCTTAAAATTGGTTATAAATATTCAATTCGATCACAAAAATCAATTCTTCAAAACAACCAAAATAAATTATGACAAGTCGATTTTGCAGCATGATGATCATTGATTTGATTTGGTTATTTGGTTATTTGGTTATTTTGTTTTTTTTGTTTGTTTTTTTGTCTTTTTTTTTTTTGTCTAAATTAAAATATCAAAATGGTCTCATTGGTTATAAATAAAACCATTAACACGTGGGAGAACATTTGCTCAAAAAAGGGTAAAAAAAACATGCGGAAGAACATGTTTGACTTGATGCTTCTCTGTGTGTATATGCAAATTGGTATTGCTATTTACATGTCTACATATAAAACAGGGATGACATTTGCAATTTTACGCGGTTGAGTTAGGGTGTATCTGAAATATATCTTCAAGGATTTAATTTAAAAATAAGTCGTTTTAAAAAGATTGAATTTGTTTGTCAACTATTCTAATAATTAATGAAGTGTATTTTAAACCCGTTTTGTCAAAAGGGTTAAAATAAAAATGAATTTTTTGAAAAATGTTTTTTCTCTAGTCAATTTGAATAGGCTCTTAAAGATGCAATGAAAAATATTTATCACTCAAATTTTATTTCTCTAACTCATTATGGCAACCTTTTAAAGAAAATTTGCAGGCCTATTTAAACATTTTCCCTTAATTTTCTTTTTACCTTCTTACGTTACAAATATACTACATATATCGTTTCACGTTTATATCAGTTTTATTGTACATCATTGATATACAATTTTTTACATTTATTAGTAGCTTATGTTAACCGCTAATAAAATTGATAGGCATGTTTTACTCTTTAAGACATAAAAATATATGAATAGAAAATTACATTGATCATATTCTTATATGATCAACAATAACATCTCATGATAGACTTATTTACAAAATGGCCCAATATATTCATGCAAGCAATTATTAATAGAAAAATAGGTAATAGGCAAAGTCATTGTATTGTCTCTATAAACCAATTGAGTCTTCTAGTTATATTGTTGAATTTTGATAAAATATTAAAGTGCAGTTGTGTCACGTTGAAAGGATTAAAGAAAGTGATAGGCTTCAAGCAATATAAAAAGAGTTTATGCCTTTGATTTCAAATTGTCCCATTTAAAAACACTTTAAGTTTAGGTGTGCTAACTTTAGTTAAAATTATTTTTTGTATTTATTATTCTGAGAGTGGAAAAAATGGTGTGAGTAATATAAAAGTCTTGAGAGAGTGCTCTTGTAATTGGAATAGAGAGAAAGAATTATTCTATGTAATTTTAATAATTCTTCACATAGTAAATTTTGGTCCGTGTTTTTTTTCTCTAATTTAGAGTTTTTCCACGAAAATTCTTGCGTTCCTGATTTTATTGTTTTATTTTAATTTATCTGTAATTTTTTTTCACTTATTCCTACAATAGTAGTGGAGAGGTTTCTCCCAACACATATTTCGTCTTCACTTTACATGCTTAATAGAAAAATCAATAGGAGGTCATCTAGCACAGAATTGTTGTAAGTCAAATATGCTTAATTTCCTTTATTTGAATGTGTTCTCTTGATTTATTCATGTACCTCTTCCGTTACATTTATTTTAGGATTGGCTTAAATTACAAAAATATAAAATTATTTGAGATAATAATCGAAGTGCATTTAAAAGCTTTCATACGAAATTACTCCACTTCCTCCAAACAATTAGCATTCTTAAAATAAATAAATAATTGTCCTGATATACATGTAAAAAGGTATCCAGATAAGAGAGAATCAAGGAATATTGTTTCCCAAAGCTGCAGTTTACCAATTAGACCATTTGTCAAACCAAATCCCTACATATAATCCCCTCCCCTAATAATGGCAGTAATAATAATAAATTCACTGTAGGCACACCAAAAAAAAAAAAGTCTTAAATAATTTTGTGGAAAAATATTATAAACACAAAAAAAAATATCAAACTATTTATAAATATAGATAAATTTTACTAATAGACTGTCGATATTATATTTATAAATAATTTGACTCATTTTTTTATATTTGAAAATAACTATAATTTTGTGATACAATACCTAAAATCAGAAATAAAAGACTCTTATTAAACAACCTCTTGTCCTGAGAACTGATATATATATATATTTTTTAATATAATGAATGAAATAGTCAATTATGGTTAAGCAAGCCAAGCAAAATTTTTTATCACAACGAAATTAAACAGCAATTTAATATCTTTCTATTTAAAATAATATTCCTCACAAGTCACCACCATTGTGAAATCGGATAGGAGTTGCAAGATTTTGACCGGTTTAGCTCACGTGACAGTGGCCAAATCAATATATTTAAGATTCCTACCGCAGGTCTTATCAACGGCCGAAACCCTAAGCATCGAATAAATTACAGCAATTGTAAAGAGAATCTTGTGGGAATTGCGGTCAGAATCAACGGCCGAGATTGAAAGCTTATATAAAGCCGACCACTGCAATTGCGCAGCCTTACCTTTGATTCTCCATCCCCTTCTCCAAAGTTGAGCTTCTGAGTGGACAAGGGGAGCTTTCGTCATGTGTGGAATCCTCGCAGTTTTAGGCTGCGTCGACAGCTCTCAGGCCAAGCGCTCCCGCATCATCGAATTGTCCCGGAGGTCATTTTTCTTGCATTTCTTTTTCTTGCAATCCGCTTGCTCTTTCCACGTTGATGCCAATGGCTAATCAACGTTATGAATGTTATACAATATAAAGCACTGCATTTGTTTTATGAGATTCTTCTTTTCCTATTGTTATTTGTTTGGAAACAGGGGATTGTTTTATATTTATTTGTGGTTTTTCTTTTGAATTGTTTGGAACTGCAGGCTGCGCCATAGAGGTCCCGACTGGAGTGGTTTGCATTGTTTTGAAAACTGTTATCTTGCTCATCAACGGTTAGCTATTGTAGACCCCACTTCCGGGGATCAACCCCTTTACAACGAGGACAAGACCGTCGTTGTTACGGTAAAGATGAAATGGATACCATTTCTCCATATATATTTGCTCATATTATCATTATCCTGTCATGTTGTATAGTTTCCATTTTTATTTTCTCGTTTCTGGTTTCTAAAGAAAAAACTAAGCTTGTTTCCAACATTTGATAGAAAGACCTGATATGATATTCAGGGCATAAAGTTTGATCAAAATGTGTCAAGAGTTAACGAAGGAATATTGGTTTTTCTATTGCATTTGACTTCCGTTACGACCCTGGAATAAAATCTACCATATAGTGTTTCTCAGTTTTAATGATGCTGAGAACCGCCAATTGACAGCTTAAAATTTAATGTGTTTTAAATTGTTTGTCTATTAGTTTATTTGTGAGGATGCACATGGACGGCTTAAGATTTAATGTGTTCTAAATTGTTCTGCAATCCTTAAAACTTTTTACTGCATGTATAGTTGATTATATGATGCTCCCCTTATTTCTTAATGAAGGAACTATCAAGTTTTCCTTAGTTCTGTGATATGTTTTGTAAGCTTGAACTAGTACCACTTTTGTATAAAATTGCTTCAATGTTATTTTGTTTGGGGCCTTTTGATCGAAGCATTCTTGTGTCTGTAGATGGCATACTCTATTTAGAAGTTTGTTGTTTGTATTTACTTTACATCAATAACTAAAAACGCAACTAAATTTGAATTTTGAACCATGTACTAGGTTAATGGAGAGATTTACAACCACAAGGAATTGAGAGAGAAGCTCAAGGGTCATCAGTTCCGAACTGGCAGTGACTGTGAAGTGATTGCACACCTAGTAAGTAGCCAAGAACTTACTGAGATAATTTTTCCATGCACTGATGATTTCTTGTTATTAGTTTTTCAATTCACAACACCTATATTTTCCAGTATGAAGAATATGGAGAAGAGTTTGTGGACATGTTGGATGGCATGTTTTCCTTCGTCCTCCTTGATACTCGTACCAAAACTTTTATTGCAGCTAGGGATGCTATTGGGATCACCCCACTATATATGGGATGGGGTCTTGATGGTATGTAATTTCGCATTATACATGTGATTCATGACCTCAAGTTGCCGTGAGGAAACTCTCCAATTGATACTTGATGTTCCTTTACATGTATTACTACATTCAGTTTTACTGATTGGTCTTTGAATATATATGGCTGCTACCTTCTTGCTAGGATCAATCTGGTTTGCTTCTGAAATGAAAGCTCTAAGTGATGATTGTGAGAGATTTGTTTCTTTTCTTCCTGGTCATATTTATTCTAGCAAACAAGGTATGCATCTTTTTTCCGAACTATGGCGAATTGGTAATTCTACATTTTTCAGTTTCCATAAGAGTAATGTTATGTCCCCAACTGTTGTAATTCTAGCACACAAGGTATGCTTAAGAGTAACGTTAATCAATGAACTTCATTATTAAATGGTGGGTTTTAAATGTTTTTAGGAGGATTAAGAAGATGGTATAACCCTCCTTGGTACACAGAGATGGTACCATCAGGTCACTATGATCCTTTGGTTCTACGTAAGGCATTTGAGAAGGCAAGTTCTGGACTTAATCATTTTTAGTTTATCACACTATCGTCTTCTTCAAGGAGTTTCTGCCATTGTTAGCGTTTGATGTTTACTGTTTTACAAGGAACCTTAAATTAGATTGAAAACCTACTTCCTTTTGGTTTCTTCGTGTATCTATCTCAGTTGATGAGTCACTGGAATGTCTCATATTCTAAGTTTTCCGATTTTAAGCTTTCCTACTGTATTTTCATTGTGTAGGCTGTTACTAAAAGACTTATGACAGATGTGCCATTTGGAGTCCTTTTATCTGGAGGATTGGATTCATCACTGGTTGCGGCTGTTGCCAGTCGCCATTTGGCTGATTCTGAAGCAGCTCGTCAGTGGGGGTCACAATTACACACCTTCTGTGTTGGATTGAAGGTATGATAACGAAGGCAGTAAGCATATCTTTTACCTAAATATTAAACGTTTTTATTGAAGGATAGCCCCTCTATAATAGATTTTTTTCTCTCATATCATTTTTAACGTTGTGGCTGGTTTCATTCTTTACAAAATTAATTATTTATTTACAATTATGTTGTGTGATGAGTGAATGAAGCGTCCAACCATTGATTAAGTTTACTAAATTTTTGCATGTCATAATTGACAGATACAGTTACTTTAGGTTGTGGTGGAAGCTGTTTAAAGCATGCCCTTAAATCTCGATTATTTTCATTATCGTAACTTAAGACATGCCTTCATTAAATAATACTTCATTTTTCCCTACCAGCATAATTTTAATTGGATATGAGGACAATTGAACTTTTAGCTGAGTGCTGTTGCTCTCCTCTCAATTTCTGTTTGCTTTGGAAATTCTGATATATTTCTATTCAGTATCATCCAAAAACTTGTTTTTGGTCTTATTGCCTAACTATTTCTTTTTCAGGAAGAATTGATTTTTAGTTGGGTTTTGGCACATTCATGCAACGCAGCTTACCCTTGTGTTTTTAAAATCTAAAAATAGGTCCATGGTGTTAAGATCTTTTTTCTTCTGCATGGCCAAAATTATGAAGTCCTACAGAAAAAAAAAAAAAAAAAAAAATTCTAAAATAGCTTGTTTTCTACCATCCTCGGTAAATGTTACAGAACTAGGCCCCGACTGAGTCAAGTCATATTTCTGTTCACTTATGCAACTTTTATTATATTTAGGGTTCTCCTGATCTTGGTGCTGCTAGAGAGGTAGCTGATTACCTTGGAACTCGTCATCATGAGTTCCACTTTACCGTGCAGGTAATTGCTTTTTCTGGGATCAATTGAAAATCCATTTTAACTGTCACTGCCAAATAATGTGTTTGTGCTTTGGTTATTCTTCCATTTCAGGAAGGTATAGATGCGCTTGAGGAAGTGATTTACCACATTGAGACATTCGATGTGACCACTATCAGAGCCAGCACACCTATGTTCCTTATGTCCCGGAAAATTAAATCTTTGGGAGTGAAAATGGTTCTTTCTGGAGAAGGTTCAGATGAAATTTTTGGAGGTTACTTGTACTTCCATAAGGAGTTTCATGAAGAAACATGCGAAACCTACCCCCCCCCCCCCCCCCCCCCCCCCCCCCCCCCATTTCTATTCATGCTGTAGTGTTTCTTTTTCCTTGTTCTAATTTATTTTCTTCTGATGTTTTCAGATTAAAGCTCTTCATTTATATGACTGTTTGAGGGCCAATAAATCAACCTCAGCATGGGGTCTCGAGGCTCGTGTCCCTTTCCTTGATAAAGAGTTTATAAGCATAGCCATGAGCATAGATCCTGAATGGAAAATGGTACGTTTTGTTTGTTTATTACCATTGCTTGATTAACATTTGTAGTGGCTTGAGCATGCTGTATAGGTCCCCACTCTTTACCTTTCCAAGTTGAACGTGGCTCATCTGTGGACAAAACATAGCTTTTGTTTGCTATTAATTGCATATTAAGGATAAAAAGTGAAAATGGTCTTATTATTTTTCTGGAATGTAGCAGACAAATAAAAGAGAAATATTCTTGTTCTTAGAGACAACGATCCTCTACATATCTCCATAATGGTATATTGTCTACTTTGGGCATAAGCTTTCATGACTTTACTTTTGGTTTCACTCAAAAAATCTCATACTAATGGAGATATTGTCTCTCACTTGCATACTCATGATCTTCCTCTTATCTAGCTACTGTGAGGCTTGGTCACATTCTACACAGTGGTAATAAGATGAATGTTAAATATTTAACTTTGCATGTTTTCTTTTTTCAGGTATTCAATTCTTTAGTTCATTTCATTTAACGGTTGTTTTCTCATTGGTGGAAGTCACTTAAATTTGAGCTCAGTTATTATAACATTGTTGGATCAATTGAAAAAAACAAAGTTGTACTGATCTGATTACATCTCTCTATCAAAAAGCTGTGCAAGTTTTGTTGAAACAATATCATCGATGAATAAAGTTCACTAGTTGCTATAAATTTTTAACCGCAGATCAGGCCCGATCTTGGGAGAATAGAGAAGTGGGTCTTGCGCAATGCATTTGATGATGAGAAGGAACCATATTTGCCCAAGGTAAGTTTCTGTCTTCGCAATGTGTTCGCCGATTCAGCATGAAATCTGTACTTTGCATATTCCCCTTTCTTTCATAAATCAAGGCATCCAATCATTATGTGTTCTTTACGAAAGGAAGAATAATATTGAATATGCCCAACCCCTCCATTCTTTCTAGCACATATTGTACAGGCAAAAAGAACAATTCAGTGACGGTGTTGGATACAGTTGGATTGACGGTTTGAAGGACCACGCAGAGAAACAAGTAAGCTTTATCTCAATCTTTTGCACTACTATAGCAGTAGTTGACTATTCAGATGGTCTTTCCTCAGGGAATCAAGGTTAAATAACGATGCTTTGTCCTCATCAGGTGACTGATGCAATGTTGATGAATGCAAACTTCATCTACCCAGAAAACACTCCAACTACTAAAGAAGCATACTACTACCGGACAATATTTGAGAAATTCTTCCCTAAGGTGCCGTTTTGTGTGTTGTTTTTTATGATATGTATGGAGTGTGAATTTCCCCAGCCTTTGATACACTTCATTCACTTATTAAACGAAGTACTGATGCATTAAATTCTTAATTTACAATAGAATGCTGCTAGATCAACGGTCCCAGGAGGTCCAAGTGTGGCATGCAGTACGGCAAAAGCAGTGGAATGGGATGCCACATGGTCGAAAAATCTGGATCCCTCTGGTCGTGCTGCACTGGGTGTTCATGTAGCTGCATATGACGAAAAGCTGAATGCTAAAATTGCTAAGGTACCGAGTGACTCTCCCCAAGAAATTCAAGTAACAGTTGAGAAAGCTGCAGCCGTAGTATAGAGCAAGTCCAGTCCTAGTTTGTGGCATCCTCATATGAATGAAGTTCATTCTCCAAGGAAAAAAGTAATCCATCCATATTACTGCCCGTCCCAGTTATTATATCTTAACGTTAATTAATTTCTGTTAATGCTTTCCAGAGATCCACCATCTCATCTTATACCATTATTGTGGAACTGAATGTTGATAAAATATTGTCTTTTGAAGTTCTAATTCATTTTGCTAATTATGTTTCTACAGATGCTGTTATGAAGACTAGTTTTGAAATTTTCTTGAAGACAAAGCCGGGACTCTGGTTTTTCACTGTTCAAATGTAGCCTAAGTTCCCCTTCCTCTACTGTTTTTAAGGTTTAGTTCTTTTTTCCTTGTTTCTTTGTTCGTAACTTACTATGATGACATGATAATAAAGGGTAATAGTCCTGTTTAATGTAGTTTCCTTGATCAAAGTTTCTCTTTTCTAGATTTATCGGTAAATCCAAATTTTATATGAGGTTCATAGTCAGTACGACTCTACAATTCGCAGGTTATTTTTGGCTCTAATGATTGGTGTGGTTCGGACATTAATTGCTGTTTGGTGGGACCTTGCACATAAATCGTTCTATAATTATTAATGCAAATATGGAAGAAGTTGCCCAAAACTTCAGATTATTTTCAATCAATAATGAAAAGATGAAGCGTCCTTTCAAACCAAATTTGAGTATTATTTGTCATAAATCGTTAGAAAAGAATGAAACTTTAATTGATTGTACACTTAATTGTCACCAGAAACCTTATTCTATGAAACTACAGTTTTAATAATGAAGTTATGAAATTTAATCTAGTTATAGGATAACTAATAGAAAATTTGAAGATTGTATACTCTCCAAAGTTTAATGAAACTTGAAATTAAAAAAAAAAAAGTTTTGTTCTGGTGATGTGTTCGTTAAGCAATAATTGAAAGAAATTTACAACAATCAGTCAACGCCTGGATTTGCTTCTACGATCAATATAAGAGATTTTAAACAAAGCATACCACAATCTTACGCTACCCAAGTCCGTCATCATAGGCAATTAATCAGTGAAATAACCTTGAACGTTCAAGTAGAAACAGAGACATGAATGTCCAACAATTCAAATCAAGTTAGGAGCTAAAATTAAACCAAAGCAATGGTGCTTTCTCCACCGGGTGGTTTACGAACACCCCCAAAATAGTCCCTTGATTCTGCCTTCCCGTCAGCAAAGATGTCGTTGCCACTCATCTCCCTTAGTTTGGCTGAGCTCAGCGATTTCTCGGATGCACCCGGTGGAGCATCTCCTTTAAATATATCATTACCAGTCAACTCTTGGAACTTCTGGTTGTGTAGTTTCTTAGCTGTCTTCATCACTGGTTCTTCGCCGAAAAGGATGTTACTCTGGCCCCCAGCAGGCTGTAAAGATTTACAATAAACCAACTTCATTTCGAGTACTATTGACTCAAAAGCAAGGATATGAAAGATCAAATCAAGACCAAAGGAAATTTAGGTCCAATCCAGTACAACCCTCTTGGAAGAAAGGAAAAGAAAAGCACTTCAATATTCACTAACGTAGGGAATTCAACAGATCAGCTCAATGAATCTTTTGTAGCTTTGACACCAGAGAGTAACTCAAAGTGAATTGAATGGAGATGTGCACAACTGAAAAACCGTTCGAATTCTTCGACAAAGGCAAACAAAATCGAAAACAAAGACAATCAAAGAAGCAAGAAGTGAATTCAAGATCATGGTAAGAAGTAAACTCACATTTGAAACTTTAACAGATGTTCTCAGGGTCCTAGGTGCTGGTTCACCCATGTCTTTACTTTCTTTCGATTCCAAGCTCCGCGCAGCTGCCAACGATCTTGGTGTTATTTCGGGAGGAGCTCCGAAGATGTCGTGTCCACTAAGCTCCTTGTTCTTAGCATCTGATATCTGCTTCTTACTCCTGGCATCAGAATCACTCTGCAATGTCCCACTTAACTCACGTTGCTTTGCCACCTCTGGAATTGAAGTAGGCTTTTTGGGAGATAACCCCTCCTCAGTAGCGAAGGATATCTGGCTAACTCCATTCAAAGCTTGCTGAACCATAGAAAAATTACAAAGAATCAAAAAGGGTTCTTGTCAATTTGATGCATTTTCTACATTGACTTGATTGTATAGCTTACCTGATACATCCGCAGCCCTGTTTTGTTATCAATTTCTGATTCATCCCCTTCACCATTGGATGCAAAAATTCCACTTCCCGACATCTCCTTCATTTTATACCCTGAACAGTTCTTCCTGAAAATGGTGGAGAAGAATTCTAATTTTCAACATAAGTAGAAGAAGAATGGCCATAAACGAAGCATTTTAATTGTTGACTGTTTAAGGAACAGGATTATAGCCCATCAATTAAACAAAACATCAGGAAAGCAACCCAGAACAGAAGTACAAATGAATTCCACCAATCGTACAATGTTTAAGCACTGAATATGAATCGATTTCATTCTTTTTTTTTTTTTTCCTCAACATTCTAGAACATGAAACGGCGTGGAAATTAGCTGAAGAACACAAATAGAAAGAAAAGGATAAAGATCATAGCTGGGAGATCTGACGAGCTCTCGTTCTCCATTTCAAACAAACAGTAACATTCGAAGAGAAAAGCAGAAAATCAACTAAGACATTGTAATAGTTTCATCACAACAGTCAAATCCCAAGTTTTTTTAGGGGTATATTTTGGGATAAATGAAATGGATCTTACTTTTTCATCAAGCTCTCAGCTTCTTCATCTGTGAGCTGACCCCCTTGGAGCACTTTACTGATTCTATCGGACGGCTGAGAATGCACACCAAAAACCTCAAAACCACTGCCCCAAAAACTAAAGAATCGAAAAGAATGGTGATAGGAAAGAGGGTATAATACCTGGTGGGAGCGAGTGGCGGAACCGGAGACGGCGGGGGAAGATTCCGGCTGGGGAACCTCAGACCAGGTAAGCAGATCGGCGGTGGATGGGCGAGATTTTGAGGAGGATTTAGTTCTATCCATTTTCTCGCACTGGGTATGTATTGAAATGGGCCAATCTGATGAACAGAGGGGAAAGCAAGTGAGTGAGTTTTGTGGGTTTTGCAGATATTGTGTATTTTATTTTGAAAAGTGGGAATTCAATTCAAAATAAGAAGCGATAAAAGAGAAGATCTTGGATTTTGAAATGCAACAAACTTTAGGAAATCAGTTAGCTTTAGCTTTAATAATATATGGCGTAGCTTCTCTACTGGCTGTCACGTTTGACTCGCACGTGCTCCTTTTCCCTATGTTGGACCCTTATTTAACAACAAAAGTACCATATATAATATTGGAGTTTCTCTTTTTCTTTCTTTTTTTTTTCCTTAATTAATCTTGCAAGTTTTAAAATTTATTAGAAAAATATTGTATTTTTAAGAGAAACTTTCTCAAAATTAAAATTTGTAGGTGGAGTTCATCTTCTTGATTAAAAGAGGTAAATCTACCTCTTCAAGAGACGAAATCTACAAATATTTTTAAAAATTGATATCTTTATGTAGTGGCAAGGTAGACCATTCCTTCCCTTTGGTGGATGGGTTCAATTTCCCCTTATCGTAAATTTGTTATCTGTTATTTTTTTTTCAACACATTAAAGATACTTATCATGGTTTTTCTTTTCTTTTGTTTTGTTTTTCCTTTCCTCTTCTTTATTATTAATATTATTAAATTAAAAATTAAAGCTAGCATTTTTACAATGAGTAGAAATTCAACCCGAACACCAAAAAAATAATAATAGGATAATATCCTTATACCAAAACATCATATTTGTTAAATGTTTAAAAATACTATCTTCAAGAGACAAACTTAGAAATTTTAATTTTGAGGAAGAAGTTCGACTTTTTAAAATTAAAATGTTTTTTTGAACAAGTTTTGAAACACAATATATTTATAATACATTTTAAAACTTGCTATATTAAAAAAATAAAAAAAAAACTCCTATAATATTAAATAAACTTCATAGTGTTTAATAAATCAGTTTTTTAGCAAAGGTTTTTTTTTTTTTTTTTTTATATATTTTATTTTATAGCTTTAATCGTGTACTAGGCAGGAGTTGGAATTTTCAACTGGTGAGATAACAATAACTACAGCATGAAATAATAAATTTATGACAATGATTTTTCTTTATGTTCTATAATAGTGAAATAATTGTCTGTTGAGGAATTTACATGAATAGAATAAAATAAATATGCATTTTCAAATATAATAGAAAATTAAAGTTTTACAAAAAAAAATAATAATAAACCAATCAAACTCATTTTCACGAATAATATAAAATTCAATTAAAAGACGTCACATTGGTTTTAGTTTTGATATTAACAAAAAAAAAAAAGACAAAACAAAAAGTTGTGACTTTTTTTTATAAAATACTTATGCGTAAAATTTCTCTTTTAAAGAGAATTGTCGTATTTTTAAGGCAAATGCACCAAATGGTCCTTAGAGTTTCAAGTAATTTTTAATTTTGGGACTTAATCATTTAAAATTTTAAAATTTACTTTTAATATACTAAAAATGGTTAATTAGGTCTCTTTTTTTTTTTTTGGGGGGGGGGGGGGGGGGGGAGGGATGATTAAATTTTTTTTAATAATATATGATAGTGAACACTTGTCACTTATTAAATGCTATTTGCATGCAAAATTCCACTGGCAATGGTTTATTAAAGAAAAACAAATGTTTGATTTGCCTATCAAGAGAGTCCTTTTTTTTGTGGCGTGTCCAATAAATTTTAATAAAACAATGATTTCATAATGCATTTTTTTCAACAAAATTAATACCATACCGATTGGAAAATAATTAAAAGTTCTAGGACTATTTGGTATTTTTAACTTTATATATAAACTTAAAAAATTATGTTCTAAAAAAAATTATACCATGTTTATAATTAAACAGACAAAAAAAAATGACTGAAAAAATTCACCAAGTGCATGTTATACTCATTGTGTCGATAAGAAAGAATAATCTAAACAAAAATTCTTTTAAAAGTAATAAAATAATAATATAAACGAAAAGGAATTATGCTCCTTCCAAAAGTTCACCTGATGGATGTTTAATTTGGTAAGCCTATGCCCAAATTGCAATAAATAAAATGGGAAATATCCACTTATACTTTTAAAATATGTCTTATATCAATTTAAATCCTGAACTAATAACTGTATTAATTTAAATTATGAATTTATGTAAAAGTATGAATTTTAGAAACTTGCAATAGTATCAATTGCCCATAAACTTTCATTAATGAATCAATTTAAACTCTTGGACATAATTTTATTTGAAAATCATTTATGCATCTACTCTAATCATACATCTTGTTAAGCCAACATTTAAAAAAATCTATACACGTTTGAAAATTAATACATAGATTGTTTTCAAAGATAATTTGTTAAGAAGAATTTTAATTGATTGACTTGTGAAAATTTAAAAGTTTTATTGACTCAAATAATAAGTTTCACATAATATTAGGGTTGATCAAAATTTAGAGGAAAGTGTAAATTGATACACTTGTAAAGTTTCATGTTTTAAATTGATATAACTATTAATTGTTTTAATTAATACATCATTCTCCCAGTCCTACTCAATTAGTCGATTATAATTTTTGAAAGTGACATTATTCTTAGCCTTCTTAAAAAGTTATTTTATTTATTTAGTTTATGGTGTGATTAGAGTAGAGATCCACCCAAGTATATTCATAAGGTATCAACTGGGGAAGTTCGAGTTCCTAAACTAACATTCAAATCCCGATAAAACAATTTTTTTTTTCAGCTTCTGGTTCCTTTTGTAAATTTCTTATGTCCGAAATTTTAATTATTTATGAAAACGTGAAAGAAAATATTGACATATACTAAGGCTTAATTTGAGCATGGGTTATCTAGCTCCACGCTAATTAGTAACTTTGTTTAAATTGAATCTCCATTAAACTATGCGAATTTCATAAGTAATTTTTAGACAATAATCCCAATATTTTTAGTATTTCACATCTACTATTCATGATATATACAAATGCTATGGTATCATATTGTCCCAAATTATTTTTACTCAGCTTGACTTGACGTTGAAGAATCGTCATGGTGAATATAATTTTTGGAAATTAATAATTATAAACAGTAACCTTGCTAATATATCGTGCATGAAATTCTTCATTTTCATTAAGATTTTGTCATATATGACATTTTGTACATATTTCCAAAGTAGGGAAAATATATCATCAAGATTTAACTAGAGTTTAATTTGGAAGCCAACTATAATTAAATAATTTGCATGCATGGGGGTGGCGGGGCTACAAGAATTCCATGGAGGCAGCCATTGCAATTGCAAAGACATCATGATCCTCACAATAATAATGGCCCATCCGCCCAGAATTGCACCCACAGTACTTATCCTTATTCTTCCACTTCCCAAATCTCTTTCTCTTGATCTCTTCATTATGTACAACGACTCTCACTTTCAATTTTGGTTGCTTGCGGCCTTGATCTTCACAAACCAAACAAACCCACTTCTCAATTTCAGAATTAGCTCCGTCCTCCGATATTGGAATCTCTGCCCTTCCAACCACTTGAGAACCCATAATTATTGATCTGGATCCTACAAAAGGCAGTGTCTTCGCCTTCCTCAGCTCCAACATCACAGTTGCTTCCTTAAGGGAATCCTCATCTGTACCCCGACACTCTAATGACAAGCACTCCTTCCAAATGAACTCCGATTTCGAAGTGATCATTTCTTTGGTGTTGACGCGAATTCTCTTCTTGTTCTTGTTCTTGTTGTTAGCAGCTGCACAAATATAGTATCTAACGAACAGTGTCTTTGGAGATTTGAATTCTATGTTTTTGGCTTCTAAGATTCTTATTTCGAACCTAAAACAAGAGAGCTTTTCTGTTGTTCTATCCATTATTTGAGAAATAACAGAATATTAATGCCTTAGTTGTCAGTGATGATTTTCTGACTATCGACTTACCAACATTTTCCTCGGTATTTAAAGACACGATCAATTGGGAGTCTATAAGGCAAGTCAAAAGTTAAAATAAATAAATAAATAATAATAATAAAGAATTAATACGTATTGGAGAATTTTTAAAAATAGAAAAAAAAAAAAGAAAACTATTTACACAAAATAGCAAAAATTTTAGATAGTTGTGATAGTAGGGTCTGATAGAAATGATAGAAGTTAGATGCTGATAGAAGTCTATCAATATCTATCAGTATTTTTTTTTTCTATTTTTTGTAAATAGTTTGACATTTTTTTCTATATGTAAAAATTTTCTTTATTATTTTGAAGGGCTAAACTATAAATTTGGTCAATGTATAATTTGAAGAATAAGTTAGAATTTAGTTCCTACAATTTTAAAAAGTGAAAATTTAGTCTTGTATTTTGATAAAACCTCATAAAGATGAAAAAATTATTTCTAGTACTCTTATTTCACACTATAAGTTTGTCTACATAATTGTTAGTGAGCCCCACACTAATTACATAATTGTTAGTGAGCCCCACACTAATGTCAGTGGACTCCATTATATTTTTAAAATCCTACATGACACATAATAAATAGAGGGAAGTATAAAAAAAATTTCATACTCCGTAGTATTGAAATTTTTTTCCATAAATATAGTCTCTATGATTTGATAAAATTTTCATATATATCTCCTATCATAGGGATTATAAAGAAAATTTTAGTTAAATTCTAATTATAAATTACATATATAAATTCTAACATTTTCTAAATCTATAATTTAAAATTATTTGAGAAAGCATATTATATTCTATTGTATTATTGTATAAATAGGATAGGGAAGAAAACAATATTTGGTTGGTTTTTGAGTGAAGAAGCCCTTGGGATTCATGAAGGGCTGGATTTTGGAAAACGGCTCAGTCAATTTGCAACAATGGGGATGGTGGGCGGTGGGTGGGTTACTCGTGTCCAATACATAATTATGTCATCGTATCACACTCCAATACAAATCATACGAAAATCATTTTTTTTTCTCTTTTAAGACTTTAATATGAGAAATGAAATCTGATATGGGAATTATATTGGATGTTCCATTATTACATTATTTTTTTATACTTTTTATTCGATTAGATTAATTATTTTTAGAATAACTAACATATAATTTTTTTTTAAAGTATGTGTAATTGAAAACTTTTATTGGTTAATCTTTCAAAAGAATAATCCGCGCTGACATGTTATTGTTAATTAAGAATGTCATGTGGAGTAGAACAAGTTTTCGTACACATATGTGAGAATGATTTGATCGAGTAGCCAAATATGTTAAATTAAGGCATAGAAGTTGGTTTGAATGCTAAATAGTCTTGGTAAGATTTTAAAGTACTTAGTCCAATGTGATGTGTGCTATGTTGTATATGCCTTGATTTGTACATGCACGGTAGGTAGTGTCTGTATGCTAGGAGGGTTTTACCCCATAACAATTAATTTGTGTTTAACCATACAATTAACATTTATGGAGGGATTAGAGAAATATATCATAGATCCGGATATGTCCAAAATATTAAGTCGAAAAATACTTAAGTGCATCCCGTGGTGCATCCATCTTCGTACATCCCACCAAATTGTCCTATCATAATGTGACATGTGACAAACTATTTTTTTTTTAAATATATATATATATATATTTTGTGAGTGATGGAAGGAGAAGCATGTAGATGGGTGCATCTCAAGTATTACCCTATTAAGCCCATAGAGGATTTCATCAACAAGCTAAGGGACTTAATATCCCGATTACAAGGAAGCGCGACATCCTTTGCTCAAATATTTATGGTGTAATCCTATGACACTTTCGGCAGGAGCATACTAGCAGGCAGTTCAACCGGCTTTCTAAGACTTTAAGAAGATATCATCGTCAACGCTGCGTCTTAAAATTCTAAATCTAAGTTTTTTTTTTTTTTTAAAAAAAAAAGTTACGATACTTCTTCTATTGCTCTTTAAATTGGAGAGCTTTCTTTTAACTCTCTGGTAGGTTCATACCATCAATGAAGTATCTTTTTCCAAAAAAAAAAAAAAATTAGAAAAAAGAAAAAAAGAAACATACATGAAAAGAGTGTCAATATACTCTAGATATAGCAACAATAACTAATTATAATTAATAAATTGAGATATAAGATGGTTGGAAAATGCACAATATTATATTAATGGTTAGAAAATTCCATATGCCTTAAACTATATGCTTTCCCAAATATTCCTCCATATTACAACAATTACATATACCTTTCTTTTTTTTCCTAAACCCTAACTAACATAACAAGTAACATCTCCAAAAGTACTCAACAAATTAGAAGACACTCTCACTTCATAATTTCCCAATTAAAGAAAAAAAATAATATTCATAGTGAATATATGAATCTCTTATCAGTAACAAAAAAAGAAAAAAAAAGAAAAAAAACTGTTGCTACAAGAATTCCATGGCAGCAGCAAGGGCAAAGAGCTCATAATCCCCACAAAAATCTCCCACTTTGGTTGATTCGCAGCATCCACACTCATCCTTCCACTTCCTAACTCTCTTGATCTTCTTGTTCATGTTCTCCATTTCTGCTGGAACTCTCACTCTCATCCCCACGTTCAATTTAGGTTGCTTAACACACCCATTATTACCTGAATCCATTGACACCCATCTCTCAATTTCCATCTTTGGGGATTCAAAAACCTGACTCCAAGGGATCTCAGCCCTGCCCACAAGCTGTGACGACGACCGCCCAAAAACTCTGCCGAAAACAGGTCGGGTTCTAGCCCGCCGGAGCTCGAAGACAACGGTTGATTGTTCGAGGGAGCGGATGGAGTCTTGTGAACCCAAACACTCCAAAGAGAAAGATTGGTTCCATATAAAGTCGGAGATGGAAGAGATTTGTGTTGTGTTGAGACAAATCCTTCTGTTGTTGTCTGTAGAAAGATAGTATCTTACGAAGAGATTCTTTGGAGTTGTGAACTCTATGTTTTTGGCTTCTAGGATTTTGATTTCACAGTTGAATGAAGAGAGTTTTTGAGTGGTGCCCATTATTGAAGAGAGTTAATTAGTGTAGTGAAGAAGGATTGGGGACTTATAAACATATTTATAGAGGAAAGTTTAGTGCTTTTTTCTGGAGGAAGCTACTTCGATTCCATGTATGTTCATTATATTATATGAGTAAAAATGTGTCCACTGAATCTTTTGTAATCTATTAGAGATAGAAGAAAAGATTTGTTTTGATATCCCTTGACTATATATAATTATATATAGCTTCATCATCCTAGATAACGACACTTAGCTTAGCCGACCTTTTTTTCTCTTCCAATTACATAAGGAGAGTTTGTGTGTTTCTTTTTAAATTAAATTAATGTCTCTTTTTTCTATTTTTTTTTCTAGTGGGTTATTAACTTATTGTGACAATATTCTAAGGCGGCTTTTGGCCTTTGGGTTCAAAAAAAAAAAAAAAAAAAAAACTCTATTTGTAAATGTAGTGTTTTTAAATTTAATTTTTGAAAATAAAAAATTTAGAAATTAAATGATTATCGATGACCTTATATAATTAATTATGATTGTATTATTGGATCATCTACCAAAAAACAGAAAATCATAATTAACTTTACAAATTGGTGTCCAGAAATATTAGATGATATTAAATAAATATGCCTTCACCTAACCGGATGCCTTCGGTTCAAGTCTCTACATTGTTATTTCCTCCCCAATTAATATTATTTCCAGCTATTTAAGAAGAAATTAAATACAACAAACCTAACAAAATTATCTATTCTTGTCTCTCATTCTAATTTTATGCAAATGGATGAGATGATAAGGATGGATATTTTGAGATGGGAAAATTCTATGGTTTCTCTATAGGAATTATATATATATATATATATATATATATAGAAGAATAATTTGTTACACTAAAACTGAATTTGAAAGCAATTGAAATATGGAGTTATTTGATATATAAAGTCTGCAGCCTCAATTAATGTACAAGGTAAGGATCTCAAAGCAAGCCACACTAACATATTCACCAAAAGTTTAATGCGATTGATCCGGACAAATAATGAATAAATGATCAACTTTAAAAATGTCAAATTTCCATACACACCAATATATTTAACTGACATAAAATATGAACTATTAACCACGAATATCCCACGATATATATTGAACTAAAAAATTTGTCATACACAATCCAAAAAATCCTTATCAATGTGATCTTCTGAACTGATGGAAAATTACAGAGCATCCATGAAAATCCCACTTGACAACCTATAAACAAAACATTTCCAAGTGCACAATTAATGGCTGGTTGAGATGGATCGGCCTCTTTCCCTCTCGTTGTTCTAATTTGTATAGATTAATAATGTGAGATTTTGCCAAAGATTTGATTTTGATCTCATGAATTGATAAGAGATAGAGCTGAAGAAGACTCGATTGGTGGGCAACACGTCGATACTTAAAGAAAAAAAAATTGAGAGTATAATCTTTGAACCTTATCAAAAATGGTAGTAGATCTCTTCTTATCCAATTTGCTCCGATGATATTGATTATTATACGAAACTTTACAGCTATAGCTTCTCATAAAGTAGTACTTTTTGTTTGTGAATTAGTACAAATTATTCTATATATGTTGAGTTAATTAAGTAAAATTTATGCCTTTGAGCTCCTTGTAAAAGTGTGCATATATATATATATATATATATATTAGAATATGGGATGGTGGTGACTTTCCTATGGCAAAGGAGGCAACTTTAATTTCCAAGGTTTTGATACTCTTTTGCGACTTGTTTATGTATCAACTTGTTGATCAAAATCAATATATTTTTTAGCATAAAGTATAAAACTTATTTCAAGTTTCGTGAGAGTTAAAGGTATAAGTACCCAAGTGGTGATTTATGTGTTATAGGTAATTAAACTCTTTTGTGAAATTGGAAAAATAGGTTAAACTAATAATTTTTTTTTAAAAAAATATTTCTAAATTATAGTGTTGGTTTCAATTATACCTCATACTTTGAAAAGTTTCATTTTAATCCTTGAAATTTGAAATTTGTTTCAAAACAACTTTTGTAGGCTTTTGCCGTTAAATTCATCGACGAAAAGAATTATATCTACTTATATAAATAAATCTAATCAAACACATAGATGAAAAAAGAAATATAAGTACATGACACATCTATATGAACTATACTTGTCACCTTTCCTCATTTCAATCCCATATCCCCAATTTTCCATTTCTTTTATTTATGATAATTTATTCACGTAATCCTAACTCCAAATTTACTTCTCTATATGTGTATTAAGATTTGTTCACTTAAATAAATACATAGTACATAAAATGCAAACATTTTCATATCCATGAATTAAGCAGCACAAGCCTTCAAGGGTTTGTTTTTGAATAAAAACTTCAAACTTTAAATATTAAAATGAAATGCTTTTCAAAGTTTGGGATATAATTAAAACCAAACCGATCATTCACATGAGCATTTTTTATAATTTAATCTAAGAATAACATGCTAAGTTTATGAAAAATCTTGATACATATCGTACATATAGCTAAGTAATAAGGGTGAGGAAGATCCAATAACACAAACTATTTTCATTGTGTGCTTAACATAAAAAAAAATTATTCAATGAAGTCACTACAATGTATAACTGTCTAGATGCGAATTAAAAAGTTTGCATGGGTATTAAACAGCAGAGAGAAATTTGAAAAGTACATCTAATGGTGTAATATTACAAATTACATTATCCGGTCTCATTAAATAATTTTTGGTATTAAAGTCGTAAATTACCATCGACTATTAAGTTAAAGAGTTAGTGGTCCCATGTGTTGTCAACCCATCCATTAATAATAATAATAATAATTATTATTATTATTATTATTATTGGTGCGGGTGGTTGAGGAGAGGTATTCTCAGTTAATGTAGAAGCATTTCTAGGCCTTATATCACTTCAATAAATTGAAAGAAACCAAATTAAAAGTACAAGAAATATATTCATTTTGTAAAACTTACCCAAATTTTAATTTGTTTATTAGAAAAGGCTTAAATTGGGTTGATTCACGAGTTTGGCCATCTAATTCTGCATTAAAGTTTTGGAAATCTGTTTTATTGTTTCTAATCTATTGCAGATCAACACAATAATGTTTTGTTGATGTTATAACACATTTCTGATATATGTCCTTATTTCTTTATATGGGTTGGGTTTAATTCTCGTCCCTTTCATTTTTAAAGGTTGTTATTTCGCAAAATTCTTGATGGTATAAAATTAAAAGTGAAATTCTTGAGGGTTTTATTTCAAATTTAGTTATTAATATTTTTCATTTATTGGATTACTACAATAAATGAAAAGAAGAGAACTAATAATGCCCACTCTAATAAATACTTTATTACCGATCATGAATGCATCTGGATTGACTTTTTAAATATTTAAATAAGTGTTTTATAAGTACAAAAAAGTATTCATAAATATTTAGAAAGTCAATTCCAACAATCCTATATCTCTAAAATTTGTAGATTTTGATATTTTGAATTTGGGTATTAAAGAGGCTAGATAATAATACAAAAATTTTAAGTTACAAATGTAGTGAACTATTT
This sequence comes from Lagenaria siceraria, assembly GCA_002890555.2. Taxonomy (NCBI): domain Eukaryota; kingdom Viridiplantae; phylum Streptophyta; class Magnoliopsida; order Cucurbitales; family Cucurbitaceae; genus Lagenaria; species Lagenaria siceraria. The sequence continues at coordinate 5,735,873 of CM016485.1, read as the reverse complement.
TAAAAAATCACATTTGAATCTCTCTATTAGTTTTGTACTATAATCAACCATTAATTTTACAACTTATCAAGTACAAAATATTAAAAGAAGTATCGATATCATCAATTATAAGGTTACAATTTTGTATCAATGAGCATAAAGTTTAATTTGGATAAAGCAACACTTATCTTTCATTTGATTAAAAGTTCAATTCTTTTCCATCCACACATGGATGAGTTCATAAAATTTTGTTCAAACTAAATTCACGACGCGGTACTGAAGTTGGATCAACTACCGTAGTGTCGCGACGACGGACGGCGAAGACTCGGATTTAAGCCATTCGCGCAGCGGTGCGCACGGGAGGCTAGTGTGTACCCCGCCCGTGCAACGAGCCCACATGGGGGGTTGCGTGGGGGGCAGCGATGCGTGACGCCCAGGCAAACGTGTCCTCGGCCAGAAGGCTCCGAGTGCAACTTGCGTTCAAAGACTCGATGGTTCGCGAGATCCTGCAATTCACACCAAGTATCGCATTTCGCTACGTTCTTCATCGATGCGAGAGTCGAGATATCCGTTGCCGAGAGTCGTTGTGAGTAATACGACAAGAATGCTCCGCCTCTGCACGCTAAAGCTGAGGCAGGGAGCAGGCGAATTCATTTCAAGTTCGTTGGCGCTATTATTCCGGATTAAAATTAGATTAGCCAAATTAACCATCTTTAAATTCTTATATAATTCTAGAAGAATTGATGTCATGATATTCCTAAAGTATGATTAATATGTTTAATCTTTTAGTTGGTTTTTATTGTTGTGTTTGAGTATTATAGTGTTGGCCTTGAGGGTTTTTTTTTTTATTTTTTTTTATTGGTTGTTTGATTTAATTAGTTGTTGGGTTATGACATTTAACTTAGCTTGATTTTAGACAGTTATAACAATACTAGTAACTTACCTTCCTACTAAATCAAGGGAAATTATTGTAACAAAATTTAAAAAAAAAAAATCAAAATGACATTGTAACAAATACTAAATCAAATTCTGGGTGTTTGTAGGTTGGGCCTAATAGACATTGTGATCTAGCCCAAATATTATTAAATTTGCAAATAGGTCCCATAAAATGATATCACTAAGTCTAATTCAAGGAGGTAATAGTTAAGTTAATAATATCAAAAACTAACATTTTGAAAAAAAAAAAAAAAAGAAAAAAAAGTAGTAAAAAAAGATAGTACTCCTTTCAGCTATTCAAACAAAATAAATTAATTAGGCCAACAGCCTATATGTTTTGTTGTTTGCAAGAATGGTAAAAACGAAATCCAACCAATGTATAAAAGATGTAAAATGTCGCAAATGCCCTCACTACTGATATACATTTGATACACTTAACTGATATATTTGATATACTTCATAATGATGCGCTTGACTGATATACTTGTCAAATACGCACTCGTTTATACTGTTGATAAACTTGATACACTTGACTAATATAATTGATATACTTGATAGTGATGTACTTGATTGATAAGTTGCTGATAAATTTGCTAACCATTCACTCATTTATACTACTGATAAACTTGATACATTTGACTGATATATTTGATAAATTTGATACATTTGACTAATATACTACTGATAAACTTGATAATGATGGACTCTTTTATAATACTGATACAAATCAATGATATACTGTTGATACACTTGATTGATAAACTTGAAAATGATGTACTTGACTGAGTTGATATAGTTTATAATGATACACTTAAATTTTTTTCTTAAAAAAACTAAACTTCTTCTTCGCAGCAACAGACTCCTTTCCCCCTCCCCTCCCCACATCTCTCTTTTAGCAACCAGCACTCCTCTGCACCATCTGTCGCCTGTGCCACCGCTCCATCTTCCTCTCGCTTACCTTCGTTGACCAACGCACGTCTGATCGTCAGTCGTCGGTCGCTGCTTTTCTCTCTCTCTATCTTTCTTTTCCCAACATCTCTTTTTCACCAACTAGCACTACTCCACACATCATTTGACATCGGTCATCGCTCCCACCTCCCTGCCGCTTACTTCCGTCGACCGTCACACGTCTGGTTGTTAGTCTGTCGCTTTCCTCTCTCTCTATCAATTGATTGTTGAGAGCAAATATGAAATAAAAAATAATTAGAAATCCAAATTTGAAGTTTTTGTCATATTTACAAAATATGGAATATGGGTGACACAACTACAAAAAAAAAAAAATACCATATTCAATTTGTCACACATTATAATTTCTCATAAAAAAATTGAATGGAAGAAATTAATAACAAAAGTAATAATAGACTCATTTGAGAGAATCTAAACCTCCCTTTAGGATTTTCGAGAATCCGAACTTCCCAATTGACTCAAGAACTCAATGTATACACTTCTTCCCTATACCTTATGGATTTCCACAATTTAACTAAAACAGCTCACTAACAAAAGAGCCCTAAAACTAAAGAAAGCACTAACCACTATTATACAGAATCGCTAACTACTAATTAACTTTAGAAAATACATAAAAGTAAATATTAATGGATATCTACAACTCTAAAATCTACCAACTAAATAAAACAAAATATTTAGATCGTAAGACATAAAGAAACATATTTGGAAAAAAAAAAGTAGCATATGAGGAATATTTTATTATTTTAACAGAAATTTTAACTTATGTGGTATTTTTTCCTCACTCTCCTTCCCTTCCTAACGGATCAACAAAACTTGGTGATCGGAGAAAATTCTGGCGCAGCAGCTAAGACAATGGCGACTGTGGAGAGGAGATATGGATGAAGACGATGGCAGAGAAGAAGAAGAAAACCAATTTAATTTGGGAGAAGGTTTATTTGATGGGTTCCGATCCGAAAATTCAAACGAAATTTTAGTGTAACCATGGTGGTAGAGTTATCACTAAATATTAATTTGAATATAAATTATAATAAATTAATTTATGAATATGTTTTAGGTTACGTATTTTAATTTTACAAAAATAATTAGAGTTTACATCAAATACTACATTATTAATATTTTTTAATATAATTTGGTATTTTTAATTTTTAATTTTAAATATGCATATATTTTATTTTCAGAATTTAAATAATTTGGATCATAAAATTTGAAAGTAATTTTCAAAAACATAATTTAAATTGTCTACTAAATGTATATTTATTAAAGCTAGTGAATATAAAAACATAAAATATAAAATTCGAAAGTACATATGGTATAGAATGAGCACATATAAATGACATGGCAAATTAACATCAAGGGATAAATTAAAAAGTTGAAAGTCAATCGAATAAATTTATATTGAATTCTAATATATTATTGAGTTAACCATGAAAATTTAAAGTTTAATAGTCCAAAAGAAGAAACAACTTACCTATATAATATATAACTTTTTGGCAGAAAAAGAAACGGGGGCAGCCATGCCCCTTTGTTCATTAAAAAAAAAAAAATTAATTAATAATTAATTAATTAATTATCCAGAAATAAGTATCTTTACTTTCTTTAATACAATATACTTTCTTTAATACAAAAAGTATCTTATTCATTAACTATATTTAAATTAGCATATGATAAATATGGAGAAACTAGAACTAACATTAATTTGTTAGCATAGTTTAGAGATAATTTTTTTTGAAAGGAATAATTTAGAGATAATTGGTTTTACTTCTTTTCTTTAAAATTTTAATTTTTTATTTTTTTTAAATCTAGTTAATAATGGTTAGTAAAGTTATAATGGGGCACTAGATGGATTTGAAATGTTTGGAACGGTCTAGCTATGGCGGACGGAGAAACAAAGGAAAAATAGGGATCCCACTTTAAAATTGTTAAAAAGAGTAAAATTGGAATACGAAAAAATAAAAATCTGAATTTGAGTATGTTGCTATATCTGCAAAATCACAATTTTGCAAAACACCTCATCTACATGATTAGTCAATACTTGATTTTGCAGAATACCTCATCTATATGATTAGTCAATACTAAGATCATAGAAAAATTACCAAATCGAACAAACAGATGCCTCATAAATAAACAAAAACAGAAAATAATCGCAAGAAAGAAAAAAAAACACCTTTAGATCAGAACTAATCACGCAGATAAACTACAATTGATGCAATTTTGCTAATCTCTTTAGTTAACCAATACAAATTTTCTATTATTTAATACATTACCGGTTCACGTTGTACCGCTATCTAATTTAATTAATTTCTCTGAATAAGTGGTAGGTGTAGTAGTTAAATTATTAATTCATTAGTAGACATCAAAAGAGGAGAACGACTACCGATTGTGTCGGCACTAATCTCTCAAACTCTGACTCTAAGTCTTACCATTTACTGTGCTTAAACATAATAAATTAAGTTTAAACATCAAATTAAAAACCTTTCTCCTCCAAATGCCAGAAATCACCTCTCCAGTCTCCACATGACCATCGTTGAATAAAAACAAGCACCCACACATATATAATTATCTAAAATAATTACAAAATGTCTCGATTGATTTTAATTATATGTTATGATTTGAAAATTAGACCAACATTTTATTAATTAAATTCCAAATGGAGAGTTCATGTGACCATTATTTATCTCATTCAAGCTGTCTTCAAATACATCAAGGGTTTTCGGAAATTCCCTTGTGTCGTTTGTGCCGTATTCGAGGTAGCTACCCCAATTAATTAAAAATAAGGTAGGCAACATTATTAATTATTAATTATTATTAATATTAATATATATATATATATATATATATATGTATTGTGTTATGATTCGTCAATTACATAAAATTACAAATTAATACAAGTCATCGCTTTTGTCTTGGTTTAGATGTGTCCCGCGGTCACCCTCACATTCTTCCTTTCTTTTCAATATTTTTCTTTTTGCATGACTCTCTTTAAATATATGTATTCATATGCTTCCTCCTTTTCTCCTTTGTGAGGCTCAATCAAACTCCTTTTAATTGCCTTCGCTTTTATTTCTCATTTCGTCGGTGTTCTCTTCTTCTTCCATGTTTCCTCAATTCTTCCCTATGTTTTCCAAGAAACAAACAACGATTCCCATTATTCCATTAAATGAGAGAGAGAAAAATTCCAAAAATAAAAAACCCCACGTTTCTTCTTCATTCATAATCAAGCCTTACATCCTTTACAATTCCTTTATTCTTCTTTCTTTCATTCTTTGGTTTCTAATTCTCTTCCTTTGTTTCCCAACGTCAACACTCACGAACTCCGACAACAAAACTAACCATTTGGTCCCCACTTGCGACGGAGGTCCATATGTCTACATCTACGACTTGCCGCCCGAGTTTAATATCGGCCTTCTCCAAGACTGCCGCCACCTCAACGTCTATACTGACATGTGTCCCCACGTGGCAAATCGCGGCCTCGGCCGCCAAGTCTCCACCGTCTCCATCGCCGCCAATAGTTGGTTCGCCACCCATCAGTTCATAGCCGAGATGATCTTTCACGCGCGTATGGAGAAGCACCCGTGTCGCACACGCGATCCCAACATTGCTAATTTATTCTACATCCCTTTCTACGGTGGACTACACGCGTCCAGCAAATTCCGTGAACCGAACATCACGGAGCGGGACGCGCTCGCCGTTCGATTAGTTGACTACATTCAATCAAAGCCCACGTGGCGGAAGAATAACGGACGTGATCATTTCCTAGCACTAGGAAGAACCGCTTGGGACTTCATGAGGAATAATGCAAATGGGCCGGACTTCGGGGCGAATTGTTTGCTGAACCTAAACGCGGTCCAAAACATGTCGGTGTTGACCGTGGAGCGAAACCCATGGACCGGGTCGAACCAATTCGGTATACCTTACGCGTCTTATTTCCACCCGTCCACGTCGGTTGAGATGGTGACGTGGCAAAATAACATGAGGCAATCGAAGCGGCCCCACTTGTTTACCTTTATCGGGGCCCCACGTAAGGGGTTGGAGAAAGCTGCTATACGGGACGACATCATACAACAATGCGACATGTCGTCCAAATGCAAACTCGTGAATTGTCGGGGGGAACAGGGGAAGGAATGTTACGATCCAGGGCAGGTTTTGAGAATAATGAGCGAATCGGAATTTTGCCTGCAGGCTCCGGGGGATTCGTTTACTCGGCGGTCGACGTTCGATTCGATACTGGCGGGTTGTATTCCGGTGTTCTTCTCGCCGCACACGGCGTACACGCAGTATTTTTGGTACTTGCCGGAAAAGGCAAGGGATTATTCTGTGTACATCGATGAAAAAGGGGAAGGAAGGAAGAGGATTGAGGAAGAGCTTTTAAAGATACCGAGAGAAAAAGTGAAGAAAATGAGGGAAAGGGTTGTGAAATTGATTCCGAAAATAACGTATAAGCACCCCAATTCCACTGATTTTCGGTTCAAAGATGCCGTTGATGTTGCTCTTGCCGCACTATCCAAGCGCGCTTCGTCTTCAGGGGGCGTGGGCGGCGGCGACGATATGTCCTGATTGAATTATTTACTTTGTATTTTGTAGAGAATAGAGATTGTTATTTTTTTTGGGGGTGGATTTACACCTGGAGATTCCTAACAAGAATAATTTCCTCATACATTCTGTTACGATTATGGCATAGATTTATTTAAATTTGAATCTCGAATATGTTCGAGTTCATTTTGACAATCTTGAAATTTTCTATTTAAAGAAAGAAAGTGTAAATGTGAAATTTCTATCATCTACTATTTCCATTTCCAAAAATTAAATATTTGTTGTAATGCATATTTTATGTTAAATTATAAATTGTCAATCGTTGGATATATTAAACCCTTTTACAAATTTTAATTAGTGGTAATCAAAATTTTAATTGTTAAATGTTAATTTTCAATGAAAAAGTTTATGAAAATATTAATAAAATGTCAACGTCTAAAAAATTATATAAATAGAAAAATATCAATATGCAATTTTTAAATAACATAAAAAAGAAAATATCAAATTTTCAGTTATTAATAATTTAAGTGAGGACTTGACAGTTTACCTAATTAAAAAACTATCAAAAATCCGAAATCAGCATTCATGTAAGAAAATGATAAGATTGGAATATGCCGTTTAAATATTAAAAAAAATAAAAAAAAAAAAAAAAAAACTGGGAATTCTCTATGTACACAAGCCTGTAATAATCAATCACTCTGAGGGAAAGAAAAAAAAAAGGGAGAAATCTTCTAGACATTCCTAATTCATTTTCTACAGTTGGGGATTGGATTGAAGAATAAATTTGGGGGAAACAAAACCATGAGAGAGAGAGAGAAAGAGAAAGAGAGTAGTAAGAACAAAAAGAGATTCAAGTTTTACATTTTGAACAATGATCAGAAAGATGACTTCTTCAGAGCCTGCTTGAAATAATAACTCACTTTGTATAGAGTCAGCTGCTTTGTGATTCCTCTTAATTTATGCTTCATTCTCAGCAAACTGCACATTGCATCCATATGCTACATCTCTGTATCAAATCAACTTTCTATTCAAAATTTCTATGCAAAACATAAACACATAAAAAAACAGTAGCAGTACTGACAAACCATCTACTAGAATTGGAGTTCAACACATTGCAACTCAATTACCCAGAATAAATGAGTTCAAAGGTACCTTTGATTGAAGATTTATCGTATTTATCTTCATCCTTCCAATCGCAATCTTCATCGTCATCCTCTTCGTCCCCCATTTCGTCCCTTCCATCATTACCAATATCACTTTCACTGGCTGTTTCCCATTCAGAATCATCAGTCTCTCTACCATAGATATCACCAGCACCATCTTCACATTGGACATTTCCATGTTTAATAGCTGCCTCCCGGAATAACCAAGCTGCACGCATCTGCTTCTTAACGAGTCGCTCGGCGTAATCAGGAACCTTGTTTTGCCTTAATGAAAGATCAGGGTCATTGGACTGAGAGCACTCATTTATGAATAATATGGCATCCAACAAGCTTTCTTTGGCCAGGCCAAGCATATCATAGGCCTGAGCTCTTCTCCAAAGACTTTTAGCATGACGGTTTACGGGATTGTGAAGACAAAGAGCACGTGTGGCATCACCAATGGCAGCCAAGGGCTGCTGCAACAGCAGATAACACTGGGCACGGTTACTGTACAAAACGACTCGTTCCTTTTTGGATCTCATGGGACATAATGCTAGCGCTTCAGAGTATTTGGATGCAGCTGCAGATATATTTCCTGATGAAAACATTGAATTTCCTTCAAGCTTGATTACGAGTGCTGCAGCCTGCTTGATTCGGAGATCCTCTTTTGGCATATTCTTTTCCCACTTGAGTCTTTGCCTTGATTTTAATAGTTCTTCAATCTGTTCCTTTGTGCGATTGCTGATAGAATTGCGTCCGGCCCCTTGTGATTGGACGCATTCCTGAAGAACATTAATTATAGATTCTCCCAGTTTCCTGTGATCGCCCAGAGATGATATCTCTGCAAGATCCAGAAGTGTAGGTGCAGCTTTGTCGATCACCTGTGAATACAATGGCATAGTTAAGAGTTGACCACACTCCAAGCTAAAACTGGAAAGCTATTGGGCTTAATATGTTAAATGCAATCTATATTTGAATATCTTAAAGTGATTTTGGAGCTACAGTCCAAATTTCCAAGAAAGCATCACTGGATCAGATAAGACATTATGGTAACTACTAACTAGCATCACTGACAGTGAGAACAGTGGACGAAATGGAGTTTTATCATAGTTAAGTTGCCAAATACTTTTTGGAGCTAATTAGCAATTTAACTATTTTAGTGATTCAATTCAACTTGTGTAACAGATAATCACAAGAAACATTGAAAAACAAAGTATTTTTTTAATGTGAAAAGCAAAGAGAGATGGATATCAACCTTATGACTTGTATTTGGATCCTGAAGCAACCACATCAGACAGTCAATTGCCATAGACTGCCAATCGTCTGAAGAGCGTGCAATGTTACACAATGCTTCAATAATACTGGGACAGCTAGCAACAGGTCCCCTACCAAGTTTATGATGGCAGATTGTTCTTAATAAACCAATACCAGCTGGTGAATTTTCGTTTACGAGACCACCCCACATGCCAGGTAGCTTTACTAGGAATTCGGGCTTGCATATAGTTGGAAGAAACTCGGGTTTGAATGCAAAGCAATTGATGAGTTGTAAGGACCAACACTGTAACTGACTGGCCCATTCCTCTGCCTTCCTGGATTCCATTTCGACCCCGCCCATTCCACGAGTAAGCAGATCACAGTGGTAACTAAGCCTTCTGTCCACATATTGGTAAAAGTGAGTATAAACAATTTCAAGAGAACTCATTGCCAGTTGAATTGAGAGCTCGAGTATCTCGGCATGACTAGCCACAGCAGGAAAAGTACTTGTGTATGTAGCTAGATGACCGAGGGCACGAACAGCTACCCTCTGCTCAACCCAAGTTAATCTTCCCCTCAGAAGTTCAACGAGTGGCGGAATCACCCCAGCATGCACAGCACTTTCAGCAAACTCCTCCATGTTCATCGTGTAGGATCCAATGATATGCGCAGCGTAATATGGAATATAAATGTTCTGGTCGTGAGAAAGCCAGCGGCGATTTTTCAGTCCCTTCCATATAAGTGCAGACATACATTCAAATATCCCCAATTCGATAAATTCAGGATCATTAGGATGTGCCATTGCTGTGTTCCAAAGGCCACTAATAGGGAGAACTTGACCATCATCATCTTGAGAAGGAAGTTCTCTAAAGAATTTCAAGATACTAGCTCTACGCTTACTAGGATTTCCTTCTTTCATGACGCAAAAGAAACATCCTGGATAAGGACAGTCTGTAGATACTTTCTCCATACTCAGCAACTACTGAAGTATCAGAAGGGCAACAACTAAAGTCTCATTACTGAGTTGGTTCAAACAAAATCAACAAAACTGCAGATAAAATAAGAAGGTAGCAGAATATCAGACACACAACAATTCACCTAAACCAAACAAACAGTATCAGCAAGAAAAATTCAAATCTTTTCTACCCTTTCACAATATCGCATCTTTCTTTCTGTTTCATTCATTAGGCAGAACCCATCTCATCAAGCAAATACATGAAATTTTAACATTCATATGCCTCGCCAAAATTGGACAGATTTTTACAGAACAAGAAATTACTGTCTAGAGCATACCGTACAAGCAGTCTAAGGCTAATCGTGTAGAACCAAATCGAGTTAAACTTAAAAACCCACAGTGGGTACTAAAAAAGGTATCAATATTTTCAAATGGATTGACATGGAAATTAGAAATCCACATTCAATGAAAACCACCCATTAAGATAAGCCACCATCAACAGAGGGTGAAAACGAAATTATATAAATCAGGCAGCTTTCCAGATCAATGAAGAATTGGGTCACGTTACTTTTCAACAACAAAATTGTACTGAAAAGAAGAGTGAAATTGACCCAAAAATTTAGAAAAAAATAAGCTGAAAAAGCAACTGACTTGATTCTACCATATCCCTATAGTTGCGCTTGTTATGCGTACACAGATCTGAAGGCGACAGCTTTAAGCGAATAGAAACGTTAAAATTAAAACCCATGATCAAAAGTCCAAGCCCAGACAAAAAAAAAAAAAAAAAAAAAAAAAAAAAAAAAGACCCAACCGAAAATTGGGTAATTTGAAAGTAAAGAAAATTTCTCAAGAACGAAAATAAAGAAGCAACTAGGATTTAAACATTCTGTATCTTTTCCAGACATTGAGGAAGCATAATTAGAAAACAATGAAATAGCAGGTTCGAAGGAGATACCTCGGAGCAATAAAAAAAATGATAGAAAAAAAGAAAAAAAACTGCTTGTAGTTGTAATAAGCTGAGTAAGGAGGTAGTAATCGTCAGCGACAACGAGGAAAGGCAAAGGGGAAAAAGAAAAATTCAAAATTTTGTATATAAGAAAGTGTTTTGGTTTTGATTTGATTCAATTCAGAGCTCTCTGCTACAAAAATGAGGACTGATGAGAAGGAAGAAAGAGAGAGGGAAGATGGTGGTGGGCGATACGACGACGTTTTGGCGTTTTGATTCCGACAATCAAGAAGATCTCACAATGTAATAGCTAAGCGCTGTCAATGCTAAAATTTTTAATTTCCACAAACAACAAAAAAATAGGCCCACGCGCACTAGAGTGGAATCTGACGTACAGTTCTGATGTCACACGTGAGAGTGTGTTTCCAGTCTCCCACTAAAAATGGGTGCTGGGAACCAACGCGAGCAAGAGCGCGTGAGAATATTGTCGCAAAAAGGTTTATGTTTTGAGAGAATAAGATGGGCCCAGTGGGCCAGCTTGATTTTTTCCATTATTATTACGGTTTTTCCTTTTAGTTTCCATGGCTGGCCCATTTCCTTACACGCCTGTCAATTTTACCGTTTCGAATTGAGGGAGATAAAATTACATAAATATCCCTGGAATGTTCCAAAAACTTCAATACGAAAAAGAAGTAAAATGAGTAAATGAAAGAACTGCCTACCCCAACCCAAGTACTTTATGTAAGTTGCTCTGTCACACGGCAGTGGCGTGTGGGCATTATTTTATTATTATTATTATTATTATTATTATTATTATTATTATTATTACCCAATATTTATAAATGAGAGTGGTAATGAATTGAATTATTTCTTCCCAACTTAAATGAGTGATGAAATGAGATGTTTATTATTGCGATGATGAGAATATAATTTGGGGAAGTGGAAAAAGTGAAACCTAAATAGAAAGTTTTATAATTTGTGAACGAAGATGGAAGGAACAAAAATGATGGAGTTTTAGAATTAAATTCTTTGCCAAATCAAGTGGGATTGGGATGTTAGACAACTCGAACGTTTGTAAATGGAAATTGGAAATTTGGTTTGTCTTTTTTAAAAAAAAACAAAAAACAAAATGATTTATGAAAAAGAAAATTGTTAATTAGAGTAATGGAAACATGAAATGAAGAAATTAGAAGGGGGAAGAGAAATGGATGGGGAAGGTTGAAGGGAAGGAGGGGACAGAGGAAGGTGGAAGGTGGAAGGTGGGGCCAGAGAGAGGCAGGGGAGCGCACTATATAAAAGGAAGAAGACAAAGTGGTACGTTGCGAGATGGACATGTGTTGGATGGATGGGTTTGGTGTTTTGTTATTTGAAAATAATATAAGAAGATATGTGATTAATTTGTATTTGGAAAATAGGAAAGGGGAAGGGAGGGGTTTGAATATGAACGTGAAGGAAAAATGAAAGGAAAGTGGGGAACGCAATGTTTATTCAGGTGAGTGAAGGGAATCTTGAAAGGGATGTCGCTTTCATTGAAATGAGGAGCAAATGGTGAGGTAATAGAGCGGCAGAGTTGGGGATTCGTTTTTAAAGGAAGGGGACCAGTGCCTTTCTCTTCTATTTCTCTTTGAACCAATATTCAGCAACACCCAACACCAAACTCCCTCCGCTTTCTTTTTTAAAAGGCTTAAATGAAAAATCATGTTTGAAATGGAATGAAAAGTGGTATTTTGCTTGCCTCGTTACTTTGTGAATTTACTTATTTGACCCTAAGAAACACCTACGTGTTGCCATTAAGAAGTTTCCTTGATCCTCAATATTCGATGCTCTATGCTATATATTTGATGCTTGATGGTTGCTACTCAATACTCGATACTCTATGCTTTATGATCTATGCTTGATTAAAAAGTTCACTCGATGCTCTACGCTCTATGCTTAGTGTTATATGTTTGCTATTCGATTTGCGATGCTCAAAGAAACACATAAAAAAAAAAGAAGAAGAAGAAGAAGAAGAGGAAATGCAAAAATAAATAAATAAGGAGAATTTTTAAAAATATAAAAATAAAGGAAACTATTTATAAAAAATAGCAAAATTTTTAGATAGTTGTGATAGATGCTGATAGATTCTATCAGTGATAGAAATGATAGAAGTCGATCACTGATAGATGCTGATAGAAGTTTATCAATGTTTTTTTTTTTTTGTTATTTTCTGTAAATAATTTGACATTTTTTCTATATGTGAAAATTTCTCAAAAAATAATGCAAAAAAAAAAAATGAGAGAAGAAACACAAAAAAAAAAATATAGAAGAAAAAATGAAAAAGAAAAAGTTACAGACGAAGAAGGAAAAATGATACATTTAGAGTTAAAGTGGTAATTTCACATGAAGGCGAAAATTTATTGATTTTAAAAGTTGAGTTAATTTTCATTTCAACCTTGAAAAAGTTCTCAATACAATTATTCCAAGTCCCTCATCTACCCATTTGGGCCCCCAACATTTTTTCTCCCTTCTATATGGACCTCTTCCACTCATTTGGGCCTTCAAAATTTTAATTTTTACCTATCAATAAATCTTAGAACTATTTACTTTCTAATAGAACATTTTTTTAATTAAAAAATCGCTTTCTATACATGTTTCATGAAACTTCAATTAAAGTTGATAAGAAAAAATATATGATTTTTCTAATATTAGTCCAGCTTAATTTTGTGTAAAGCTTGTTCTTTTCTAATGAAACTAGTGAGTATGGAAATTTCTATTTTTAGTGTTTTGTTAAATTTTGGTCAATGTAGTGCAAAATTAATATACTACATAGTTATATCTTGCAAGTTATGTTTTAAGTCTAAGATTTAATTTTTCTCAAAAAAAAAAAATAAATAAAATAAAAAGTCCAAGATTTAATTCGAATGAAATTGAAGGTTTATGGTAAAAGTTGTTGGAACTTGACCGGCTTAAGAGTAAAAATTGGTTTTTTTTTCCTACATGTTTTAATCCTCCCCAACTTTTGAATTTTTTTTTCAGTGTAGACTGTGTTTAAAATATTTTAATTTAAGTAAGTTTGAACTAACAATTTTTTTTTTCAATTTATTATTTCATAGATTACTGAGAACGTAGAAATCTGTTGATTATAAACTTACTGGACATAGGAGAGAATTTTTTGGACGAGAAAATAAAAGTTGAAACTTTCTAACCGTTTATAAGAAGAGTTGGAGAAAAAAAATTAGAAATCTTTCTCTCTTTTGATTACATTTTTCCTCCTAAAAGAATAATTACTTCATTCATCACAGTATTATGGAAGTAAGCTTAACATCGATTAATTGAACATTTAACAAGAATTAAGAATTGAAAAATCTTAAATCATAAGAAACTAAATATATTTAGCCTTAAAAACGCACAAGTGTTACTATATAGTATTTATATTCATATCTTGAACACACATGACATTGCTTCATTTGTCAACTCGATGATCTTTTAATTTAACTTAGAAGCATTTGCATTTGTTTGACATCTTTGATATTAATTTAAATTTTCGCTGCAAGAAATTATTTCATTTACAATAAAATAATTAGACCCTAACTTCTTGTGGTAGCTGTCAAATATGATTCTGCATAGAAAGATGACGGAAAGAAGTAAAATTATTATTGAATGACTAAGACATGTTATATATATATATATATATATCAACATGACATTAAAAATAATATAGTGAAGAATAAATAATAGAGAGAATATTAATAGATCTTGCGACTTGAGAGATGTTTTTTTTTTCTTTCTTTCTTTTTTGTTATTAGCAATAAAAGTTTCAGAATAAGGACATAAGAAATGTGCAAATCAGTAAACTGGTAACAATTATACTAAAAAACAAAGAAGAAAAAAAAATGTCAAAATTGGGATATGAATGCACACCTAATCCTCCATTAAACATTATTTGTCAGTACTGAGCGGACGCGTTTCTATTGTTGACTCTTTGACTTCAAACACAGTTTGAAATTGCCATCATCTTTTGACCTTCAATTAGTTTATAATTTAAATATATATACTTTTAATTCTTTCATTTTCACAAAAAGACATTAGACAAATAGATGGTTTGATGACATGAATATTGCAATTATAAACGAAAATGGCTAAAACAAGTTGTTTTGAAAAAAAAAAAAATTCTTAAAAGAAACCAGTGGTTTCTTGATTTTTATTGGAATCCTATATTACACCTACTTAAATGTTGGTTGTTTATTTATTTTTTACCATATTTAGTTTGGAAAAATAAAACTACTTCAAAAATTGATAATACAAATTTTATGGTATGGACTTATATAGAACTTCTTTGATTATTAGGGTTTGCAATCCCAACACGGAAAATATTGCATTTCAATTTGGTTTTTTTTTTTTTTTTTTTTTTTTTTTTATATGTGAAAAAAAATCATGAATTAGTACAAACAAAAGAAACTTGAAACATTTGAACAATTTATACTTCTACCCATCGAAAGCAACCAGCCTAAAAAAAAAATTCAATATGAAGACGTACGTCTTCTTTGGCATATGGAATATCATCAAATCATTTTTATTTGTTATTGGTTTTTTAGATAGTTTAATTTACTAATTGTCGAATGAGAATGAAAAACGTTTGTTTGTTAAATCATAAACACGTACAATAGAAGTAACTATTGTTTTAGTTTATAAATGGATAAAAATTGTTATTGTTGTCATTAGAATGTCTATTTAATTTCATCCAATTCAAACTCTATTCAAACTCAATTATACCCGACAAGTCCCGGACTATACTAGTACTAGTACTAGCTTCTCTCTTAATTGAGGCCAACCGTATTAAATTATTATTTCTTAACAAAATTCAAGCAACAACGAAATTTAACTACTTTTTTTCTTGGTATTTTGTAACTATCTGAGTTATTGTCCCTTCATTTATGGCCTATAGTTGGAAATTGACGTTGCAAAATTGCTTCTCACTCACATCGTGCAAAAACTCTAAAGTTCTTCCACTCTCCATCTTAAAAAAACAATGATGATCCGTGAAAAAATTTTAAACAACTGGATTATTTAAGTTTTTTTTCTTCTTTTTTTTAAGGTTACTCTGGGCAAGACCCGAAGCCCAAACGACCCAAACCCAAAGAAAATTGGGAGGCGATGTGGAAAAATAAGCATCCCAAAAGAGAAAAAGTCAGAGCCTCTAATTCTGGATTGACCGATTGAACCATTAAATATATATATCAATCGAAAAATAATCAAGTTGTGGTCGATCTGACGCCTGCAGCCTCGAGCACGGTAATTGCCTTGACATCACTAGAACGTAACCACAAGCGTTGAAAGTCATTATAAACAGCCCCGATTGACGACTCAAAGGGAAAGATTAAGTAATTTCTAAAGAAGTGTCATGTACTTATTTTTGTGTGCTTAGATGAACTATATATTCGTTGTATTAACTAGGAGTGCAACAAAAAATTGAAAAGTTGAAAAACCAAGTTTGTTTTGGTTTTTTAGTATAAAATTGGACATTTTAATTTGTATTTGGAGAAAACAAAAAAATATTAGTTGGGATAAGTTTTTTTTTTTATTGGAAAACTAATCAAAACCGAACTGAATCAATGGTATATATATACCCTTCAAAATAAACTCTAATATTAGCTATCTTTTAATATTTTAATTATTATGGTGCATATATAATCGTTATTGTTTTAAAAAAATACCAATTATTATTGAGTGTGTATGTTTTTTATTTAGAAAAGTGCCAAGAAAAAAATAAAAATGTCCAATTTCAATCTCGGAAAAAAGAAATAAACCCAATTTTAGTTTAAAAATATAAAAAAGAATCAAATTCAAAACAAAAGTGGAAATAAAAATAAAAAATTTGGAAAAAGAAAAGAAAATACCAAAAATTAGAACAAAAAAATTTGTTATTTATTAGACATCGGTCTAAATCTCTTCTTTGTAAAATCATTGATTTGGTTTGGTTATTAGTTAGCATCAAAATTTACAAAACTGGATACTATACTATTAGAGAGATCTTTGGAGCCGAAAAGCAAGACAAGACTAAGAAAATGAGGCTGGAGATGGAAACTACGTGGAGGCCGCAAGGACGACGGATCTATAGGAGATCCAGAGGCCAACATTTTAAAAAAACGAAGGTGTAGAAGTAAATTGAAAAAGAATGATTAAAGTTGCATAATAGCACCGACATTGGAAGTTGGAAGAAAGAGCGTAACGTATGTAATTGTATGAAAAGGTAAAGTCTAAGTGTGGGAACTATTAATGCTGAGAGAGAGAGGCAAACTGGAGAAACAAACAAACAAACAAACAAACAAGCTGCTGAATTTGCATTTAACTCACTACCCGCATTTCAACACTCCCTCAAAAGTCGGTGATGCATAAAATAATATCTAACCCCCAATCGCATCGTAGCCACCGACACACAACGCTTTCTCATCTTCTAAAACTGACAAAATCCACATCTCCTCCCATTCACTCTCTTCTCTCCTTAATTTACCATTCCAAATGGGCCCTCAAAACTAACTTCCTTTTATTTCTATCCCTTTAATTAATAAACCATATCACGGATTCAGACTTCGAATCTTTCACTACCAAAACCCAAAAGAAATAACTACTTTTCATTTTCAGTTTTCATCTTCTTTGCAACAGTAATGTAATGTAAATTTGTAATAGAATAATAGAATATAGCCTACCCCAATGGCACCCTACCCTTCTTTTCTTTTGGTTTTGGCCATTTGGTGCGCTATAATCCCCAACATTAAACAGTAACAGATTCAAAACGGAAGAAGAAGAAGAAGAGGAAGACTATTATTGGTCTTGGTCACAACCAATAATAATTTTTAAAAACTAAATTCCACACTTAATTGAATTGAATCGAATCAACTCTTCTTGCCCTCTGCCCCGTCTTCTTCCAAGTAAGCTTTCTTCCTCCTCTCCGCCCCGGCGAACCCGCAAATCACCAGGAAACACGTGGCATAAATCCCATGAATTTTCCAGTTCGTCCTCGGTGGCTGGTGTAGAACCATCCTGTGGAACACCGATACATAGTAATGCAACCCCACCGCATACCCGACGAAGGTTTGGGCCAGGCCCAACATTCTCGAGCCCAGCCCACAATCCGTCGAGAACACCAGCACCAGGTACATCACCAGAAGCAGCAGATACAAGATGTATCCAAGGGTTTGCATCACCTGCAGGCAAATGTAGGTGGATTGCGAGGTGGAGTAGAAAAATTTGAGGGGCTCCAGCCCAGTCACCACCGACGATAAGCAGAGGATACCGAAGTAGATTGCGAGGTAGACTTGGATGAATATCAGGAGCTTTTGGAGTGAGAAATAAGCCTTGATCCGATTGAATAAAAGACTCACCAAGATTAACGGAATCAAAATGAATGCGAAAGAAGTTAGGGAAGCGATAGTGGAGGCATATTTGTTACCCACGATGGGTTTGAATCCCATTGTCATTTGTTTGTTGGCTTTCGTAATGTATGCCTTGGAAGTAGTGGAGATTTTCGCCAGGTCTGGGATCAAAGTTTTCTGAAATTTCGTGGGTAGATCTCTGAACTCCGATACCAAATCGTCTTCTTCATCATCGTCAACCCAACTGGGCTTTTTCGCCTGTGCTTGTTTCTTGGGTTTTTCCTCATTCGGTTTCTTCTCTGATTTCTGCTCCTTCTTTGGTTTGTCTAGATGGGTGGTTTGGGATTGTTTTGAGGAACTGGGTGTCGTCGTTTTGTTCTTGGGCGTGCTTAATTTGAGTGGATCTGAAGATTTCTTAGCAGAGAATGACGTGGTTTTGGTAGAATTGGAGGATTTCGATGTGGAATTGAGCTTCTTGAGCCCAACCTTGGAGAGGATGCCGCCGGATGTCAGTTTGGTGGAATTCGTAGCCTTACCAAGCGTAGTCTTGTTCTTCGTAGACAAATTGTTCTTAATGAGCTTGGTCTGGTTTTTCGAGGATTGGGTAGGAGCTTTAATGAGCTTGTTCTGAGTTTTGGTGGGTAAGGCATCACTGGACTTTTTCTTCTTCGGCTCAACCTCTTCCACCGACTCCAAAATTCTTCTCCCTCTCCGAAACAATTCTCCATTTCGAGATTCAGATGCGGCGCGCACACACAAAAGAAAAGCCGAAGCAAAAAGAACCAAAAGAAGAAAGAGCAGAAATACCTTTGTGGCTCTGAAATTCCCAAATCGAGCCATTTCTGAAATCTGGGTTCTTCTCTGCAAGAGTGGATTAGAGTTCAAACATAAATTGGAGAGAGTATTTGCATTGAATTGGGATGGAGAATTTGAAGAGTGAGTGAAGTAGAAGGAAGTAGGAAGAGAGGGAGAGGATTTCAATGCAAAAGGGTGGGGAGGAGGAATTACAATTTTAAATAGGTCAGCGTCACATGGAGATGGAATGGCGCAAAGCAAAAGAAAGCAGAATTTACATTTCACAATAAACACTACAAGAAGAAGCACTTTTAGTCTACGCGTTTTCACTTGTCTCGTGGCTGGCTGCTCCCATCTCTTTTCGTGATCAATTATTTTGAAAACATTAGCATCTTTACTCGTCTCCTTTTGACAAATTAAACTAATTATTTTATACTTAATTCTTCTTTTAAAACAGTGTACAACTACAAATAACCTACTTTTTTAGTATTGAAATTACAATATGGGTCATGATAAGTTACTAATATCAACTATGCTAAGTAATCAAAATCAAATAGCCTTTCCTCTGAATCTTTTCTCCATCATTGTAGCATAATATTTCCTTTTAAGAAATAATATACAAGAATTATGGCGTAGATTGATTAAGGGCTACAATTATTGCCTTGTCTAAATCACTAAAAAAAATCAAATATAATGAATGAATTATTTTTAACTTTATTTATTATGATTAAGATTGATTTGTCTATTTCACACTGTAGTAAATTTTAGGTCAAAGTTTATAAGAAAATGAGTCATTTTAGTGACAAAGGATTGTGATAATAGAATTTTATTAGATTGAAAATGATGGCTTACTACACATCAAATAATTAATTTCCACCCTTCAAAAAAAATCAAATTTTACTTATAAACGTAGATAAGTTTGTTAAATTTGACTTCAACAGGTTATAAATACCTTTACTCTATTGGCTATTGTACAAAAAAAAAAAAAAAAAAAAAAAAAAAAAGAAATGGTGTGAATATTTTAGTTAGTAGTGTATAATATTGTCCGTTCAAAATTGTATTTGCGAAGAAAAAAGAAATTAAAAGTGACATTGGTTTTCTTCAGTGGTAAAAGAAAACAATGAGGGTCATAAATATTTATTGATATGTGGATATTTTGAATGAGTTGAAGATAAGTGGGAATATCTTTGGCGTTTGACTGGGAGTTTGACTAAGTGAGTAAGGACGAACATGTTAGGCGTCGGAATCGTGAGCTGCCACCCATTTATGGTGTGACCATTTTGTTCAACCTCTAATCTCCCACCAACCATTCTGTTCCTTTTTTTCACAATTACAATTACCAATTTGTACGTACCTAATTTATATTTCTAAATTTTTCATTCATCATTAACGATATTTAAATGAAACACTGCAACGAATTTTTCATTACTTCATCACCCATTGACGTTGATAACAATATTTAATTTTATGATATCATTATTGATCTTTCTGGTTAACTATTTTGATATGACTCACTTTGACTTAAATTAGGTAGTAGACTATTATTAATGTACTGAAATTTGTTTTATTCCGTAAAAATTGTAGGTTAAATTAATAGTTTAGTCACTTTTAACTTTAAAATTTGTATTTGTTTGGTCCCTTAACTTTCAATAATAGTTAATAGATTGCCAAATTTTTAAAATTATATTTAACTGCACTTTAAACTTTCATTATCACGGTCTAATAGGTCATTGAAATTTTTTATTATTTTAAGATATAAATTCAAATTTTATATCTAATTAAATCTTAAACTTTTAATTATATCCAATAGATCTATAATTTAAAACGAAAATTCAAAAACTAAATTGATAAATTTTAAAGTTTAAGATAAATAGATATAGGACTAAATTTATAATTTAATATAAACTAATATATATTATTATTAAAAAAATAAAATTATACGGTTGTTTTCTCTCTCACACAATATTCGAATGTTAATTAATAATAGATTCATCACTATTAGGTCTGATAAATAATTTTCCTAAGTGACTGATGGCTCATTTTGTGATTTTTTTAAAGTACAATAAAATTAGGTTGTTAACACTCTTTGTATTGTAAAAAAAAAAAAAAAAAAAAAAAAAAAAAAAAAAAAAAAAAAAAAAAAAAACTTTTTTTTTTTAACAAAAACACACTCTTTGGCATTCTAAATAACTAGGAGTACATGTTTCTCAAAAGAATATATAGTATTAGTATTGTATTTTGTAGCCTAAATTTACAATATATGAAGAAGACATAAAATATGGTAACAGATTGATTAATTATGCCTCTTTTCTTTTATTTCACCACAACGTTTGTAATATCATATACTGTAAAAAAAATATTTAAAAATATATATTCTCTAAAAAAAAAAAAAAAGTTTATCAGACACTTGGATGAGATAATTCTCTAGTCTCTACAATTTTAGTTTTGGGCGGGCCCACCAGACTTACCGTTAACCTGTAAATCCGGGATCCAAACGAGGATCCTAAGTTATGGGCCCCACGTGGGACTGTGGTACTCTGCGGACGTTCGTTCCTGAGAAAATGAGAGTAAATACAACAATGGAAACTTTTAACCGTCTGATCATCGTGGGAGGGACCCTTCTACAATCTACAGTGAAGAGATCTGTCTTTTTTTTTTTTTTTTTTTGGGTAAACAAAGAAGAAATCTGATGATGATTATTATATTTATGACTCCATTAATTAGATTTCCAAAACGACAAAGGAAGGGACCAAACAACCACATCCAAATTTAGGCCTCTGATTTTCTCTCCATGTGACAAATCCAAACCTCTATTTAATCCTTTTTTTTTTCTTTAAACATTCATGGAAACTCTCCTTCTATGTATACCAATTCCCATCTCCCACCTATTTTTCATAATACAGCAAGTTAGAGATATAAAGTTTGAAACCTTTGACTTTAAAGATAAGAGTATATAACAAATATTATGTATTACGAATAAAATGACAACAAATATAAACTCAATTTATAAGGGAAGAATTATAATCCAACTATTATATAACCTTGGTTTGATGTTGAATCTTCATTTTCACCTATATATATATATATATGATAATTAAGTTTTGAAATTTCAATACTAATATTAGTTATCTTAAAAGTTGATTTCACTGATTGGTCCATTTTAGAATGGAGGAGCAAAAGGTAATATGAATGTGAAAGGGAGGAAAAAGTGGAAAGGGAAAAGAGGGGTTACTTTTTTAGAGGCACTTTAATGTGGATCATAAATATGATTGAAGGTGGGTTATGTCTCCATGTGCACCACTAAATGAAGAGATTGCTTATTACTGGTTATTTTACTTGAAAATGAAAAAGATAGGGCAGAGCTATTTCATAATAAAGCCCTTTAGTTTACATAACATTCATCGTTACCTATTATTTCTCTCTCATTAAATTCTAAATCTGTGGAGACCATATTTCTTGGAAGTTTTTTTTTTTTTTTTTTTTATATACATATATCTTTTATATTTGAGAAAGTTTGTTTCTTTGGAATTTCAGTTCATTTTAAAAAATTACTTAAACTGATTTTAGAAAATATGTTTAGTTTTTTAAAATACCATAGACAATTTGAATTTGTTAGTGTTCTTTTAGATTAAAAAAATTAAGTATTTATTGTTCACCCCAGATTTCGAAAATAAAATTTAGTTTGTAGAAATGAAATTTGATTTTATTGATTTATAATCATTGGGAATGATTTGTGAGTTTGATGATCTTCTTGAGAGATCGACTTGGGCTTGTTGATCATTTGGATGATTGACCATTGGGTTTGATGATCAATGATCGACCATTGGGTTTGATGATCAATGATCGACCTTAGATTTGTTGATTAGTTTGGATCGACCTCTGACTTTGATCGGCTTTAACCGACTTGGATCTGCATATAAGTTTAATCTTCTGAATCAGATTGCTCGTGGCTCTTGTAGACTATGGTTTTTGATTCCAATGCTAATGACTCAATGGATGTCTCAATGCTCTCCTAAATGAAGGGTGACTCGTCTATTTAGTAAGTTTTGGAGGGAAACCTTGTATGGGTTTGGGCTTGACTTTGGGTCCAACTTTTGAGCTTAAGCTTAATTCAATCTTTTTTATTTGGCTTTTATTTAAATAAGATGGATCAATGCCTAGATGAGCGATGTCATTTGATTGGCTAACTTTCATGCCTTTTGATTTAATTTGAGGGCCGATGTAAGTTTGTAATTTGTCTCGAATTTATTTGTGATTGGCTGAAATTTCTCAATCATTATTACTTAATAAATTTACTGATTATATTAGAAATTTTACTTAATATAGTAGTGATACAAGATTAATAACATTATTTGTGATTGGCTGAAATTTCTCAATCATTATTACTTAATAAATTTACTGATTATAAATTTACTTAATATAGTAGTGATACAAGATTAATAACATTCAAGAATTTTTTTAACAATAATAATAGAAAAAACTTTTCAAGTGAACAAAAAAAACGAGTATAATATTAGAAATTTTAAATCTACCACTAGTATCATTGACTAAGGATGTGTTTGATTTAACTTTTAAATGATACTTATTATTTAAAAGTAGTTGAATACTTTAAAACAATTTTTTTTTTAAAAAAATATTTTTTTCTCTAATCAATTCAAACAAGCACTAAATTATTTGTATCACATAAGAGAATAACTATCTAATATTGTGTTAATAAAGTAAACATAGCTCTAATTATCATGTACTATCTTCCTTTAGTTAGAGGTTCAAAACTTCATTCCTCGATTTGTTGTACTAAAAAAAAAAAAGCAATGTCAATGGTGAAATTATGGTTGATCTAGTGGTGTAGCATGACAATTCAAAATATATAAAAGAAAGCAGTTTAAATCAAATTTGGTACAGATCCTTAACATATCAAAAAGTAAAGAAAAGAATAATGCACATTAGATGGTGAATGCAATTAATGACTTATTTGGAAGAGATTCTAAAATGGTTAAAATGACAAATTTGGAAGAGATTCTAAAATGATTAAAATCACTCTTGTCATTTTTAAGTTTACTAAAATATTTTTAATCATTTAAAATCAATTTTGATAGTATGAAAATGCAATTAAAAATTTAAAATAAAATATTAAATTAATTTTAAACTATTAAAAATTTGTTTCACAATTGATTTTAAATATGAGAAAAGTCATCTTAATATTTTCAATAACAAACCTGCACTAAAAGTAAAAATTGCAATAATTGCTTTTTCGTACGACCCCGGTAAATGATTTTTTTTCTTTTCAAATAAATAATCACAAAAAATTGTGGATAAAACAGAATATTAAAAGAAAAAAATAAAATAAAAAGTAAAGGTAAAAATCGAGTTTACAATTCCCCGTCTCCATCACCGTAGATTGACCATCGAGCGGGATTCGGATCAGATGTCCGCTTCTTGTTTTTCGATTCAGTTAGAATATATTTCTCCGTGTTTTAATTCTTTCTCCTTTTTTTTTGTTTTTGTTTTTCTATTATCCCTTCAACTTGCAAATATATTGATTCGAGAGATTCTCTAAAGAGGATTAACTTTAAAATAAAAGAAAAGGAACCGTATAGGGGGCTTGCAGATGTATTAAAAAAAATGGTCTAAATATTATTTTAGCCCTTATATTTTGAAGTTTGTTCAATTTTAGTTTATATTTTAATTGTCCGATCTTAGTCTTCAATTTTATTTTTAATAAATTTTAAATTAGTCTTCAATACTAGTTTAATGTTGATTTTTTAAATTTTTTTTTGTTATATAGATCATTTTTAGCATAAATTTTGAAAATATTTTAGCATAAAAATTATTATAATAATTATTATTTAATTAAATTCGATAAAAATTAATGTTGAAAGACTAAATTTAAGATTCATTGAAAAGAAGATAACTAAAATTCAACAATTAATATGTACCAAAAATAATACTTTAACCCAAAAGAAATTGAGAATGGTAAGTGTGTCAAAGGTCTTCTCTCTTTTTTTTCTTTTCTTTTTTTATAAAAAAAAATCCAAACAGAAATTAAGAAATATCCAAAAACATGTTGGCATTAAGCCCAAATTAATTTTAATATGCATGCTAGTTGATTGATGTTTGATAATATTCTTTAAATTTTAGTAACCTTGTTGATTGATTCATTTAAAATTATTGTTGTTTTATGCTTCATAGTCTAACTATTATACTAACTAGTTAGATAACCGTCTTAATAATATACTACTAGAACACTAATAATATATTTGAAAATTTATTTTAATGAATCTTGCCGAACTATTAATATACCAATGATATACTTGAAATGAATTAAGTTTATAATGACAAACACAATGTGAAATTATTCATGTAGTCCAACGATTAAAAGTTTGCAAAAATGACAAAATTAATAAGCCCAATGCAATTGAAATAACTGAAAGTCCAAAATGTCTCGTGCAATTAAAATGTATGATTGTTGTTAAATATACTACTGATACACTTGGAATGTTGATTGATATTAGATATATTAACGAACTCATGTCTTACCTCACGTATTTATTGACATTAGTCTTATACACTCGTATTTTATATCTGATATACTACTAATACATTTGAAATATTATGTTTATAAAATGGAACACATATGTCAAATTAAATTACTGATTGAATGTTTATTGTTGTTAAGAGATACTGCTAATACAAACTTATATAATGGTAGAAATTGTAACAATAGTATAAGTTTTAGGGTTCAATTTTTATAATTTGTGTGTCTAGTTTCTACAACTATTATAAATTTGAGGGTTCAATTTTAACATATTTATAAATTTGAGTGTTCAATTTTTACAATTCAAAGGTGGTTTTTACAATATGCCCTTAAAATTTTGTTCATATAATCCCCAAAATAAATAAATGGTAAGAACAATTTGGATAGTCTATCTCAATAAAATCACATACTCTTCCTAATTTTTTTTTCTTTTCCAAACAATGGAACAATTCAATTTTAAAGTTTTGAAGGTATTTTTTAAACAAATTTCAAAATTAAAAAAAAAATGCTAATAGTCAATCATCTGATGCCCTAGCCCCTGCTAATTTCACTGCCAACCGTTGTTATCGTGTACGATTTCTTCATCTCTATCCACACAATTCTTTTCAACCTCATTTCTCTGTTTTGATCGTCTGTTTTCAACCTTATTTCTCGAATCAGAGACTATTAGCTGACGTTTAAGAAAATGCCTTTCATCGTTGTCACTGAAATCAAGACTGTCTTCAATTTCATAGATAAGGTCGATCTCTGTTTGATCCTTACCATCGACATCTTTTGCCACTGAAATCTGAAACTGATTGTCCCCATCATAGATAGGCGAACTGATAGACTCCAGCTGCAGTATTTCAGACTCTATCAGGGGGTGCATTCTTGCGCGCTCTCGGTCTCTTGGATATGAGCAATAGAGGAAGGAGTAGATGAAGCAGCACAGTGACATTGGAAAACCAATGGCTGCATAGAGTGCTCTAGCTAGTGATTTTGCATTCTCTCTATCAGTTTCAATCTGTGCAGAATCTGAGGATCCTCTTGCAGTTGGTTTATATCCTCCATAAACATGCTGGGCCAGAATTCCAACAACAGGAGGAGCAAACGATGATAGAATCGACTCAAATGATCGATCCAATGCATAGATGCTTGTGCGGGACTTTTCTGGGACTATCTCTGCAAATATTGGACTGTATACACCAATTAAGTATGTAGGTAAATTTGTGCATCGCATGACAGGTATGAGATGACATTGTTTTGATTTACCTAACCTTGGTTTCAAATTATAAAAAAAACATGTTGCAAAAAGTATGTGAAAGACATTAATTGACATAAGATCTCCCAGGTGGTACTTTCTAGATAGCTAATCCAAGATTACTAGTGAGAATTTAGATGAAAATCTTCAGTATTTGATTAGTAAGACTCTTAGAGTGGCATGAAAATTGGAATTGCCATATCATGTAAAGTTGTTAAGTGCATTATATTTTTGTTCTAGTTGATGAAGACACATACTTGTTAGTTGCCGGTGAATTCCATGACATGCAGAAACCCATTATGAACAAAACCAGTCCATGAAAGAATGCTGTGGAAGGATTATCCGGCAAAACCAGCAGCAAAATTGCAGCAAGAGGAACGGCAGAACCTGAGCTTATCTGAGATAGAACTATTCTTCCTGAATTAGGAAAGCGTTTTGATAAGATATCCCCCATTCGTCCTCCAAAAAGACCACCCAATGAACTAGCAATTATAAAGAGAGTCCATAGAAATCCTGTTTTCTTGTGAGAAAAGCCTACGAGTTCAAGCCACATAGGAGCAAATGACAAAGCCGACCATGGAAATGATCCTGCAACCCCCTGAGATACAATTATCTGGAAAGATCGGATCCCTATTACTGACTTTGATTCTTTGACTAGATCCTTCATTTCTGACCAGAATGGCTTTCGTGGTTGATCCTTAGCTCTTCCATTAATCTCAGAAAAGTGTGGATCATTTGCAAAAAGCCATACTAGCATACCAACAATGACACTAATCAGTCCTACGAGATGGAAGGCAATTCTCCATCCTGGGATTCCCATGAAAGATGTCGAGGCCATTAATATAGAACAAAGCCCACCAATGATCGAACCAAGATTTCCTGTTAGTTGTAGCCATCCAAAAGCCATGCCACGGTTGCTATCATTAGTGGAATCAGCAACGAGGGACTGGATGGCAGGTACCACTATGGCAAGCCCTATACCATTTAAACCTCTAGAAATTGCCACCTAAATATGATTATCAAATTAGTACCATTTTAGTGAGTTATAAGGCCAAAGCAAAATGAAAAGGATGGCCACCACTATAAGGCCTAAACAGATAATGTTCTTATGTCAAATTTCACTATTTAATACATGAGACTTAACATGGGAACATTATTATAGAATGAGGGGGAAAATAAGATTCATAGATATGTAGGCTTCACAGGATATGAATGGAGAGAGATGAGAAAGAGGAACCTGGAAGAATGTGGAGGAAAGAGCGACGAGGAAAGTGGCGGCAGCCCAGAGAAAAGCACCTAGAGCGATGACATGGGCGCGATTGTGATGCACAGCTAGGTAAGCAGCTAAAGGGTAACAAGAAGACTGAACTACAGATCTAAAGAGGGTTAGGGAACCCAAGCCAGTGGGATCGATGTGGAGAGCGGCCCCAACTTCCTTGTAGACTCCAGGCAACAAGGAGTCATCGGCCCTCTCCATAATAGCAGCCAGATTCACTAATATCAAGGTCACTGCCTCTGATTTCATCTTGGAAACGCTGTTTGTTGCCCTCAGATGTGTAAGCAATAGGCACCGCAGGGGTTGGGGACCGGCGCTGGAGAAGTGCGTTGACTCCTGGCCCAGAGTTGAATTCTACCTAACAACAAGCGAATATCATATATATGGGTGTGTTTTGAGTCTAGCCATTTGACTTAAGCGGGAAGGATCAAACATGAAACTAAAAAGAAAATATGCTAATGGTGATGGAGAAGCTTGGGGTGATGTTTGTTGTCGATCTGCTTTTCGATAGCTTTCCAAAATTTATGCACAAGAATTACACATTGTGCATCCTAAATATTCGAATATATGTATTTTTTATATGTACATTGCAATAATATAATTTTTCGTGTCATGTTTTTTTAATTGTTTTAACTTTGGGTGATTAAAATAATGACATTTACTTGCCAAAAAAAATGATATTTGCCTACCCATTGGACAGGTAGTAATTTTTTGGGAAATTGTAATGGGTGTCATTTATAGAGTAAATAACCAATAATATATCATTTTCTAAAACTAATTGTAGATTTAACCGATTTTGAGAATATTTGGTTAATATTTTCTTAAAATTCCTAAAATGTCCTAATTTTAAATGGAAAGAATCGTCCCTTTTATCTTCCTTCTTTCAAGGCACACAGCTTTTATCTCCCTTACAATAAGGGCACCATCGTCCCTTTTATCTTCCTTCTTTCAAGGCACACAGCTTTTATCTCCCTTACAATAAGGGCACCATCTCATCTTCTTCCTCACAATAAGGGCACGATCTCATCTTCTCAGATTTATGCGGCATGCTATCATCTTCTTCCTCACACATTCCATGATTTCTTCCTCACATTCCATGATTTTGTAGAAGGAACAAAATTAATATTCCTCTTCGCATGATCAATTTCTAAGAAACGATTTTGATATTCTCATCTTTTGTTAATTAATTTCTGCGCAATTTGGGTTTGATTTTCTGGTGTGATTTCTTCCTCACATTCCATGATTTCTTCCTCACACTCCATGATTTTGTAAGAAGAACGAAATCAATATCCATCATCTCTCCGTGTGATCAATTTCTAAGAAACAACTTTGTTCTTAGTGTTTGATGATATATTTGAAGTAGTCAGTGATATTGGTAATAGTTTGTCACTGACAGATCGATATCACACACTAATATGGGTCTATCAGTGATAGACCAATATCACTCATCGCTGATATTGGTCTGTCACTGATAGACCGATATCATTGATAACTACCATGGGTCTCTCACACTGATATGGGTCTATCAGTGACATACCAATATCAATGATCAGTGATATCGGTCTATCAGTGGCAGACCAATATCAGTGATTGGTGATATTGGTCTATCACTGATAGACTGACCAATAAGCTAATCAATAACACCAAAAAATAGCAGTAGAGTCTAAGAAAAGTATTTTCACTACCAATTTCAACGATTTTGAACAAAAATTTTACTAGAAATTGGCGTTCTCACGACCAATTTCAAATGAAAAACGAAGAAATCGAAAACTGTCTGGGCCGATTCTCTCTCACTCGTAATTTTTCACGGTCAATTTCAAACGAAAAACAAATTGGAAACGAAATAATGGGAATAGAAGATTAAACAAATAAAGGGAACAAATCGGACGACTCTTAGGGTTTGAATAAAGCAGAGAAATGGGAAGAGACTAAAGGACGGTAGTGGGCTTGAAGAAAACAGCCTCTGGGTGTGGGCTTGAAGAAAACAGTAATCTTGGGCTTTTTGGTCAATTACTACAGGCTGAAGTCAAATTTAGTTATATTTACAATTTTTTTAAGTTTATGGTATATGTGCAATTAATTTAGGCGAAAATGATATCTTTGCAAGTAGCCCTAATTTTTTATTTTTTTTATTTTTTTTATTTTTTATTTTTTATTTTTTTTGTATTTCAGCACTCAGTTTTAAAAATAGGGAAGAGAAACTTTGACACATCGAACTCAGCCGCTGAAGGATCCCAAGCACAAGCACAGGCGAGGAATTGATTCAAACTCTGAGTCTGTGAGGATCTTGAGGAAAATTAATTTCCATAAAAGGATTTTGGTTCAACTCCTGCAGATATATAAAGGGTAGTTGACCAATGGTTCATTGATCATGGTCAATTTCTTCAAGCTAAAGTAGCAACAACAACTACTTCAAACCTTAAAGCAACACAGGGAAGAACATCCATTCTGAGGCACATCGGTATTTGGTCCATTCTCAGGCACTGCACCATCACTAATCAAGGTCATCCAGACCCAACCAGAACCGTCTTTGTCGTCAATGAATTCATATCCAATGGCTCATTAAAGGTAACCAAACAAACCATCTGCATTTGGTTTCAAAGTTTGTTAAACTAACTTACCGTTAAAGTTATTGAACTCAACATTCACTCACAGTTCTCTCTACCTTGGCTTCCTGTTATAAATAATCTCTATTACTTCTTTGAAATTTAAGAAAAATATTGAGAGTTAGAGTAGAGAGACTTATCTTTCTAATTGCCTTAGATTGCTGAATAAATTTCGAGCTCCCCACTTGGGATATCTTTGTAATTGCATTATGCAAGATTTGAACGATCTAATCAAATTCTATTGCAATTTGCAAAAGCACTTTCCAAGTTGGTGTCATTCTGCTGCCCGTCATCGCTGATAGATTAACTTGACTCTGACAATATCGAAATTATAAAAATTAGATACAAATTATGACAACAAAAAGAATCAACAGATATGTATTTAAAAGATTTCAAAGCCCTTGTCTACAACCATTTTGTGGCTAATCCGTAAGATTATCAATTCATTTGGGTTGAGTTGATTTACGGGTACCTAAAATAAATAAAAAATTAAAACCAATTCGAATTTATTATTAATTTTAAAAAGTTTACAACCTCGAACAATTAGATTAGGTCTAAAAAATGTTTCAACCCAACTTAATTTACAAACATTCATACTCTCCTGTTGTACTCTAAGTAGAAGGAGAATTTGGATTGGGGTCGCACAGCACAACAACTGCAAAAAGAAAACAATTATATGGTATAAAAATAATTAATTAATTTGAGAATCAGTAACTAATCTGGTTACATAACATAATTAAAATCAACAGCAACAAGAAGAAAGAAGTTTCCAAATCAAGGAAATACACGAGCGAGCCATTTAACATTATGAATCCTTAAAGTCATTAATCTAATTGTCAATATTTGCACACTCTGCTTTAAAAGGCAAATAAATCGGCAGATAATTCAATATCAAGAACAACGTGGCTGCAATTTCTGACTAAGTCAAATTCCAATATGACAAATTGGCAAATTGCATTCTTCTAATCCTTTAAACTCGGTCCTAAATAACTTTTTTCAATTAAATTATACAAAATGCAGGTAGCAGTTCCTCTTTTAAACAAGATAGGAACTTCTCAGATCTCACTCATTTGTGATAAGGACAAAATTGTTCAAAGGACAATGTCTTAATTGTTTGAAAATTTCATTTATATCCTTCACCCAAAATGGTTTCAAAACAACTCTATTGTGAACTGTTCTTTTAAAATCAAAAAAGAAATATGAAAGATCATAAGTTTGATGAAGAACAAGAAACGATCGAGTTCAATCATCAAATGGATGGAGAAGGTCGTGGTACTCACTAATTTCATTTACAGAACAACCAAGACACAAGGAAATGTCCTTAAGACACAATTCAACTAAAAAAAAAACTAACTACCACTATTGCAAATCTGTGCCTTAACGACTGTAATCAAAACCCTATAATCTCTGCCCAAAACGGCTAGTCAGGCAAGCAGATTATATCACTTCACAAATTAGGGCAAAATTAAGGAGGTCCCCAAGTAAGACAAGAACTAAAACAATTAATTGAAATCTCTTACTCGTAACCTAGTGCAGCGAGCCTTAACTATATGTGATCACTCTGTTTAATAACTAATCCTATAGATTTTTTAATTAGTTGGAAGAATGTTAGCATTTAGTCATTATAATTTTAAAAGTTAGAATTTAATCTTTATATATTTAAATAAAATTTAATAAATAATCTTTCGTTATGTTTGGATAAAACTTCATAATTAATCCTTATGGTTTGATAGAATATTCACAAATAATTTTAATATAAGAATTATCTATGAAGATTTTGTTTGAGATACTATTTTTGAGAGGTTTATCCAAAGTATAAGACTAAATTTTTAATTTTAATTATAATGATAATGATAGATAGTAATATCTAACTTTCTCTAAATTATTGGACAAAAATTAAAATTGAACTTTGTTTTATTATTTTCATATCATCATCATCCATGATGTGTCACATTATATGAATTTTTTCCCCATAATTATTGATCAGCCCAGCCCAATTTAGAAGCCCATCCATTTTTAACTTCTGAAAATAAAAGAAACATAAATAAAAGAAGAAGAAAAACAAATAAAATAACAAAATTAAAAATCCTATCGGCAGTCGGCCAGGAGCACCCTCAAATTTCAATCCTCGACTTCTCATGATCTGTGATTGTGAGAATTTTCCCACTCCCGCGCGCGATTCACGAACGGCCATCACCGCCGTTCTCTTTCTTCGTTCCGCGATTCGACGCCGCTCCTTACGGTTTTTTCCCCATCTTTTTATATCTCTTTAACTTAAACTTAGTTCGTTTCAATTTCAACTTTTATTTTCAACCTTATTTTATACTATTGTTAATTAATTTTTTTTATATCAAATATTGTTAATTAAGTTGGTATTTTACGCAATTTTTTAAAAAAATGTATTTTATGCATTTTAGTGCATCTAGTATCTTTTTGGAAATAATTTGATTTCATATTTATATTTTGATCGCCTACCGGGTTAATTTAATATAGCATTCCGGATAACCAGTCCAGACTTAATTCTGTCCTCTTCCCAGCCCCCAATTCTCCGCTCTAGGGCTTCTGATTTGACGAACACCACTATGGCTATGCAAACTGGAGTAGGGCTTTCGAAGATCCTGATTCTTGTTGGAGCTGGTATTTTCTTCTATTTCTGATCGATCCTGCAGTTTATATGATCTAAAACCAATTTTTTTCGAGAGTATGTCACGGTTGTTAATATTGCTATTGCGTTTATTTTTACAGGTTACTCTAGTACGATCCTCCTTAAGAATGGTAAATTATCAGATGTGTTGGGTGAACTTCAGGTGTCGATTTTTCTTATTTTGGATGGTTTTTTTTCTTTCTTTCTTTCTCTTTTATTCCCCTGCTTAATTAGCTCCTATGTTAGAATTTTTTTTAGGGAAGTTCTAAGATGCTATTGAGTATTGAGCTTTTGCCTAATTGTCAGATAATGGTGTTTTCAAATTATTACTGTCATCGTTTATTTATGGTGGACTTCAATATCTCGCTTCCTAGGATATTGTTGTTACGAAATAGCTTATTGGGTGTCTCATGACTTTGTCTCAATCTAGTTTAAATGATAGACTCACTTGGCTCTGCAAAGCGTTGTTAACATTTGTTAGTTTTTGTATGATTGACTGCATTTTATATTGTTGTGCTTACAGTCCTTGGTGAAGGGCTTAGAGAAGTCTGGGGAACAATCCGAGGGTGATTCTGACTACTCTGATGCTATTGCTGCTCAGGTGCTGATTAAATATATGTATTTTAAAGAGGTATTGTCCGATAGTCATTTATGTGGTTAATGAAATTCCTAATTGACTATCGTGTAGGTGCGTCGATTAGCTATGGAGGTTCGACAGCTCTCCTCTTCACGCCAGATCACTATTCTCAATGGAAACTCTGGGACTGTTGGCAAGTTCCAACTTATTTTAAATCAGTTTATTGGAAAATTGCATGACTTGTGATCTTTGATCATGTGCCGATAATTGGATCTTCGTTTTCACTTAATGAAATTATTCTCTGTGCCATTGACTGCTCTTTAATTATTTGCTTGTTTTAACAGGTAATATATCATCTCTCATAATTCCAACTGCTACTTTAGGCGCTTTGGGATATGGATACATGTGGTGGAAGGTAAAGTTAGATTGTTTTTCAGGTGTTCGAATATTACACAACACTATATGCCCAGTATTTACTGTCTTTTCTAATCTTTTGTGTTTCTATACTTTTGTATCAATAAGTAACTCCCTTTTTAAGCCTTGATTTTCAAATAGGTATCTTATTAAACTTGTTAAAAAAAGTGCTCCACTTAGTGTTCCACATTGGTTCGTTCATCTTTATTTTTTCATAACTCATATCTTATTTATTCTTCCTGTTTGAGTAGGGACTTTCATTCTCGGACCTTATGTATGTTACAAAGCGCAATATGGCCAATGCTGTCTCAAACTTAACTAAACATTTGGAGCACGTATCAGAGGCCCTTGCTGTAAGTGTGGTCTAGTATGCCCTTCAATCTGTTATTAATGACTTTTGAGAAGTTGACATGTGCTCTTCATATCCTTGTTGAAGATCTCGTTTATTATCTACTATGACGTAATTGGATGCTTGATTAAGAGTTGCACATTTCTGCCTATTAATACTTAATCCATATTTCAGATAATACTGATATTTTGTAGTGCTTTTATTTTTCCTGTTATGTATGTTATGTATATTGTGGCATTAGACATTATAGAACATTCAACTCATTCACCCCACCCCTCAAGCCGTGTCTTTTTCTTTTCCACCTTTTTTTCCCCCTCTCCATAATGATGGTTTATGGATGTTGGAAATTGTCAAATTGTTGCATAAATGATTTAAGGAATATGTTGACAATTTTTACTTATTTCTTTTGTTGAATAGGCAACAAAGAGGCATTTGACACAGCGGATTGAGAACTTGGATGACAAGATGTTGAAGCAGAATGAACTCTCAAAATTGATTAAAGAAGATGTATGTGATCTAATGATTTTGCAGTTCTGTGATACTTGAGTTTTGTCTTTTATGTCGTGGAAGTCTTAGTAAACCAACATTTTTGTGTATGGTATCATGTGCCAGTGTTCAGAGATTCTGTTAAAATGGTGAATCTATCCATGGACTTTATGTTGCTCTAAAGTTATCTTGATTTAAAGATATTTTATACCACCAGAAATACTGATTCTTCTTCTTTCTTAGCATTACAGTACACATTTTTCTTTATATATTTTAAAAATCCTTTGCTTTGTTACAACTGCTCCATCGTGGTATACTTCTCTTCCCAGTCTCATTGTTTTCTATTTAAAAAAGAAACTGAAAAGATAAAGTTCAATATGATTTTATATATATATATATATATATATATGTAAATGATTGCCTGCACCCAATGCTTTGAGGCATCAGAATGTTATGTAGTTTTGAAGTACCTAGTCTCAGAGAAATATTGATAACTCTCATGTAATATGGTTTCAAATAAAGTCAAGCTAAAGCTGCTTTCTTATCTCTGTATAGATGTAGTGAGTTCAAAGTTCTGTTCACATGAAGGGGTAGGAGGTGCATTCTGTCAAATATTTGTTAACGTTTACATTGTCTTGATATGGTTAAGATTGTTGGAACAGGTAGCAGGAGTTCAAAAATCTCTTTCTAACATCGACTTTGACTTGGGCCATTTGCAAGACATGGTTTCTGGTTTGGTGAGTTTTCCATTAAAGTAGTTGTATAACTAATATGTATGTTTCTACCTCATGAGTTGCATTGACCACTTCTTCTACAGTTGTACATGCACGGACATGTGAAATCATCTTTTCAATAACTGCTTCTGGTTTTTAAATTTGATAAGTGATGAGGAATTCTTTAGAACTTGTGTTTACCGACAGGGATATGACATTAAAAGAAATTACTTATGATGTATCACTTTTACTTGAGCATTAATAACCATATTACATCTCTCCACTTGTTTCAGGATGGGAAACTATCTGAGCTTGAATCTAAGCAGGTAAGGAACTTCCTCCTCTTTTGGTGGTTGGGAGGGGGGGGGGGGGGGGGGTTGGTTAATATGACTGCTTTTGTCAGTCTGACTGGTCTTCTTTTATACCTTAAAAGTCGAGGTCTCCAATCAAATCAAATATAATAAATTGGGTGAATTATCGGCTTTGTATTTAGAATGGGGAGGTTTCCCATAGTAGTACTCATTTCCTGACATGGTTTTGTTTTTATTTTGCAAAATTATTTCTACTATCCTGTTATGGAGACTTTGCTTATGATGATACATTTTTCTCAGGATTTTGCAAATGCTGGTGTATTTTACTTGTGCAAAATTGTTGATGGAAAGCAAGTGAAAATGCCTGAAACTCTAAAGGTTGAATCCTGTACTTACGCAAGTTAGCCTGGAATTATATTTCTTTTATTTTTCACATATTAATCATGTTTCAGTTGACCAATTAAACTACTTGCTCAATTATTTCCATTTATGGAACTCATGTTACATGTATCCGACTCTCCACTTCATCCTTTCCTGTGAAAATAATCTTTGTATCCATTATCCATCCCCTTACTTGCAGGAGCAGCTTAAACTTCCAGGCAAGACTCAGGGTCTGCTGACTCATCTGGAAACTCCTAATCTGAAGGTATGCAATGTGCAGCATTCCCCAATTGGTTGAAGAGGGAATGAGTAATGCGTATCATGTGAAATACTTTTGCATTGTGTATCTGATAATATTAGCGGCATTTTTCTTTTCTCAATGACAAGCTGACTCCGTTGTGCCAACGTGCTAAAGTTTGGGCCCTTCAAACAATTATTTCTTCATTCACAAACATAATTTTTATTGCCGAAGCACCAAATGGCCTTTCAAAATTTTCTATGATCGACATTTGTTTCTCAAATTTACTGAAAAAGCATTTAACGGATGCTAGAATAAGTGTTGTTGTATTGGTTTGGATGTGAAATAGAAGTGGTTCTTATGTGGGGGCATGCTTGGAGGGTATTAACACGTATATGGATGATTTATTTACCTGTCTTAAATATCTTTTAATATTTATTACTTGTTTGTAAGTGTACTAAACATTTTCTTTCAGGGTCTTAAAGAACTTACTGATACGCTATCACGAGAATTTACAGATGACCAACCAAGAGCCCTGCTCAGGTTTGAAGACTTTTGCTTTCATCTTGATCCTTTCCCCTTTTCAGATTGTTAGTTGCATGTGGAAGAAGTGATTGATGTTCACTAATGTGCAACAATGTTGTTTAATTAGAGTTTTTTCATTACCAAATCATGCTAGTTTGGATATGTGAAGTAATTATACCTTGCCCATGTTAGATTGCGTTGGTTTCTAGTTTTCATTGGGGAAAATTTATTAATAGAATAAAAGAAAAAATAGATGAATGGTCGGATTCTCTGGACTAGATGACCTCACCTAGAAAGTTTTCTCATTTTACGACGGCTTTTGTTTTATTTTTCTAATTTTGAAGTATACGTTATTTTATTTTTGTTTTTTTGAGTTTGAGTTTGTATCATTTCATGATAGTCTCTTTTCTATGGCTTGCTTTGTTGCGTATCATTTATGGGGTTGTTTTGACAAATGGCAGGTCCACATCGACGAGATGTTAATGAGAAGAGAGAGATTGTCTGTTGTTCACCCTCCCGTGTTAATTCTACCATCATCTACATATTTGTTGAAGTTGTTTATCTTACATATATTCCAAGGAGGCGTTCTTTGGCATTCTCTTGTATGCAATTTCTTCTTTTTCCTTAAATCTATGAATAGTTCATGTTGGCAATGAGTAAATTACCATGCGATGTTAGGACATTTTGGAGTGTAATTACTCCTTCACACAAATAAACATTAGTATTGAGAAATTCAGTTTACCTCCAGATTCTACAAAATCAATGATATGTAAGGGTCATGGAACAGAATTTTGCCCTGTAATTTGCTTGCTAGTACTTCCGCTTCTTCTAGTTGATTGTTTCACTGTTAATAACATTATCCCTTCTTTTCTCGACTTTTTTTTTCCCTTCAATTCATCACCAGATTTTCAGGAGGAATTTTAAGATTTTTCAAAATGACAAGTCGTAACACTATATTTTAGAATGCACGTCAAATTTAACATGTTATGTTTCTTTATATGGCTTCACCCAATCCAGTCGGCAACCCAAAAAAAACTAGTGAATTGAAGTATTATTATGAATCTGTTTGTTGATGGCGAGTGTCAAAACGTGTCATTCTTGGTTTATACGATATCATATCCATCCTTGAGAATGGTGTTCCCTTGCTTTGGTCGCTTGAGATTACAAAAGAATGCTCCCTTCAACATCGAAGACCCCTCTTGATCTCCCATGTCCAGCTTTTCCACACATCCTCTGGTGAGTACTGTCTCTGTCACCCACTTTCAGTTTCTTGAGAATTAAAAGCAAATGGATTGGCTGCGCTGCTGTTTGTTAAATATTTTATTACCTCCTTAACATATACATTTGGGAGGAGCAATGAAGCAATTGCCCTGGTTTATAATGGTGGGATGCTGGCTTCCACCGATGGCACACATAAGCCAACGGGTTATTGACAACATGGAACGAAGCCCCATCGGCGCCTTGGCATCCTCTGCACCAGTCTTTGATCAATGTGGTTTAATGCCCACTGTCACTTTCATTATCTGATCATTTGAAAACCTATAGCTTGCTCCCAACATCACCACTTGCATGCAACTTCACTTTTAAGCTCTTTTTCTTGTGCATTCATTTATATAAAACTCTCAGTCACATTGATTCAGCATACATTTTATTCTCATTGTGGTGAATGAAGTCGCAATTGCAAACTAAAAATTAATCCTACGATGACATTGATGAGACTATCATGACAATTGGGCATAAAAATATTGTTAATCCAAAAATTGGAGGAACTGAAGATCAAAATACCATTGCCTTAGCTCATGGTTCTCAAACCCGTATGTTGGGTTGAAACACTTTTTTAGACTTAATTATTTGGGTTGTAAACTTTTTCAACTCAAATAACCTTTCTTAAATAATAATAATGAACTCAACCTAATTTAACCATGAAACATTTGAGTTGGGTTGGTTCGGGTTAGTTAGGTCATTTATTTAATTTTTATTTCTAAAAATAAGTAAAATGTTAATATGTAAAAGTTAAATTTAAATAAAATTAATAGCTTAATTTCAATTTATATTATAATTTTTTTTCCAAAGTACTAAAAAATTATTTTTTAGAAGTTGTTGAAGAATAAATTAATAAAAAAAAAAGCATGAAATAAAATAAAATAAAAATAAAAATAAAAATGTGTAAAAATAATTGTATCATAAGAAAACAATATACTTTTTAAAATTCATAATAAAATTCGAGTTCGTTTGGGTTATTTTAAGTGACCCATAAACTAATCTAACCCATAAAATTTTTATTTATTTGAATCCAACCGCCACATGAATTGATAACCCAACCTAAACTGTACAGATTGAGTTGATCGAATTTTTCGGGTCATTAAGTTTTTTAGCCATCCGTAATGTGATGGATACAAAACATGAACAAGTATACATTTCGAATAAAATTCTGAATATTTATTAGTCTGAAAAAACAAATCTTTAGAGAGAAACTGTGTTGCAATAGTTTAATTTTGTAAGCATAAGTACGGTTATAAATATAGATAAAAAAAATGAATTAGAAATGGGGAAGGGAA
This sequence comes from Lagenaria siceraria, assembly GCA_002890555.2. Classification (NCBI taxonomy): domain Eukaryota; kingdom Viridiplantae; phylum Streptophyta; class Magnoliopsida; order Cucurbitales; family Cucurbitaceae; genus Lagenaria; species Lagenaria siceraria. The sequence continues at coordinate 5,696,165 of CM016485.1, read as the reverse complement.
TATGCTTCCAGTTCCACCGACGCAAGTCCAAAATTAATTTTAAATTTTAAAGAGAGATAAAAATCGTGAAATAATTTGAGCCTATCTTCAAATAAAGTACTGTTGAACAATTTTTCCAGAATAAGACGGACTTCCCTACTATTCCAGCAGCAGCAGTCTTCAATTCATCGCGGAGAAGATAAAGTAGCGAAGTACGGCTACTAAAAACCTGCCGGGCCGTTCCTAAGGTTGAGGCCCAGCCCAATAGTTGGCCCAAACAAAATATCTGCAGGGAGATGCAGAACGAGAAGGAAGGTGAAGGTGGATCAGGCAGTGGAGGAAGGGGAGAGGTGAGCTCAGCTCAGCTCATGATTGAATTTGCAGATCCAACGTGGGGGACCGTTTCTGCTGTGCGACCGAGAGCATGTGATCGTATCTCTAACCTTATCCTACGTGGATTTTCCCGCTCGATCTTTCCTGGGGTCCATTTGACGCAACCATGACGTCAAGCTGATATGTATCACCATCGTCCTAAAACGACGTCGGACCCTCTTTATGTGTATATGCGAATGCTTAAAACTTGTCATTGAGGGGGGCGTAGTGGGTTGGGTGGCACGTGGCAGTGGTGACGAAAGAAAATGTAAAAAAAAAAAAAAAAAAAAAAAAAAAGAAGAAAAATATATTTACTGGAGGTGTAATGTAAGAAATAGGATGGTGGGTATGATTTGAATTATTTATTAAATGGAAATTAATATTAGGAAATGCGTGACCGAAAGCAGTCATTTCCATGAGAGATCTTACTCAAATATACGAATCTTTACTTCTGTAGCTCCCCGTCCCCCCACCCTTTTCTCACCTTCACTTCTCTATCAATCATATTTTCCATTCAATCTTACCTTCCAAATCATCTCAATTCCTAAAATTTTGAACTACTCAATTATTAATATTTCCTTCTCTATAATTTAATCGTCATAGTTTTTAGTTTCATTCAATTGAAAATATATATTCTAATAAAGAGTAATTGAATGTGAAAAAAAAAAAGAAAAAACATGTATAGGATTTTTAGGCAGTAAGGGTGATCATTGATTATATTTAGAAAGATATATGGTCAAAACATTTTTCCTTCTGTGCTTATGCACCTTAATCTATTAAAAAAAATTAACACAATTAACGCTTAATTATGATTAAATGAAACTTTAGAGCCTGAATTTTGGAGTTAAGAGAAGACCATCTAATGCACCCCCTCATCATTGTTAATTAGTGTGTGCAAGATACAAAAAGCTCAATTATTCACCTTTTCAATAATTATCTAAATATTACATAATAATAATAATACTAATCTAATATTTTTCCCATGTAACCCACTCTGCCATGCGATGGTGTATAGCTTTTCATTTTCTTAAACCTCAATTTAAAATCATACTAAATTTATGGTCATTTGGTAATCATACTGTCTTTTTTTGTTTGTGGATTTTAATATTCATAAACTTTTTTTTTTTTTTTTTTTTTTTTTTTTTTTTTTTTTTTATATTTCAAGATTTAGGCAAGGTGTTGCTGAATTCAGGCCACATTATATTAGAGGGGGAAATGGACGCATAAAATTGAAGTTGTAAATAAATAAACTTATGCATTTTTAAATGAGACTCTAATGTTAAGTTATTTAATAGTAAATTAATTATTTGTCGCTATTTCTTTAGTTTTCTATTTTCTGAACAAAAGAAAATTGCTTTTCTGTATTGTATCCGTTTTTCCACTCCAAACTTTTCTTTATGAAATTATGTGCCATGGAAGTTTTATAGCAGTCAAATCAAGATTCAAGGTCCATATTCTTTTTATAAACCATGAATACGAGGCATCTTAATTTTTCTAATTTTTAAAATTATCTAGTTTCCTTACTTTTCTTTTTTCAAACATAACTAGATTCCAAATGTTCCCTTGTTTATATATAAGACAAATTACACAAAAGTAACTCAAGATCATATGCGTGGTATTACCAAGTTGTTTTATTTTTTTCAAAAAAAGTTTTCAATTCAGTACTTATCCATCTTCAAAACAAATTCCTAACGATATATCCAAGAAACTTTAATAAATATCGAGGTTGCAATTAAAGGCTGACGTTGGTTAAGAAAAACAAAAATTACAGAGTGATAATATCTCAATTGCCTACCTTTGGGAATACATTATTTACTTTGCCACAAATTCGAGTACTAAATCTAATCTTTTTAGAAATTACGATGTTTCTAGTATATCTCCAAATTGGAAGGCTTTCCTCTACCTTTCCCTTTTTATATTCACATTGAGTTATTTGCCCTTGTATTTCTCCTTATCAATGCATCGCTTTTGGAATCGGAGCGTGATGAGGGCGTTAAGGAGGTGTCAACCTAGTTGAGATGTCCTGGTGCGCCTACTAACCCCTCGACCTCTAGTACTTTGTTAAAATATATATATATATATATATCTCAATTGGTAATGTAGTTTTTTTTTAGTGAAACAAAAATAGAGTCGTGAAAAACTTATGTTTAAGTAAGTGAACAATATCATATTATTAAGGAGATATATGAAGGCTTTATTTCATTGTATAGTCCATAACAAGTGGTATTTTATCTTATGCCTAAAGACTTATTCATGTTCGCGTGCAATGCTGAGTGATGAACAAAATTGGCAAACGTCGATGACATAGTTGTCACACTGATTGTGTGGTATTCTTGAAGAAGAGCTAGGTTGGATAAGAACAGAGTATATCATTGAAGCTAGGGAGGTGAACAGAGAGATGACCATTTGAGGGGAGAGACTATATCTGGCCCTTTGTTCGAAAGGTGGGTGTGTGGGACTAAAAAAGTTCACATTGGCTAAAAATGGAGAAGATCGTGGGACATCCAATATCCATTTATGTGAGGCCTTTTGGCTAAAAACAAAGCCAGATCAAGATTTACAGCCAAAGTGAAAAATTATATATCACACCATTGTAAATATATTACAAGTTCTATTTTTCATAACAAGTTGTATCAAAGTTGGGTTTTTTATAAGCCATATTGATAGAGTGTCAAACAAATAAGTGATGAGCATTAGAAAGGTGGAGGCTCCATATACTTTATTTGTGAAAAGGATTGTTGAGAGTGTAACTAAATTAATGTCACACATTTGATAAAAAATGATAAAGTGAGACAACATCTTCATTGGTTAATAGAAATCGTTTTGGATTAAACAAAAACTAAAATCACGAAGGTTTATATTTTAAAGGTTGATAATATTATACTATTGTAGATATAGGGAGAAATTTTTATTATTATACCTCAAAGAATCGAATTAAGAAAAACACATAATTAATCAAAGACAAGATCTTCAACAATACTAAGTATATTTTGGTAAAAGGCTAAAAACAAACACATTTAAGTTTAGATCCGCACATTAACCAACACCATACTAATCTTAGGCCATTAAAAAAAGGCACGCCAAAAGTTAGTGAGGTACCTTCCATGTATATAAACATTTATAATTTGTGGTGTTGGTTTTTGAAATGTAATGTGGAGGGAAAATGAAATGGTGGTGGCAGACAACACGGTTCTTATGAAGATGTTCACCTGATCCCATTTTTAATTAAAACCATCTCTATTTTATCAAATTATTGTATTGGACCCATTTTTAATCACCCTATTATTGTCCAATTCTATTAATTTAATAATTGTTTATCTCATTAAAAGCTTTAACTTTAGTGCCTGTAAATAATTACACCTTTTTAGATCCTAATCCAAAGTCAAATGAGGAGGTCATACTTAACTTTCTTTTTATTAACATTCACACCATAATTTAAGCTTCCATCCTTAAAATATATATACATTTTTCAAAAAAAATTGAAGGTTTGAATCTATACATTTATATGTACGTATTATATATTCGTGGTATAAAAGAGCTATATACTATTTGAATGACTAAGAAAAATATTAATTTTTTTTAAAAAAAAAAAAAAAATTGTTTATAATGATACAAAGTTGAAAAATAAATTGCCTTCAAAATAGTTTATTTAAATACACCATACACCATACTTCAATCTATAGTATATTTAAATACTCACTTCTTTGATGTCGGAGATTCAAATCTTCATATTTTATATTTATTGTATAGAAAATGGTTGGATATAATAATTATTTATAAATAAGTGGTAGGTGTTTTTTTAAAAAAAAAATAATTATAATCATTAAATTGATGTACCCATAAGTAAATAGATGTATTGATTTGATGTATAACCACCGTCGTTTAAAGAACGGTCTAATGTCACCCTAGATTAAAACTATTCGACCAAATGAGATCATTTTACTTGAAAGTTTAATTTTCATATATGCATATCAACCCAAATAGTTGTGTGTTGTCAACATGATTTTGCAACTAAAATAAAAATAAAAACTCCATTGTATGAACTTCCTCCAACGATGATCTTGATTCAAAGGTTGTGTCTAGTCAACAAATATTGATAGATAAAATAGGAATTTTTCTAAATTGTAACAACTAAAGAAAAGAAAAGGTAAAGATTCTCCTTTCATTGTCTTACTTATGTATAATCATAGATTTGAATTAAAAAAAAAAAAAAAAAAGTAAAAGGTAAATACAAATCTGAGTAAAAAGAGAAAAAGTAGTATTTTTCATAATCATTTGATAATTGAATAAAGTTTCTATTATTATTTTAAAAAGCTAAAAGTTGGGCCTTTGCTAAACATAAAACTAACCTTATTCTCGTTTTTTTCTTTTAGTTTCGGAAACCCAAAGCATAAAAGTAACTTGCAGAAAACCATAACAATATGGTAATGGCTTAAAAGAATTGAAGCATATTGTTAGATTTCTTATCGTTTGGATGATTATATAGTCACAAACTTACTATACCTTAAATCAAATACAAGCGTTTAATCATAATTATTAGAAACTGGTTGATTAGTGAAATTGATTAAATAAATGAAATGTAATAAAAACTACAATTTCCGCCAAAAATATTGGAAATGACTGTCGAGTTGGCCAGATAAAAATTGCATTAAACGAGGGAGAAACACAAAATAAAGACAATGATAGTCCAATCAAATAAATTTTTTTAAAAAGAAAAACCATTTCTCGTGGACACACCAACTTCGAAATTGGTGCTTCTGCTTCACGAATTTCCATGTCCTAGATCCCAATGCCACTTTTTTCTTCTTCTTTTTCGTTTAAATAATTGCATGCATAACGAAAAATACTACAAAAATGTTTCCTTATTCAAACATTACTTAACGTGAGATTACTAAATTTGAAACCCATCTGCTTATCTAAACTTTATTATTTTATTTTAGGCTAAACGAAATTAGGTTATTTAATTAATCTAGAGTGAATAAATGGAATTTTCTCATATTTGTATGTGTTAGAACTTAGAAGACTAGTGGTTGCCAGAAAAGGTTAGACAGCTAAAAAGCTGTACTTTTTGTCTTAAAACCAGAGGCACCAAGGAAATTTGGGGCACCACATCCACGTCTGGTTTCAAATCCTGAATGCAGACTCAACTTTCTTTATATTTTAATTTTAAAAAAAAAAAATACAAATACAAATTAAATACACCTAATTAGGTTGCATGAATTTATGTACTTTGAATAGGTCATTAATTACGGGGGGGAAAACATGATGGCATTGACATATAATATAAAACACATGAATGCATATCCGAAATTAAAAATCTACTCGTTTAAAGATCCTTCACAGATTATGGCGGCTTCACATTCCTCAAATCTCGCCTCCAATCGCTCCTAATTTGTGGAAACTGTTCTCTTTAAAAAAAAAAAAAAAAAAAAAAGGAAAAAAAATCGTTTGATGAGAGAGAGAAATGGAAGAAGACAAAGATGAGAGGCCATGCTGCTTGTTCCCTAGGCTACTGCAAACAAAACAACTAAAAAATAAATAGTTGTTTGGTTCATATTCAAATTAGGCGCATGCAACTTTCAGAAATGTTGAGACAGTACGAGGATGGTTTAGCCATACTGTTTTACGGATTTGTCTACTTTACCAAACCAACCTAATTAACTGCCCTCTTCCCTTTATTTCAATATAACAAAATTAAACAAATAAATAACATTGTCACGTACATTTCCAATATTAATTATATGAATCTGTAAGAAGAAGAGAAACGTGTCGGAAATTGGAAACAAAGACGAAATCCCAAAATGGAAGTGTAATCTCAATGTACATAAAATTGGGGAGAATGAAACAAACGGAACGTGACTGATTTTCGTTAATTATACCTCTATTTGATGTGGGTTTGTGATTCTCAAGACTCATAAACATCTTGGTATGGTTGAGGATATATATATATATATATATATATATATATATATATAAATAGATAGAGATCGACAGTGACTAATAATTAATCTGAAGAACAAATCCAAGATTCTATCATACCTTCACTTCTAGTAGTCACATTCTCGGACCCTTTATCTCCATGAAAATCCAAAGAAGAAGAAGAAGCCGAATAGTTGTTGTTAAGTTTAGTACCGGTACAGTATTTGTTATTCATGGACCTAAATAGAGCTTGATCGGACGCTCCTCCTCCACCGTTTCCGCCACTGCCCCAGGTGGCCGGAAGAATATTCCCACTCCCGGAAAACAACTCTTCTGGGAGAGGCGTTTGATGAAGATGGTGATTACGATGGGTATCGGTCGTGGTTTGGTGATCGGAGCCGAGGAGGTTAACATTGGGTTGGTGGAGTGGGGCCGGGGGAGGGGGTTGGAGATTGAAAATAGAGGACATGGGGGGCAGATGATGATTCTGTTTTGGGAGGAGAAAATCGGAGGATGGAGAGAGAAGGGAATTAGTTGTGGATAGTTTTTGGGGAAATGGACGGAGTAGGTACGGTGGGGAAGAGGTGGAGGTTCCGCCAAAAAGATCGAGTCGGGCTCTGGGGAAAGAGGAGGCGGGTGTGAAGGGAGGCGCAGGAATCCCAGTGAATTCCTGGACCATGGCTCGGAAATTGGAAGTATCTGTTGTAAGGACGGTGGTTGGGGCGCGCCTCGAGGCTCGGGTTCGCTTCCTCGGGTTACGAACGGAGGCGTTGTTGCTGGCAGTAGCAGTGACAGTGTTGTTGTTGTTGTTGTTAGTATTGTTAGGAACGACGTCGCTTCGATCGGTAGTGAGAGTTAAACCCCGTGGGGCTTGGTGGACATTGGTTTCCAGGACTTGACTATTGGTGGCCGTCATATAGGATTGTGGTTGTGAGGAAGAAGGGGGCATGGAAATGGAGCCGGGAAGTTGGATGGGGTTGTGGTCGGATCTCGGGTTTCTGGGCCAAAGGAAATCGAGATTGGGAATGGAATTTTGGTGTGATCGAGTGGGTAAAGGATCGAGGAAATTGGAGAAAGGGTCGAAGAGGGAAGAGGAAGAATGAGGGTGGTGCGTGGCTGGTGGGGATGGGTTAGCCTTGGTAGTAGCCATGGGGCCGACATGCCCTGGCGGTTTGTTTAAGAAACCAGAGAACCCCTCTGCGCGTGAATCGTACTCCTCTTCGCCGCCGCTCGAGCTTTGTATACTTCCACTACTCCCAGAATCCATTATTAGACCAAGACGTACGGACACGCAGAAATCAATCACGGGTGCAGAATAAAGCTGATGAACTGCTGCTGCTGCTTACTTACAATCCTAAGAAACCCATTTGATTAATTAGAAAGGGGAAAAATAAAAAGCCACCGGAAGGTACCCTTTAACAACCAACGAAATCGGTGCTTGTAGAGGTGGAGTCATAAAGTGGAAGCTCCACTCCTCAACCTTAAATTTTTCTAAAGGGTTAGGGTTTGTGGAGAGAGAAAGAAGAAGAAAAGAAGAAGAAGAAGAAGAAAGAATGGTGTTTGTGTGTGTTGTTTTAATTGGGGGAAATAGAGAGGTTGCTTCTGGCTATGGTTTAACTCCACGGAAAAACGAGCAATGTGGGGTATTCATGTGAGAGAAGAGGCGGACTCAAGATGCTGCAATAGCAATACACAGAGTCAAAGTAAATGCAACTTGCCTGTTTTTCATCCGCCCTATCTAATAATATACCACCAAAAAGGTTAAATCATTTTAAACCAATTGTTTTTTTAAAAAGAATAATAAAAAATAAAAAATAAAAAAAAAACCCCAATTATTAATTAAATATTTTCTGTTTTTTTTTTTTTAAATATTTATTTATATAGAAGGAATCATGAGGTTGGCTAGCAACCAAACTAGAGAAAATGTAGAGGGTTGTTGAGTATTACAAAAAGTCAAGAAAATCACCACCATCATTATACTTTTCCACACTTATCCCAAGCCCAATTTTGTACTTTCACGTTCTCCTGACATATACCCCTGCGTGTGCCTTGAGGCGTATAATATCAAAGAAAGAAAATTATAGGAAAATTAAAAATAAATAAATAAAAAGGGGGAATGAATGGTTATTATTAATTACAAGAAACTATAACCCCGCAGTAAAATGATTTAATACAATATACATGTAAAAAATGAAAGAATTCTTTATTCTTTTAAACATCTGAAAATTCTTCTCCGATTCTTCTAGTCTCACACGCAATCATGTGAGTCATTATCTTTTAATTGGGGATCAGATCCATTGTGTTTCACTGCAGTCCTCGTGACCGCACATATTATACAAAATTATTTCTATTATACGTATCCAATACTTTCTTGAGTCCACACCCAACATTTTATAAACGTCACACTTATTGCTCTCCACTCGGTTAATTTACCCCATGCTCGACATATATATATATATATATATATATATATATTTCTTCTTGGAAACAATATTGATTTTTATCCATAAATTTGTCAATTTGTATGAATTATTACACTAAACTCTCAGTTTCAATTTTTGTTTACTACTCATTTAAATAAATGTTGCAATTTCTAAAGGTTTTTTTATGAGAAAAATTAGGATAATTAGTATGTTTTAGTTAATATTTAGTTTAATTGTTAATTTAGATGAATCAATGTTTAATTAAAATTAATTAGTTAATTATCTTATTTTATTGTAAGTCTATAAATAGCCAATTTAGGGTTGTAATAGATAGCTTTTGATTATATCCATTTTGAATATAAAACTTTGGTCTCTTTAAGAGGTTTCTTTCATCTAAGGGATTGACTTTCATTGCTTGGCTATGGATTTGGTTTAAATATTTTTTTTCTGTTGCATCAACATTAGGAGTACGAACAAAATTCTACATTGGTTAGGGAAGAGAATGATCATGAGTATATAATTGAAGACAATTATCTCCATTGGTATGAGGCCTTCTGGGTGGTACCAGAAGCAAAGTCATGATGGTTTATGCTCAAAGTGGACAATATTATACCATTATGGAGATATGTGGAGGTCTGTTACCTTTATCAATTGGTGTTAGAGTCTTGGTCTAAATCCAACTGTGTGGGTGAAATCCTCGGATTCCAATTAGTGCTCGTGCTCAAATGAGCAAGTGACCCAAGATAAATTGGAGGTGCCTTTTGGGATTTAGAGCAAGCTCTCATATGTTTGGGATTGAAACAGATTTTATTCTGCGGGAGGCTCAAAGTGGTACTTTGTTTGAGGGGAGGATTGTTAGGAGTGCGAGACTTTTTGGGTAGTACCAAAAGTAAAGACATTAGAGGGCAATATCATACTATTGTGGAGGTTCATAAATTCCATCGTGATTCATTGATGATAGAAGTGAAATTTTTCTATATTTATAATATATGGGTGTATTTTGATTTTTTTCATATATTTTTCTGTTTGTTACTTCATACATACTTTTTATTTTCTCCCTAAATTTTTGCCGAACTTCTCGTATCATATATTGAGTTTTTTCATTTCCATTTTAGTATTTGACTTTTCTATATTTACTTCTTTACCTAGTTAAAATTATACTTTTGTCCTTCAATTTTTGTAAAAAAATTTCACCTCTCATTTGGAAAGATGTTATTTTAAATTGGACATGATGTAGATACTATATAATATAAATCATTTAATTGCCTAAGTAAATGATGGTTAATCCAAAATCACGTTTGGCTTCGATGTAATTCAATATTCTAGAATTGCAAACACAACCTCATGAGTTACACGAATTTCTATTCCATTTATTTTAAACTTAATTATGATGATAATTAAATAAAAGTGGAACTCGATGGCTAAAGTGGTGTCGGTGCGTTCTCGAATTTTATTTTAGTAATTTATTTTGTTGTCAACATATTTATTAATAATTATAGCGATATTAGGCAATTTATCTAAAATGGGCCAAATGAAAGTGATCGATTTTTATAATATTAAGTGTTCATATACTCGTGTTCTGTTTAATATAGGTTTTCAATGTAGATATCAAATTTAATTTTCCTATTGGAGCTCTAGCAGAAGCCAAATTGAATATTAATGCTAATTATGATTATTTTTGGTCCCAAAAATATTAAAGACATCACTATCTCTATCTATATATCTATTGACCGATCCATTTAGTAGGCAAAAATTTTCCTCTAACTAACGTACATGAATTGCCTTTAGTTGAAGAAAGATGACCCTCGTTCCTCCATTGCTATATATTGTTTTGGCAAAGGAGTAAAGTTGGAAAAAGTCTAATTAAGTTTGTATGGTAATTTATACTTGATGGGGAGGATTCCATTGTGCAAGTTCCTAAACATCTTTTATTAGTGTTTTGAATGAAAATCTTATTCCGCACATAAGATTGTTAGGGAATAAATTTTGATTAGCTTTTAATCCCAACATTGTGTTACATTTCAATTTTGTAGCCATAGACGTTGAAGCACTTTTGAATAATGATGAAATGATGAAGGAGATTTAACAAGTAGGTAGATTCCTACTTAGATGAAAATCAATAATATTAGAGTGAATAATCAACTTGATATTGTGATCTTTTTTACCTTAAAATTTCAATTTCAATGTTAGGGACTCTAGACTTAAAGCAAGTGTTTTTTCTCTTTCTTTTTTCCAGGGAATATCATGGCTGATTTCAATCAAAAAAAAAAATGTGTAAAAACAATCTTTTAAAACTCACGATTCTCAACAAATGAAAATTTCATGCTGTTTTTCTTTTGAGTAGGATGCCAATTTCATGCGTGCATGTGTTGTTATTATTATTATTATTATTATTTATTAAATGCGCGTAAAATTTTTCAACAAATATTGAAACAAAAGTATATAAACTGAAAATTACCATTTCTATTCAACCTAATTTAAATAAAGATTCCTCAGTGCGACAAATCACCGATCCTATCCTCATTGCCAATGAAATTGTTGATCACTGGAGACATAGCAACACTAAAGGATATATTATCAAATTAGATATTGAGAAGGCTTTTGATAAAATCAACTCGAATTTTCTTTTGTCGATGCTGAGGCTCAAAGGATTTAATGATAGGTGGATTGGATGTGATTTATGCCTGCATCTCCAATGTTAATTATTCTGTGCTTATTAATAGTAAACCGAGAAGATTTATTCAAGCTACGAGATGTATTAGACAGGGGATCCTCTCTCACCCTTTTTATTTGTCATTGCTATGGATTATCTCTCTTACTTAGTTGAGGAGGCTCAGAAAAAGAATCTTATAAAACAAAAATAAAAATCAAATAGATTATCAATCAACAACTAAATTATTTCCTAAGTTATTTGTGCCCAACAAAGGTATAGTATACACGAAGTGTATGTATATAGAGTATCCTTTTAATGTTATTTGTACCCAAAGAATGCATGGCCTCACAATTAAAAAATATTAATTTAACACATTATCAATTTCTTACATTATGGGCCTCACGACTTCACAATTCTCTATGCTTCACAGGTTCATTTCTTGTCCTAAATATCCTTGTAATGCTTTAAATTGGCATCCTCATTTAAATATTTAGAGGAACACCATGTTTATCCTAGGTGAAATGAAATTCATCAATGGTAATTTGAAAAAAAAGGCCCATTTAACTACGTTTGTCGTTGCTTACAAGTGTGTCTGTAATTGTAATAAAATGTAGGACTCACCTCCAAATTTGTAATCAAAACGCACAATATGATAGAGGAATTTAGGGTGCTCGATCTGATTATGTTTTAAAATTACGTAAGACCCACTACCTTTACCATTATCGTTACCATTACAAATACTATTACTATTACAGTAAGAGAATTATGAATCTGTCACTATTTATTGTTACTTTTATCTCTATCGATTGACCCAAAATTGTAAAGGTAAAGATAACGTAAGAAAATAATGCAAAGTAAACTCTACATAAGTAAATAGCCTCAATCGTAATTAGATTACCATTTGCAAAATGCCTAAATAAACATGATCAGAAGTAATCAAATTAATTTAGATTCATTATAATTATCCATCAATTGAATCTTATTATAATTACATCAATTTTAATTACGGATTGATCAATGTGACATGTCGTAATATAATAAAAAAGAATAACAATAATAAAAAGGAGAGAATGAAAAAGGTTTAAAGGTAGAACAATAATTTGGTTATGAAAGAAACAAAAGGAGAATGATGAGACGTTGGCGTCATTTTCAGTGAAACTGTGGGTTGGATTGATGAGCAGAAATGGCATTGATGAGCACCATTGGATTGAAGGGGGAAGGGGGTGCCCTCATTTCAAGTCATCATTTGAATCTGATAATTGTAAAATACATCACCTCTTTTCAGTTTTCTCCCCTTTAAAAGTTAGTACGACTTCAGATAGATATCCAGAGTGGGCCCCATAATCCACTATCCTCATAATCTGGGTAAAATATATATATATATATATATATATTTTTTACTTTTTAATTAATTTTTACAATTTATTTTATCATTATTGATTTATTAATTCCAACTTCACGGTCGTCTTAATTTCATTTCCATTTTCCACCATAGTTTTCCTTTTCCCAACGTGATTATTACTCATGCCTTTGGTATTTCCGTAATTTAACTCAACTATACTCAGAAAGTGATTGAAGACGCAATATGGAAATCGGAAAATGAAAGTTTGGTTAGAGGTCATTTTTCATATATTCATCCACACGTATTCACATCCTTGAATCCTTCAATTTTTTCTTCTTTCATTTTTTTTTATTCCCACAATATAAACCTTATTTTACTCAATTTTAAATCATCCATCATATATTCACTATTTATTTTTCAAATATCTTATTCAGTTGGAACTTAATTTTGATTGGATTATGAACAAAAAAAATAGAAAAAAAAAAGGGAAGTGATAAGACATCAATATAATGGATAGCTCTCATTTTCTTATAATGTTCCTATTTCCAAACTGGTTTTTATTAAAAGGTTATGGGTATTTAACCAAAAAATGGGCCCTAAAATCAAATCAAATTAAAAAAAATTCACGTCCTCAATTTGTCATAATTTATTTTCATTATCTTTAGGGTTTTCATTAAGAATTTCAAGTCGCGTATATAGAGAGAATTAGTTGTTTAAAAATATTTATTATAAATTTTTCGAAAGAACTATTGAGTCGTTGTCGGCATGGTAAGATAGTACACAACTACTTATGTATAATTTTTTTTTATCATCTCTTATATATTCACATTTATAGTGTTATACATTAAAAGTAAATTAAGGGTAGTTTTTATTTAAACAAAATTATTAGTATTTAATTAAAATGTTTCTATTTTTTAAAAAACAAGTAAGAGAGTAGTACTCTTCTTAAAATAAATTACAATTACCGAGTAACCAACAATAATGTGAAATGTTGTGTTTAGTTGATTATACTTTTTCGATTAATTAACGAAGTGATGATGAAATGTCAAAGTACATTTTATTAATTGTGTTAAAAGTACATTGTGTTTTAATTAGATGAAATAGGCCAACACTCGAAACATATAAAATAATTTACTTACTCATTTCATGTAAGCCAGTACTTAGTAATTTACTTATTGACCCATTAGAAGGTTGGCATATTAATGATTAACATACTAAAAAAGATTACTATTTATTTAAGTTTTTATATATATATATATATATTTTTTGTTATTCTTCTGATAGTCAGTAGTTTTAAGAACTTAATTTGAAAATTTTAGAACCAAATTGAAAATACTTCCAAATATGGAAAACTAAAACACATGCCTAGCATTTTTTTTTAAAAAAAAGGAAAAAATATAGCATTACAAATACACGTCGCTTTTGGAGGATTTCTCAACCGTTGTCTACATAATTATATATAAAGCTTCTCAACTGTTTATGTATTATTTTTTTTTAGGTATATTTCATTTCTTTATCGTGGGGTCCATCATTACTTCAAGTTCAAGATAGAGTCATATCGAGTATCAAATTGATTATTTTTCATTTTGATTCCCCTTTTTTCCTCCTTAAATAAAGATAAAGGTTGAGTTGAATAAAACTTTAAACTAAATGGACTTTCTCAATCGCATCATCACCCAATAAACAAACTTCCCAAAGGGTCAGCACTACAAATATTAAGATGATATAGTCCTAATTATTCTTTTAGATTTAAGATTTTGTTAAATATCTCACATGTTTGAATAATATTTTATTTGTAGAATTACCCCTACCTCATATTTTTTTAGTTTGAAAGCAACATGGATAAGACAAAGAGGCCGGATTCAAACTTCTAACTTTTTTATAACACTCCAAATTAATTGAGATCTCTTCTATAAAATAATATTATGTTGGGTAATTGTTTTAAATGGAAAAATCGTTGGAAATATTTTTAAGTATAGCAAAATATCATCGTCTACCAGTAATAAACAGTGATATTTTGTTATATTTGTAAATATTTTGGCTCATTTTGTTATTTTTGAAAACAATCCCATCAGCTTTCTATATTTTAAAACAACTAATGCAAAATAAAACTTACTTTTTTGTTTTTTGTCAATATATGAAGTCAAAGTCTTAGAAATATATATTTTTATGTATTTATGATATTTTTTTTCTCTTCTTTATATTTCCACATTTTTTTTTTTGTAGAATAATGACAATAGAGAAGAGATGTAGAGAGATTCAAACTCATGATATTGAATATCTTGATTATTGTATTACAATCAAGTTTGTTATGCGTCCAAATTCAACAATAAAAGCCTACAACTCAATTTTTATTAATATACTACATAATCCTAAGTACTAGAGAGCAAGCCTACAATACATACGTATACATGTTTAAACATCTCAAAACACACCTATTCTCCTTAATGAATTTGACTTAAGTTTGAAATGAATTAATATTTTCTATATAATATAAGATATCATTAATTTTATTTACATACATTAGGGATAATTAATAAATAATACCACCAAGCTAAGTAAGCTAGGGAATGCTAATAAAATACTTCAATTATCATTACAATTTCAAATAATTCTGCTGGAAAAAAATGTCATTTTCACTTATATCTCCGACTTCTTTTTATTGGCAAAAACAATGCAATCAATTCCATCGACATTAATTGATTAATTGATGTTCAAAGTATAGAAGCCGAATCAGAGTTCTCCTCCATACTTCACTGTCTAGGCTTTAATATTCCTCTTACTAAATTTCTTAATTTAGGGGCGGAGCCAAGAAAAAGAAAAAGAAAAAGAAAAATAACAGTTATCCTTTGAAATAAAAAAATAAATTAGTGGCAATCTTGTTTTTTTTTTCTTCTGTCTTTAGGAAGCACATATTTTCACTAAAGACATGGACGAAATGCTTCTACTAATGACACTCACGGATTGAAAAAAAAAAATTAATTAGTTGCACTAAAATGTATTTTATCTATGGCGCTAAAGTGTATTTTGTCTATGGTTGTACAAAAAGATCCCTTTTAATTTGTACACATTATAAAGTGCATGTGACCAACTCTTCATCTAATATTGTAATATAGTATTTGAAAAATCGATGGGGGCGTGATTTTCATATAATTTGGCGGTAAAGGTAAGAGCCAGAGGATTCGGGAATATGAGAAAATTCAAATAGAGAAATATGTAGAGAAATGGGGGGCGGCAAATTGAGTGATTATTTCGAGATGCCGTACAAAGTTAGTAACCCATCGCCATCATCCAAAATGCTTAGGATCTATTTTTAAATCATTCATTTTTCATTTTAGTTAGACATTACAAAATTTGTAGGAAAATTAACCACAAGGAACCGTTTTTCTTTGTTTCCTTTAATACATGCGTTTGTAAAATTATTTTGTAAAGTTTATAAATAAAAGATGGACCTAAACAATTCCGACAACTGAAGGTCAGGTGGGTATTTTCTTTGATCCTTATTATATCCGACAAGTCGTATTATTTTTGCAACCACTTACTTATTCAAAGGAAAAAAGAAAAAAAAAATATATTTACCTGCTACGAGGACCACCAGTAATTGAATTGAATTCTTTGGCGTCTCTGATCGGAACCGTTGAATTAATAAGATTGAGTTGATGTGTCCCGGCAAAAAAGCTGATGCAGTTGGGTCAAACTTGGACTGGGTTAGGTTGCTTTAGCCCATCTAATATCTATCACTACGCTGACAATTTTTATTTTCTTTCTTAGCCATTTTACCCAAGTGGCTTATAATAACATACGGTGGAGAATTAACATTAAAAAAAATGAAGTAATGGATAAAATAGATTAGATGAGTTACTCCTTTCATTGTTAATTAATTTTGAGATAAAATCTCATATTATTTAATATTTTATCAAAGCCTATAAAGTTCAAACGAATATTTGACAAACTGTTAATAATAATGATACGCTAAAAGATTTTTTTAAGTGTCACTCTAAGTTACACTTAAGTATCAATAATTTTAATCCTTTTAAATATAATAATTAATTATAGAATAATAAGTTAAAAAACCTTTTTTTTCCTTTCATTTAATGAAAAAAAAAAAGAACTCTTCGATAATAGTTTTTAAAATTCAATAATTCATTTGAGATATTTTAAAGTCTTAAAGAATATGATTAAAGCCTACCATAACTTTCAGATATATTGTAATATTTTAATATTTTAGACCAACTTTTAAGTCATACTTTTATAAATGTTCAGATGTTTAAAAATTTTCATTTTTAAATTTGACATTTTTTTACTATAATGTTCCTATTTATAAGCATCTCTCTATAATTTATAGGTGTATTCATTTCATTTTTTTTCCTAAATAAATTTTTAGTTTAGATTTATCTTCACACAGTTATATTATTAAAAAATGAGTATGTTTCTTTATTTGTTTATTTATTTTATTCGATTTTAGTATCAATCTTTTTTTATTATTAAATTCATTATTCATTATTTTCATATTAAAATGTTGTAAATTGTATTCTTTAGTTACATTACATCGCAAATAGGTATTGATATATAATAGGGTGGATAAATATTTGTGTAAATGTTAAGAATCTTTCACAAAAATGAAAAATTGGTTCATTACAAAAGCTTGGTATACAGTTATTGTTTCGGAATTTTGAGTTGGGCCTTACTGTGTAGGGTATAAGCCCTACAGTTATGGGTTCTCTCGGAGGCCGTAGAAGTGGACCGAAATCACGCCACGGACATCGGGGAAAACGCAGTCGGCAAAAATAAAAAAATAAAATTGAAGAATAAATAAATAAATAGAGTTCTGTTGCTTGCATCTAAACTTTTTTTTTTTTTTTAAGAAAATATCTAAAATTTAAAGTTGTTAGTGGATTTTAAAGTTTTTTTTAGAGGATAACTTCAAACCACATACCTTTTAATCCCCGACATATTTATACGTGAAAGTTATATTTGATGAGTCTTTGAATTAGTTGTCATTTAAGACTTATTGAACGTATACAAATTAAAGCCTATAGCTTTATTAAACACAATATTCGTTTATAAGATCTATTAAAATATTTAAAATATGTTAAATATGTTAGGGTTCTATTAGACACAAAAATAAAAGTTATTAAGTTGGTTAGACTTAAATTTAGAGAGACATATTTTAAAATTTATAGATCTTATTTTACGTGAGCGTACAAATTTGGAGATTAACCTATATCTTTTAGATGGGATGTTTTTTTTAACCATTTTAGAATGGATACTTAGTTGATTATTATTTTAAAATTTATCAATCACACATAAATTCCAGTTGGTCAAAATATCGTTTTCCACTTTCAAAAAAGAAGGTTGAAAAGTGTTGAAGTTTTTTCCTTTGGGTTCAATGAGGATAGGAGAATTCGAGCCACAAAATTATTGGTCACTAACACATCTATATATCGGTTGAGTTATTAATGTGGAAAATTATAGTATAATTTGTATATTTTAGTTAATATTTAGTTTTGTGATTATTTATGTCAATTAGTATTTAATTAATTAGTTAATTATTTGATTTTCTTGTTAGGTATATAAATAAGTATTATAGGGTTGTGATGGGAAGGAATGAATTTTGCCATGAATTCAGCCTAATACTTTTTCTATTGTATCAACTATGCCTTGCTTTAACGTGTCGAAGTTACTTGAACTAGGGAGATATGTATTGAACTTTTATCCATTTCTATTTTAGGGATATAACCAACACAGTAGTTTATAATTCTTCATTTTAGTATTTATTGTTATTACAAGAGGCAATAAATTGAATATTTATAAATAATAGATATTAAATTGAAAATATCAAAATGTATATTTAATACAATAGACATTATTAGAGCAAAAACGAGAGACTCAAAATTTCACATTGAATATCTACATCCATATAATTGAATTAAAAATTTAAAATTTCAAAAAATGTCAATACGAGCATATTTTAACTTATATAAACTTGTACAATTAACTTCAAAATTCGAAGTTCAATTTCCTATCTCACATATCATTAAAAAAAATTGAAAATATAAATTTACCAGCATGTGCACACACTCTCTCTTTCTTTTTTTCTCTAAAAATATAGTTAAAATTAATTTCTTTCTCATTTTAATTTTTAATCTTAGGTATGGTTTCGTAATCATTTAGTATTTAGTTTTTAGTTTTTTTTTTTTTTTTTTTTTAAATCAAATATATATACACAATTTTACCTTTAAATTTAAAGGTAGTCTACTTTTTAGCTTTCAAAAGCCAAGATTGAAAACTAAGAAAAAATCATTTTTAAAAACTTAATTTTATTTTTGAAATTTGAATTAAAAGCCACCTATTTTATTTAAGAAAGATTAAAACATGGTAAAAAAAAAAAAAAAAAAAAGCCTTAACTATTACATTCCTTCTTGGCCCGAGTTAGGGGCGGGGGGAAGGGGGGAAAATTTCACAAAATGACCCATTTTGAGAAAACTTCTCCACCAATGACCCATTCTAAAAAACTTTTCTATGGTTGACCCTTTTCCTATGTGAAGTACCATTTTTACCCCTAACTTTTTAAAACATCTTCTTCTTCCTCTTCTCTTCAGCTGAACTCACAGTGAATAATTACCAACTTCTCATCTATTGAATGCTGAACACACAGTGAATAATTACCAACGTCTCATCTATTGAATGCAACACCAAAATTCTACCAAAGCATTTACTTTGAACTAATATTCTACCAACAACATTGAATGCTATTGATATCAACAATGGAATATCACTATCACGGTTTATTCACTGGCAGTCGAACTCCCAAAGAATTTTCTCCCACTGATAGTTCAGAGTTTCAGTTGAACATTCTCTCTGTCCGTCGCTTTCGACTTCGTTCACCCTATTTTTTCTTAAGATACAGATCAAAAATTTTCGTCCGAACCGAAGAACGCAGAATCGTCAGGTCAATGTAAGTGATTACGAAGATACATGTTTTCAGATCGCTCAAATCAGTGTAAGAGATCGCTGCACAGTTCATAAACGATCGCGTATTAATAAATACAATATCGTTTAAATAAACATATGTGATCTCTTATAGTGGATAAGCGATCGCATACGATCCGGTATGAGATCGCATAGCCCATTGTATGCGATCTCATATCTAGTTGTATGCGATCGCTTAATACATACTGAACGATCGTGTAGTAATGGAATGAGCGATCGCTTACTTTATACTATGCGATCGTTTAGCAAATTTTATGTTAAATCGCCTATTTCAATTGCAACTCGAAACCAACTTGCGTGTTTTCTGATTGCAGACCAATGACACCAATTCGCATCTTTGTAAGGTTTGGTGGGGATTGGGATGAGTCCGGGAGAAACTATGTTGGAGGTCAGCTGAAAGGTTTGAAGGTTAGGAGGGATATAACGTGTAGTGAATTAGTAAGCACTCTACACCAACGATTGAACATTGATCCGTATATGCTGGACATACACATCAAATGTTGTTACAATCTATCGATGCAGGCTCCTCCAATGGACATAGTGGATGATGAAGACCTTAGTTTTTTTCTAGAAGGCACTGATGCATCTCAAATGCAATTGTTTGTATCAGTTACACCCCATGGACGACATGAGTTGGACACAGAAGATATGTACCAGCAGTGCAATCCAACGGCTCGGAATGTCGGGTTTTCACCCATTCCAACACACATTCCAACCATGTCTTCCCTAGGTGGAAATATAGAGCCGTGTAATTTGGGGGATGACGAAAATGAAGAGTGGATGGGTCACAATATCCACTATACATGTAGTCCGCATTAGATGCCGATGATGTACCAGAAACAAATGAGGCAGCACCAACCATTCCAACACCTTCCATTCACATTCCAACACCTTCCATTAATGTTCCAACATCAGCTGCTCCCATTCCATCTATGGCGAGGGCGATGCCTTCGGCTCAAATGCATTCCACTATGCCAACCCAACCTTTTGTAGACATACCAAGACCATCAGACGCTCCATTATGTGATGATCTCATCACAATACCACATGATTGTCTGAACGATGAGGATCTAAAGGCTGGTCAGATTTTCTTTTCGAAACACGACTTATCAATTAAGTTATCAATACTTGCAATGAGAAAGAATTTTGACTTTCGTGTAAAGAAGTCTACGAAGAGCCTGTTAACAGTCCGATGTTTGATAGAGGGTTGCAAGTGGAGGGTACGTGCAAAACGATTGGAAGGAAGTGAGTCATTCAAAGTGACTAAATATCCAAGTGTCCACACATGTGCACTTGAAATGAGAGTTGGTAACCATCGACAAGCTAAAAGTTGGGTTATCGGACACCTGATCAAGTCCAAATACGACCGTGTTGGTAGAACATATCGCCCAAGGGATATAATTGAAGACGTCCGCCGAGATTATGGGGTGAATATAAGTTATGGGCGGGCCTACCGTGCAAGAGAGCATGCTTTGGTATTTGCAAGAGGGTCACCGGAGGGTTCATATGCCATTGTTCATGCATACGGTGAGGCACTGAAACTTGCAAATCCAGGCACGGTATTCGATGTTGAAGTGGAAGACGATCAATATTTTAAGTACGTCTTCATGGCATTGGGTCCGTGTATCAGGGGTTTCTTGAACTGCATCCGCCCTGTAATTGTGGTCGATGGTACTCATTTGCACGAAAAATACAAAGGTATGTTGTTAATAGCAACATGTATCGATGGCAATAACAATATATACCCCATTGCATTCGGTATTTAGTTATAATATCAGATCGTCACAAATCCATTGGAAAAGCTATTTCAACCGTCTTTCCTGAAGCGTTTCATGTACTGTGTATATATCACATCAGGAATAATCTGGTGGATAAGTTCAAGAACAAAGACATCCTCCCATACTTTTACCTTGCCGCCAAAGCTTACAGGATGTCTGAGTTTGAGATATATTGGTCCAAGCTCCATCGATATACCGGGGTGACGACGTACCTTGAGGAGATTGGGTTAGAACGGTGGGCAAGAGTGTATCAAGTCCATTGTAGGTATGACAAAATGACAACAAATATTGTAGAGTGCCTCAATGGAGTATTAAGAGATGCACGCGAGCTACCAATCACGAAGCTGTTGGAGCACATCCGCGAGTGGCTTCAGGGTTGGTTCTACGTCCGACGCACGCATGCAATTGCATGCACAACCATCGTATCTGATTACGCAATGTCCATTCTCAAAGAAGCAGAATTGGCGTCTAGAATACATCGGCTTTCTCCTGTGGACATGCATGTGATTAATGTCGATGATGGTTGTTTGGGTGGGTTGGTTGATCTTCATGCAAGGACGTGCACCTGCATGGAGTTCAATTGCATGGAGATCCCGTGCTCTCATGCAATTGCTGCAGCAGCCAACCGACATATAAATGCGCAAACATTGTGTGGGAAGTGGTTTACCGTCGAGTGTGTCGTTGCGACATACGCAGAACCGATCATCCCAGTTGGACATAGGCAGGAATGGAGACGCAGACCAGAGTTTGAAGAATTGGAACTTCTTCCACCACGAACGGTACCGACTGTCGGTCGACGTCAAACCGTTAGAATTCCTTCAACTGGTGAGGAGCCACGACAGATCCACAGGTGCACACGCTGTGGTCAGAGAGGTCACAACAGGAAAACATGTAGACAGCCACTGATCACACCTGGAACGGGCCCATCTAGGTTGAATGATACGTAGGATCGCTTAGTACTTACCATACGATCGCTTAGTACTTACCACACGATCGCTTAGTACGTACCATACGATCGCTCAGTACTTACCACACGATCGCTTAATAATGCATACGCGATCGCTCAATACAGATACGCGATCGCTCACTGTGGATTATGCGATCATGTATTCTATACTGAACGATCGTTTGATTAATATTAAGCGATCTTATGCATTATGCTGCGCGATCGTTTATCTCAAAGTATGCGATCGTGTAGTTAATTATATGCGATCGTTTGATTAATTGAATGCGATCGTTTACTCTGTACTAAGCGATCGTTTACTATGTCCTAATCGATCGTTTAAGTAATTGTATGCGATCGTGTAATTAGACAAATGTTTGTATTTAGTTCATTACATTAAAAAAGTGTCTTTATTTTTACGTACGATAGTTTGTATGTAGCTCATTACATTAAACAAGTGTCATACTGCAAAAGAAAATTGTATTAAAAAATGTATTAACAATTGTAATAATATACATACATTTACCAAATGTATTTATTGGCCCATAATTCAGCAACATATTGCTTTCTAAACAGGGCCATGTTTTCTTGCCTAAGACTACTATTATTATTTTTAGTTACAAGATATTCTACAAATTTTACACAAAAAATACCGCAATCCAGTGATTTGCCATGTTGGAGGGTAACCTTCGACCGCTTCACTTGCCACGGCTCATACTTGAAGGCAACTTTCTGTTTGTCAAGTCCAATGGCTATCATGATGGACGGCATTGATCGGGCGACTCGGTTTAGGATGTCATTCACAACATCCTCTCGAATGTAGGTTGGCATTGAGTCGAACACGTATATCGTGTAAGTGTTGACATCAGTAGTAGTCATCAGCCAGTGTTCGTTGATGTTGACTGGCCCGAATATGAAATCCACATCAGACCATGATGGCTTGTAATCTTCATGGAGTCCAAGCGCATAGTCCAAGAAGAACATACTCTCTGACCAAAACGCCAGGTGCGCTTCATTATTGGCCCATGCTGCTACCGTCCCATCACTCATCGCCAATCCTTCCATCGTGATTTTTGAAAAAATTCCTCCGTCGATCACTATGGCATCCTGTATGTAAGTATGGTTAGTTTGCTACTTAGAATACAAATTATTAAAAGCGTAAATATCACATACCATGAAACTCGAATCGACCACGGTGAATCGATATGGGCAAAGCTCCGGTCTGCTATGCAGCTTGCGGTGCACGTGCATCAGCAGAACGTCCATGGTCTGGTGAGAAAAGTAGATGTTAGTATTCGGATATTATCATACACGATCGTGCATACTATAGTAAACGATCGCGTACTATACCCTAAGCGATCGTGCAGAATGGATATAAACGATCGCGTACTATAACCTAAGCGATCGTGTATGTTATATTAAACGATCGTTGTAATAATGATACACGATCGCGTACAACTATATAACCGATCGTTTATATAACGATAAGCGATCGTTTATTACACGATCGCGTACCATATACAGCAAAGATCGTTTATACAATATTACACGATCGTTCACATAATTATACACGATCGTTTATATAGTGATATGCGATCGTGTATTATTATGTAAACGATCGTGTATACAATTATATAGTACATGTACTTACATCCCCAAGAATCCATGTGTTCTTCTCCAGGGTCCTGAAGAAGTCTTTGGTCCGAAATGTATAGACCACTGTGCGCTCCTCGTCCTTTGTCTTTGGGTTGCTCCTCCACTTTCTATATGATGCCCAAAGAACGTCTGGCACTGGGAACAGCGGGTCATATGATCGGATCGTCCTCGTGGGAAACTCAGGGACGGGGACCAATTGGACAGACCTTACAACACCTGTTGGAGGTTTTAATTCAGCAATCGATGCCTCAGTCTGTGTTGACCCCACGAGTACATGGGACTCAGTTACCTGGGTTTCATCTGTTGCAGATGCCGATGGAGTGGCTTCACTGATTGCCGTATCCTCGACATGTGCGACCAACTGCTGTGTTTCATTCTTCTCACCCGATACCGCTTTCTTTGCCCTCTTGATTTCTTCGGGTGAGAACTTGGATGGCTTATTTCTCTTTCGACGCTCGGGTCGATCATTTCCATCCTGTGCATTAACAGTTAGTAAATAATTAAAGCAATATGAATACACAAATGTGTAGTTAAGTAATATACCTTTTGATCAACATCAGCAGCCTGTATGATACTCCCCTCTGCCGGCTGCACGTCGAAATGAGTCCTCAATGTAAATGGTTGGACTGGGACTTCTTCAACTGCAACCTCAACTAACGGTTGCACGTTTGGATCAGCAACAGCTTCAATGGGGAACTCTGTGGCAATTGCGAGGGGGAGTACTTCTGTCACAGGCTCCTCAACCGTGGTATCCGTGTGCACAAGTGGCTCTATGACTATCGTAGAAACAGTCATAGAGTCCCCTTGATGGACATCTGTGTCCACTTCTTCAACCGCGGCAGACTCCACGTGGTCGTCAGCCGGTGTGGGTTGACCATCAAACCCCCCGTCGTTATTGTCCATGTCATCATCGTAGGTATCATCGTGGGGGTTATCATGCTGGTCAGTGGCATCCTATAGAAAATATGAAACTGCGTTAGTTCACTGATAATAAGGGGTAGTATAAATAGTAAACGATCGTATAGTATATACTATGCGATCGTGTATGAAACCCTACGCGATCGTTTAGACTTTCATAAACGATCGTATATCATATATAGACGATCGTGTACTACATTCTAAGCGATCGTGTATATATCATATGCGATCGTGTAGACTTTCATGAACGATCGTATAGTTGTTATGCTCAACGATCGTATAGTATAACTATATAGGACACTAACCTTGTTTCGATGCTGTATTAGCATCTTTATTTCATTCAATTCTTGGGTGATGCGATCGTGCTGCTGGTTCCACGCATCACCCATCTGACGAACAATTGTTGTCAGGTTGGCCAAGTCTTTGCGAACGGCTGATATCTCTTCTCTCACACGTCTGGAGGTGTGAGTGTGCTTGTGCCGCTTTGAAGACTTGGACTGTTCGCGAGAAGACCTTGAGGGTTGAGTGTGCTTCTCGGTAGCCTTGGCAGGCCTTTCACTTCGAGTCGTTTGGGTTGGCTCCACCACAGGCTGATCCACAACCCTACCCTCCTCGGTAGCAAGCGGATTGGCTTCAGGGGCTTCGTACTGCTCAGTAAAAACCGCATCATACTGCCCCTCATCCGCTTGCTGATGGTCAGCTGCAACGTCACCATCACCACCTGATGGTGCATCCTCATCCTCAGCCTGGATGAGATCAGTCCCAGCAGTGCGATCTTCCTTGTACCGAAGCTCAGGTGGTGTGGGTGTAAGCCTTGACACAACGATCGTCTGATATGCATAAAATACGACAAAATGTCAGTCATATGTAGATAAATTAAGCGATCGTATAGTTTAAGGTATGCGATCGTGCAGTTCAAACTACGCGATCGTGCAATCTGAGCAACGCGATCGTGCAGTTTACGCTACGCGATCGTGCACTTTAAGCTACGCGATCGTGCACTTTAAGATACGCGATCGTGTGTAAACTATATTGATGAGTTTTCTTACCTTCTTGGGTTGGAAGACATTCTGATCGAGCGTCTTCCAGAATGGAGCTTGAGTACATGTCCACCTCAGAATGCGTGGTACTGCATTCTTGCTACTTTTGGTGGCTATGAACTTGGTTGAGGATGACAGTATCTCGTAAGCCCATACCTACATTATGTAAACATGCTATTAGTATATATATAACAACTCATATAAGTTGCATAAACTTTATTGAAGTGTAATTACTTGGAAGGCGTGTGTAAATCCCTTTACACAATAATATGTGACATGTTTGGGATTTGACTGTTTCTTGATCTCGTGGGTCTCCTTCTTCCCACGCAGTATGGTCTGCAGACTATCCAGCAATCATCTGTAGATGATCGATGACCAATCGTAGTTGACGAATACTTCTGTGTCGTCAACTATCCCAAGTGTCTTTAAGTCGAACTGTGTTTTCTTGTCCTTTCCCATCAACACAGTCTCTATGTACAATGCCAGTGCAACCTTCACTGCATCCTCATCGGTTGCAAATCTGGCCTTTACAAACGCGTTCTCTACATCCTTACAGAGAACTGGTTTACTATCTACGGTTGGCCCAAGGATGATTTCCCGTAGCCTGTCACTGTTAGTTTCCTGTTCCACTCTCTGCTCTGTAGGCCACAGACCGGTTATCAGGTTGAAGTCATCTTGAGTGAAGGTGACCTTCTTCCCCAAGATGTTGAAGCTTACAACATCGGATTGTCATCAGTGACTTCCCTCAGCAGAAAATGATGGATCAATTGTCCATTGAAGACGAGATTCACGTCCAGTAGTGGTCCAAAGCATGTTTTCCTAAACATGCCCAACTGTGATTCAGTCAACTTCTTCTTGATCAGTTCATTGGTGTTGCCAATGTGCACCAAACAGGATACAGTAGCTGGGAAGTATTTTTCAGCTGGTACTGAATGCGCCATCTTAACTCTACAAAACAGACAAATTAAATAAGAGATAAGTAACCATAATATATAAGAGATCGTGTATCATATGCTAAGCGATCGTGTAATTTAAACTAAGCGATCGTGTAACCTAAGATAAACGATCGTGTAATTTCCACTGTGCGATCGTGTACTTTAAGATAAGCAATCGTGTAACCTAAGCTAAGCGATCGTAGACTAATAAGATAAGCGATCGTGCATACTAAGCTAAGCGATCGTAGACTAATAAGATAAGCGATCGTGCATACTATACTAAACGATCGTGCACCCTGTAATAAGCGCCCACGTATGAACAGTTAGTCTATCGTGTAATATAATATACGCGATCGCTCACCATTTACTATGCGATCGCATAGTATATGGTGAGCGATCGCGTATCTAAACCTACGCGATCGTGTGTCTACATCCTAAACAACCGTGTATTACACACTATGCGATCGTTCATACAATACTCAGCGATCTTTTATCTAAACCTACGCGATCGTGTGTCTACACCCTAAACGACCATGTATTACACACTATGCGATCGTTCATACAATACTCAGCGATCTTTTATCTAAACCCTACGCGATCGTGTGTCTACATCCTAAACGACCATGTATTACACACTATGCGATCAACCATAAAGCCCAGGGATCGAGTATCAAACTCCATGCGATAAACCATAAAGCCCAGAGATCGTTTAATATAACATGCACATACCTCTCGAAGAATGGAAGAGAACTGAGCGTTGAGTGATGACGTGAATGGAAGAGACGATCGCGAATGGAAGAGACGATCGAGTTCGCAGCTCAGAAACGTTCGAGGAAGAAGACGAGCTTGAGAGAAATACAAAGAAGAATACGAGCTTGAAAGCGTGAATGAGCGTGAATGAGCGTAAATGAGCGAGGAAGCCAAACGATCCTTTAGTAATTTGGAATAGTAAGAGACAGGAGTGTGGGAGCGCGCGCCGACATGTTTTAAAAAGTTAGGGGTAAAAATGGTAGGAAAAGGGTCAACCATAGAAAAGTTTTTTAGAATGGGTCATTGGTGGAGAAGTTTTCTCAAAATAGGTCATTTTGTGAAATTTTCCGGAAGGGGAGGAAGCCGCAGTCCGGCATCGAACTCCCATTAATAGAGGGAAGCGTTGCAATCTGGGGGAGCAAGGTTTTGTTGCAGAAAATTGGTTTCCTAAAAAGTCAAATCTATGCCGATTGGGATACTTTTTAGGAGGTAAACGACCTTGGGGAGCAAGACAACTCCGGAGATTAAATACAGAAGCTATCTTTCAGTCAATTTGGTTAACGATTGACATGGGTTTTTGGTTCAACCCACGATTCTTGAGAACCTCGTAAAAACATCTCTCCACTCAAGGAATAATGCTCACTTTTCGTTCTATTTACTCTTCCTCCAAACACCATTCCCGTCAGACACGATCTCTACTTCAGAGGTTTTTCCCTTAAAACCCCTTTAGAATCGACTTCTTGTGTTCCTTTGTGTTTTATTACTGTTTATATGGCTGCCTATTATCTGTCTTCTAATCCAAATGCCGCTTGTGCAAACAATTATCCTGCTGAGTTGGTTTCTCATTTGTATCAATGCAATTCCATGTTTTGGTTTCTCATTAAGTTACTTTAAATTGTTAAGTGGAGGCCTAGGGTTTAGCCTCTGAACTTCAACATGAAATGTGATTATATTGCATTGGATTTGGGATCGTATGGAGTTAAGTGATCACGAATCCCATTTCTTCTAATGTTAAACAATGGCATGTAGCTGATAATCGGGTAACTTCCAATACAGTTGTTTGTTATATAGATATTCATTGCTTACTAAGAGAACTTTGCTGTCAACTTGGTTAATTTTGATGTAGGTTACATCCATCAATTAGCGTTCGGTCCTGCAAATATTCCACATCATCAAAATACAGTAAGGAAAAACCAGATGTCCGCCCTGTTCTTTCTGTAGATGCACATACTTCTCGTTCATGGGCTACTTATATCATTGTATGACCTGGCCCTCATCTTTTAGATTCAAGTTTTCCTTGTTGGGTAAATACAATTTTGTGATGACATTCGTTTGGCCTTATTTTATGTTCCTTTACTTTACATTACTATTATAAATTAATCATCATAATACCTTTTTCAACTTCTCTATTTTACTGTTATTATTATTATTTTTGTGCAGCCAGCTGCGGTGATGGGTTTTGTTGGGTTAGCAGCCTTTGTTCATTATAACGATGAGAGAAGAGCTGTCTTGAAAGGTTATTATCTTTGTGATCTTCTATTTAATTCTGGCTACCATTGTTAATTAGTTGCACTGGAAATTAGTTTCTTTGCACTGCAAATTAGTTTCAGTAGTTTATTGTCTATATTAAGATTTAAGAAAGAAAATATGGCACTAATAGTCCTGTTAGGAACTTAGGACTTGGGATGACCTCAAGAAACCGTAAATAGCTGTGCAATCATCCAGTAGTTGTTCTGGATTTCCTTGACTCCTCTATGCTCAGGGTAGAGATATAAGGAAGTAGAAGATGGAAAAAGCTTGGATGGCCTGAATCTCCACTTCTTTATATGTGGACTATGAAAATGTTTAGATTTGTGCGCATGAGCAGGCCATTATATGCATATCGTACTTGCATAATCTGATTATCTCTAAACTATACTCGGAAGTTATGGGCTGTTACAATTCATGATATGCATGGCAGTGGTTAACTTGTTGAAATTAGTGTTGTAATACTGTATGATCAAGTTTATGCTCTGAAGATTTTTGTATGCACGAGACTTTTAATAAGCTTGAGGCAGCAGATAGTATAATTTTTGGATTGATTTTAGGGGCCATATTTTAATGCTTCAGATTTATAGACAACTAAAGTGTCTTCTTCCACTCAGGACAGGGAAACACATCTGCAAACGTAGTTAAAGGACCAGTTATTGGGGGCCCTTTTGCTCTTGTTGATACAGAGAAAAGAGTTGTAACAGAGAAAGATCTTCGGGGGAATTGGACTCTCCTCTACTTTGGCTACACTTCATCTCCTGATGTTGTGCCAGAGCAACTCCAGATTATGTCCAAGGCTATAGACATATTAGGTATTTGACAACTTCAAGAAATGTAGCATCTGCATTATCCGTCTATATGGTGTTGGCATTTACTTCCGCCCTTGTTTTAATTATTTGTTTATTGTTCTGTGAATAAGAATCTGGACATAACCACAAGGTACTACCTGTATTTGTGACAATTGATCCACAACGGGATAACCCGTCTCATCTTCATGCTTACCTTAAAGGTCAGTCTTTTCCTCTTCCTGAAGATACATATTGTTAAGATAAAAATATTTTGGTGGACGTTTCTCTTATTTTTCCCATCTTCTATGGACTGCAGAGTTTGATCCAAGAATTATAGGACTGACTGGGCCAGTTGCAGCAGTAAGGCAAATGGCACAGGAATATCGTGTTTACTTTAAGAAGGTTGAAGAGGAAGGCAATGATTATCTTATCGATTCTTCACACAAAATGTAAGCCAGCTGAGACCGTTGAATCTATGTTTCATAATACGACTTGAGTAATAATGTATGTATGATGGGGAAAAACGATCAGGTATTTGTTGAGTCCAAACCTAGAGGTTCTGAGATGCTTTGGAATCGAGTACAATGCTGAAGAGCTATCAGAAGCCATACTGAATGTACTTCAGAAAACTCCTCAATAACAACCTACAGGTCTTCAAGTTCTCTCCTTTGCATTCCTATTTGTTCTAAGTTTCTTTCTAGTCATCCAGTGAAAGCATTCGAGATGTTGGCTTGACTTTATTACTTGAATTTCAACCCTTTAGAAGTCCATTAGTAGTATAATACTGTAAACCGAAAAGGCAATTTTTTTTTTTTCAACAATTGTTTCAACTTTATAACTTGGGTTGGGATGAATAGTATAGCATCACCATAATCCGTTGAACTCCCCAACTTGCTTGCTTCAATTATTTGATAAAGTTTTATTCGGCTTGGATGAGATGCAAAAGCTACATAACATTTCAGAGAAAGATGTAAACAAAGCTTTCATCTTCTGTCCCCTATAAATGTGCACACCATATCACGAACATAAAGGAGGAATAACACACAGGAAGGGCATGTTGTCCAAAATTACTTTGTCATTTCCAAAATCACTGCTATTTTAAAACAGGTTGATTATAATTCAATGAATTACAGATGGTGATTGACTGCAGACTTGAACCTCTTTTTTCTGTTCTTTCTCTGCAATATAAAATAGAGGGGCAATCACTACCCTCTCAGACCACGTATCTCAATTCTCTACTTGTTGGGTTCTTGATTGGTACATCTTTGATCCAGAGTTTGTGGGAGAAGAAGGCATTCCCATAGAACATGATGTTGGCCCTATAATACTATCATGAATGAAATGCTGGTTGATTTGCTTCCATAATACTTGAAAGGTATTTATTTCGGTTTGGCTTAGTTTGATTTTCATCGATTGGATGAGATTGGCTTAGGTAGTCTGATGTTGATTTTTTTTTTTTTTTGAAATAAGTCTGATGTTGATTTTTATTTTTGAATTAATAAGTAGTTTTGTTAGCAATAGAGAAATAATGGGAGAAATTATTGGAGGGGCTAGAATGTTGTGTAAACTTGAGCAAATATCAACATCACTATTCATTCTTACCAATGTCTTAATTAGTTAGTAGCCACACAAAATTTCAAGATATTGCCGATATCAACACCTGTTCTCCTTTCAGGCTGTAGGCCACATTTTCCATCTTTCAAGGGAAAATCCAAATTCCACATTTGTCTACAACAAAAGAGTTCCTATTATTTTTTTGGCTCAAAAATAAAAAAAAGTTCCCATTATGTCTATATTTTAAACGTGGTCACCATTAAAATTTAATAAACGTGATAGTCCATTTACTAACTACCCAGGTTTTAAAATATATATATATATTTTTGGTTCAAATCATATTTTTGTAGATTGTCTTCAAAATGTTTATTTTAGTCTATAGATTTTTAAATTTATTTTATTCTAGTCTCTAAATTTTGAGGACTATTTTAGTCTTTCCTCTCTAAAAAAATAGGACTCTCTAAAAAAAAAATAACTATTTTGGTTTCTATCTTTTTAAATTTTAACAAACTAATATTGTATCTTTGAGAGGACATTTACTAACATTAGAAAGGAACATTGAACCAATTTGGTTCAAGGTAGAAAAATAATATACCAAAACAAAACAGATTATTTTTTAAAGTTAGTGGGTAATATAGACACTCTAAAAGGTCAAAAACTAAAATAGATATTTTAAAAGTTTACAGACTAAACTAAACAAATTTGAAAGTTTATAGACGGCTCCATCCATCATATCCATTATTTACTTCATTACTATGGTGACACCCGGACACTTAACCACTGGTTCTACTCTATCTCAAGTCTCTTCTCACTTCTCAACCGACTCTCCACAATTGTCCCCCCCCCCCCCCCCCCCCCTTTTTTCTTTTTAAAGAAAAAATACAATTGCAAAAGTCATTCTTAAGCATAGTGATAATTGTAATTACACACTCAAGTTTTCAATTGTGAAAATTGAGTACTCAAACTCGTACAAGTATTAAAATTGGATTCTCAAATTTATATAATTGTAGAAATTGTAACAACGGTATAAGTTTGATGGTTCAATGTTTATCAAAATAAGTGTGAGGCTCAATTTTTACCTTATAAAAGTTCAAGGGTATTTTTGTAATTTCACGAGAAAAGAAATAAAAGAAATAAAAGGAAAAAGGCTTGTCAACTCATATGGTAGTAAGTTTATAGGATTTTAATTTAATAATATAAGAAAATGATTTGTGAATGCGAAAACAAAGCGGTTCCGGACGGACACCCCTCCACGTCCCTCTTGCCGACATCCATTTTCATTATTGAAATTAAATGCCGTATTTTCATTATTGCTCCTTTTCTTATTGTAAACTTTAAACCCATTTTTCATGATTCCTGACGAACAAGATCGGATCAAAAAGTAGATCAGCTAAACACAACACACTGCTCTCCATTTAACTATTACTCCTCTCCCAACTTACCAATTACGCAACTCCAGAAAAAAACACTCTCCCATTTCAATTAATTCCAGCTAAATCCTGCTTAATCATCGATTAAGCCCTCTTTCGCTTACCTTATTCTACAACATTTTTATTACATTACATCATACAATCCCTAATATTCATACCACCTGCTTCAATTTCAAATTCGGCTCACCCGACCGGATCAAATCACGCCGGCTTCCACTCCCACTGGAGCAGTTATCCCGGATGGCGGTCAGATTATACGGCGACGTATCCAGGGCCAACCACTGCTCCACCGTGAACAGGGCTTGGTCACACGACCTGTGGACGCCCGTCGTCGTCACCTCAACATAGTTGCAGTACCACCCATGGTGTGGACCCGATCCATCGGAGGTCAGATTCAATGAACACACCGGTCCGCTCAGGCATGGGCCTCTTCCGCTGAAAATGTCCAGATTGCCCCTCTCGAAGTAGTTGTAGTCGGCTCCCATCAACCCGCCCCATTTCTCCAGATCCTTAATCCGGATTCCGTCCCCCTCCTCCGTGTAAAGCGTGACGGTAATCACCGAATCCGTCCCTGCTTTCAGGATCGACCCTGTTCTGATATACACCGTGTACACGCAATCTGGATCCTGCATCAACCAAATCCAAAATATGTATCAGTCAAATTTTATTTTTTTATATATATAATTCCAGATACAAAGACAGAGGAAAAAACAGAGTTAGTAAAAAATACATCGGAGAAAGCTATGGCAGAGAAGGAAAGGAGAATGGAGAGGAAGAGGGTAGATTTGGAAGCCATAGCTGTGTTGTGGAATGTGGAGTTATTTTCTTCTTCTTGATGTTATATAGAAATTTTAATTGCCAAAACTACGCCAGCTCAGGGGACGATTCATCGGACGGCTGTAATCATTTGGTGCCCCACTATAAATGGTCAAACGTCAACGATTGGATAATCTTTCAAAAGTTTATCCAATCATATATCTCCACGTACTCACTAATAAAAGCCATCTCGATTGTTCCGATCCCTTGGCCCTCGCTCTGTGCTATAGCCTATACCATTATTTCCAGAAAATAAATAAATGATATAATTACTGACTCACAGTACATGGATCCAAGGTGATAAATGGTGATGTCTACAAACACGATCAATCTCAAATTTCAATTACACAGAAAATATCATGTTGGTGAATATTTTTAAAAGGTAAAATTACAAATAAATTTTGTGTATATAATAGTCTTTGAACAACTTTTAGCAGTTCATGTACATACTTACAAATTTAAGTGACTTGACTAACGATTTAGCCCTCCTAAGAGTAAGAACTAAGAAGTTTAAGAATTGATTAAAGATGAAATTAGTTGAAAATTGTTATTAATATAAAGTTATGCTTAAAACAGTAATAGTTATGTTTATGTATGAGTTTGAAATGATATAGAGTGGATTCATATAGGTAGCATTTATGTAGATGTAGAAATAAAGAGGGAGCATAGAATACGAATTAATTTTTGGGAAGGCATATTGGAAAGGACATGTGATGCACGTTGTTGTTTTGGAAAGACTGAGGTTGGAATTCGAGTCGGGTCGATGAGTATAAGCAGCCCAACATAAAAGTATACCACCACTAGGCTCTACCTACCTATTACAAAATAATTCTAATCAACCAAAATCAAACCAAAACTGTTATATTTTGGTCGAAGAAGGGGGGAAATTATCCTTTTAGGAACACATATGAGGGAACCTAGTGAACGTTGAGAGGACTTATGAGGGAGCTCAGTAGTTCCATAAAGGACCTAAGAGTCACATGAAAGACTTTGGAGGACCCATAGAAGACTTAGGAATCACGTGAAGGACCTTGGACGATCAATGGAAGACCTCTGTAGCACCCATGTATTAGGTTTTTGACAAAACATTAGAAGTGCAGTTATCTCATATTTGAAAGGTTCAAGAAAGTGATGGGCTCCAAGTACTATAAAAGGAGACTATGTCTTTAATTTCAAATTATTTCAGTTAGAAACACTTTAAGATTGAATGTGCTAACTCTAGCTAGTTAAATTTCCTTTCTCTAGCTTGAGAGTGGAAAAAGGGTGTGAGGAGTATAAATGTTTTGAGATAGTGCTCTTGTAATTGGGATTGTGGAGATAATTATTTTGTGCGATCGTAACAATTTTTCATGTGGTGGATTTCTTTCTAGTGGGTCGTGGTTTTTCTCCGAGTGTGGAGTTCTCCACATAAGTTCTTGTATTTCTAGTTTTATTGCTTTCTTGTAATTTTTTTTTGTTATTTTTCCTGCTTATTCCTGCTGTAGTAGTGAGAGGTTTTTCCTAACAAATGGTATCAGAACTTTAGATTCGTAATTTTTTGAATTTCTGAGTATGCTACGTAGTTTCAGTATTGTCTGAACTTACACAAAAAAAAAACAAATTGTTGAAACGATCTACCGTGTTATGAATAGTGGGAATTGTCCACTATCTATTGATTTGCTAGGAGTGAAGCAGATGTGTCAAGGTTCATGAATTCATTAAAGTTTGATGTGGAGAATGATCAACTTCGACTTATGGCAAGGGTAAGTCAAAGATGTGTTAATAAAGTATGGGTTACACAAGTGCAATTTATGTGGTGATAGTAATCCAATGCAATCGAGGATTGATTCTAGTAAAGGTTCAAATAAGATCAGAGTCTTCGGGTAGAAGATATATAGCTTTAAAAAGATAATTAATAGACTTTGAAAATTCATAACAAAATCTTAAGAATTTTTTACACTGTCATTATTTTCTAAAATGGCCCTTGAAAGTTTGTTTACATCTTCAGGGTGAGATAATACAAAACATATCTTTTGTTAAAAAAAAAAATAATAATAATACCTCAATTATGATGGTTTGACCCTAAATATATGGATATACATAAACGAGAAGAAAACTCTTCACTCTTCACTCTCCTCTCTCTTCTCTCGTAAAACCATGTTAGTGATTTTGGAAAATATTTTACCTATTCAAATATTTTTTTTTTATCTACAGTGATATTTTTTTTTTTTTTTTCAAAATTTAGAATATAGCACACTTTCCCATCTATAAACCCTAATGGGCTTTAGAAAGGGATTGGTCATGTTGAGGCTAAACCCAACAAATTCCATTATGATGTTTGGTTATAAAACTTGGGCTTGGAACTCTAATATTGGGCCTTAGTCCATTCCCGGAGCAACTAGAAGATCTGGGCTGGATCAAGGACAAGGCACAGCCCCCCATCGGTTGAATATTTCATTTTAGGGCAAAAATATATATATATATATCATCGCCACTTAATGAATGCATGTTGCATAATACGTTTATTTTACAAGACAAAGTTGAATGATCATCCAATGCTATGAGAGAACGATACTTCTAAGTTCTATGCTTCCTTCTATTCACCATTAAATTTTTGTAGTTAGCCAACAAGTTTTGCTCCTGCTGCAGTTGCCAAAAATAATGGTCATTCACATGTTTACAAATAAGTATTTTTTTTTTTTTAATTTAAAGAAAATAAGTAATAATAAAAATTTAAGTAAAAAAGTCGAAGTCCCGGTTGGATGGAAAATTCGTTCTTCTCTATCTCCAAAATGGGGAAATTTCACCTTTCATATTTTGAATTTTCTAATTTCATGAGAAATTGTCATTTTTCCATCATCAAAATTTCTAATGGTTAATAATTAAAAGTATGTTTTAAAAGTGATTTTAAAAATATCAAGAATCGTTATAATCATTTTATAATCACTTCTAAATGTGCAATAAATCTCGTTGTCAATGTAATACTGGGGACCAAGACCAACGATGTCCATAGCTGGCCAATTACCATGATTGTAATTATTTTGAGAGGTGACCTATTATAAATACAAATATTTAAAAACTTAAATAAACCACTTTACCATCCATCCAAAACTAATTATTCACAAAAGTAGTTAATAACTGGAAACTAAAAATGAAAAAATCATTTTCAAATGAATAGGTTAGCGCCTAACCCTATCACTTGAAGAGGTAA
This sequence comes from Lagenaria siceraria, assembly GCA_002890555.2. Classification (NCBI taxonomy): domain Eukaryota; kingdom Viridiplantae; phylum Streptophyta; class Magnoliopsida; order Cucurbitales; family Cucurbitaceae; genus Lagenaria; species Lagenaria siceraria. The sequence continues at coordinate 5,659,156 of CM016485.1, read as the reverse complement.
TTATGTAACCTAAAAATCAGCTGACAACAAAAAGAAGAGTCAAAGATCAGCATGTCACGTTGACCTATTTTGATTGGTGGAACCATGAGTTTAATTTCTTCCATATATTTGTGAGTGTAAAGAGGGAATAAAGGTTTATAATATCAATGTAAGACAAATTTAATTTCTGTAAAGTTTGTAGATTATGTTTCTCGAAATCCACGGTTAAAAATTTGTTAGATAAATAAGTAAATCTGAAGTGAATGGGTAAAGCAGATGTGTAGAGAAAAAGGAAAATGGAATCCATACATATATTTTTATTATATGGAAAAGAGTATAGTTGTGTAACCTAATAATTGTGAAAGTTTAAGAGAGAGAGAGAGAGAGAGAGAGTAAAGTGAGATGATATTGGAAAAGAATAATAAAAATAAAAATAGTATTGGTATTGAAATAAAGGGGGAAACTTTAAAAAGGGATGTTACAGAAAGGAAGGGAACTTTACAAGTGTTAGAATTTAGAACACTGATGGGTGGACATTTGAGAACTGAAAAACTTTGGCTTTAACTTTATAACAACACTTTATAACTTGGCTAATTTAGAAAAAAAAAATATTCAAAACAAAAGAGTGTTGTGTTTCCCACCTTTTACAAATCAACATCCCCACATGGTTAGTTGGAAACCCCGCCTCTCCATTTTTATAATAACCTTTTTTTTTTTTTTTTTTTTTTTTTTTTTTTTTCCCACTTCAAAAATTAAAAAAAAAAAAAAAAAAAAAAAATGCATGGGATGGGCGACAATAAAATGAAAAGAGGACAGTAGTTGAGTGGAGTCTGGAATGGCAATAAATAGAGAAGATAAAAAGGGTGGGTGTGTGGATCCATTGAGGCAATCGAGGCAATTGGCAAAACATGGTTATGAATCAATGAATCGAGAGGAGAGGGAGAGGGAGAGGGAGAGGGAGGAAGTCCTTTTTGTTCAGTCAGTGTCTTCTTAGACTCATTTATGGCAATTCATTGCATGGTTCCTCATACCAAATAAATCTAAAATTTGCATTAATCAACATTCCACTTTCCATTTTGCACTCAATAATTCATTTAATAAAATTTAGAGTTGAAGTTGAAGTTGGTGTGTGCGTGTGTGTATGTTTAATTGGTTCCCCGTTAGAAAGGCATCTGGGGGCACATGGGATTCCATGTGAGTCTTCAGTATTTGGCAGTCTCCACTACTACCCCAATTTTAAAAACGGCTTACCCTTAAAAACGGCTCGACCCTCAATGCCGGGACCAACTTCCCCATCACAATCCACACACGTGTAACATTTCTATTTCTTTCTTTCCCCATGCCCCACACACACACACACATCAACTTTCTTTCTTTTCTTCTCTTTTACACACACACACACACCAATGCCTTCAATTAACCACTACATTCCCATAATTAACCCTTCATTCACCCATTATTCACATTTAATTAATAAATAAAAAAAAAAAGGAGAGAAGGGGTTTAGTTTGGTAATGGTAGGCAGATGCACATAGATAATAGTGTGTAAGTTTAGACTTAAAGAGTAGGGCATATATATAATTAAATTAAGTTTTAACATTGAAAATAATGTGTTTATATTTGTGGTACCAATAATTGAAGGTTTGAGAAATTAAGAAAAGAGAGTTTATTTAGAGTTAAGGCACCAATGATGGGGGAGTTTGAAAATTATATATATATATATATATATATATATATATATATAAATGTAGTGGATGTGGACTCCGTCTTTACACGTCTTAAAGAACCGAGGTTTTGTTAAAAGCTTTATTACATTATATGGATTCATGTCAGTGTCTCTATTCTATAACTCCCCATGTGTTTTTCTCTCTTCCCCCATCTAAAGCACCCCTTCTTTTTAAGTGGATTCCAACTCCTTCTTCTACCATCCATTCCCATTCTTCCCTTTAATCCCTTTCCCCTTCCACTTAACCTAACAATCAAACCCATTTCCTCCTCCTTCTTCTTCTTCTTCTTCTTCTTCTTCTTCTTCTTATTATTATTATTATTATTATTATTATTTTATATTCCCACCCCCACCCTCTTCAAAATTAAAATAATAAAACCCCCTTCAATTTTCAAGCACATTCTCTCTTGTGGGGTTCTTTCAAATCTAAACACACCCAATACCCACCACTTTTTCCTTTTCTTTTTCTGTTTCTCATATTCATGCCTCTGCCTGCCCTACTGCTTTGGACCTGTACCCAACCCAAAAAACAAAAACCCAACATAAATATAACATAAATTTAATTAATTAATTCTCACACCACATTATTAAAACAAAAAAGATACAAATTTACACTCTTAATCAATATTTTGTACTTTGGTATTTTCATTTTGTGTTCCATTTTCCCTATGCCACTCACTCCGAATATTCTCTTTGTTATATATAATTGGCTTGCATTAATTATTCTCAAGAAAATCCAATGGGGTTTAATTTCTTGCAACATTATTATGGTTGCACCTTCCCTTGGGAACACTGCGCTCCAGATTCTCTCCACTGCATTTAATTTATATATATATATATATATATATATATATATATATATATAAGTGAAGTTGATGCTATTTAATTAAATGGTGCTTTCTGTTAATCCAAATCATAGCCACCCCTGCTCCCTAGCTAGATAGCTCCATATAATTGAGGCATTTCATCTTAAACTAAAGCAAATTTATTAAATGTAGTTTAATTAAGGCAACAAATTGGGACGAGTGGTTCTTAAAATAATAATATTAAAATTGTTTAAAGTAGTAGGTTAGAATGTGGATGTGAAGTGGATTGCGTGGTTCATGCCGGCTTATACGCCACCAATGATGTAAACCACAACGGCTTAGACGCTTGGCTACATTCATTTCCTTCTTATTTGACGTCTGTTCTTTTTTGTTTATTCTTATTACTTAATATTAATATTATTAGTCCCACACCTGAAATTTAAATATTGAATCATTTGAACTCATCACATGCTTCTTAGGAGAAGTATTTTCATTCTCAATTTAATATGATGAACACCTAATTAAGTTAATGGGACAAAAGATTATTGATGCAAACTCGGAAATCAGGTAGATTCAATATAGAGTATATATGTCATCAAATCTCTCCTCTCCCATTTGTACATTTTATTTAAAAACATATTCAAAATCATAATTATAATTTCTTTACATGACCACAAATTCAATTGTTAAGAAAGACCTTCTATTTTTTGTTCGGATTTCTCATATGCATCATACACGCTAAAAAAATAATTAAAATATTTTTAAAAAATAAATAAAAATAGTTTGTCACATGTCACATTATAATAAGACAATTTAGTGAGATGCATCTAAATATTTTTCTTCTCTCTATTAGACATACCACTTCCAATGGATTTGATTAGATTTGAAAATTTATTTTTGTTTGTTTATAACCATATGTAAAGTTGGAGAATCGAACCTCTAACTTTGATTTTATGCTAATTGAGATATATTCATACTACCTACCACAAAGATTATTTGATTTCCTCTCAAGTGATTAAATACTCTAAAAAACATTGGTCATATGGCAATCTTGGTAGAAATAAAAGTCTTCCCTTCATAGTTGTAATATATATATATATATATATATATATATATCTCTCATGTAAGCTCTCACTCCACATTATTATTAAAAAAAAGTTTGACGTGACAATCCATTTAAGTGTTGAAAAATTTACTGTTCTGTGTTATATGATACAGACAAAAAAAAAAAAAGTTACAGTGGACTGAGCAAGACTAATTGTTAAGGCTGCAAACGTTAAACAACAAAAAAAAAGTTGTGTATGGATTAATTAGATTGTGAGAGCTCTAACATTATAGTCCCATAATTTAGTTCCACATTCATTTTTGTCATTTATCAAACGAAAAAGTGGATTGACCACCCTAATTTGTCTCGCCTCTATAAAAATAATTAAACATACAATATTATTTATACTCTTGAACAAAATGCCCTCTGAAAACTCATTTTATTAATCTCTTAAAATAATGAATAAATCTTTCCCTGTTTGAGTTGTGTTAATAAAAAATTCCCTCTTGTCCATTTTTTATTTCGGAAAAAAGAAAAAATCTCCCGACTTCCTCTCTCTGCCGTAGGATTGTCAAAGGCGAAGTTGAACAAAACCGAAATAAGCAATTAACAATAATAAACACTTTCTATTACAATAATATCACGTTAAAATTACCAATGGGAGTAAAAGTAAGAGAAGTGAAAGAAGATAATTAGATTACTATTAATTAATATTGATTAAGGTGCAGAAAATTACAAATTTTGGTTGTCTTCCATTCCCCTGTACACAGAGTTACAAGATGTACAAGGCCATGAAGCCAAGGAAAAAGGGAAAAAAAAAAAACCAAGGTTCCCTATTTAAACGTCCCATCCAGCTAGCTTTTTTGTTCTCTATTTCCATATATATATCTAACTAACATATTTTGAACAATTATAAGTTACATATATATATAGACCGACCAATCCAAACCAACCAACCCCTCCTTCTATTTAATATATATTATATTTTATTGGGTGGGAAAAAAAGGTATTTTGTTTTATAGTTTTTTTCCACCCCAATTTCACATTCTTTCACATCTCGCACTGCCCTGGCAACGGAGGTCTCTTCTTCCACTCAGCCAAGCGTTGCAAAAAGTACATAACCTGTTTTCCAAAAATAATTAAATTCACATAAAAATTATATTTTCTAATAAGACAAAGAACATTGCACAGAATTCAAAGTATCTCATGAGGGGTATATAATAAATATTTTGTACTTGCCTCAGAAGGTTCCCGTAGAGAATAAGAAGCACTCGTCTCCTTTGGAAATTTTGACACAAGAATGCCAAACCCTTGTCCTCTCTCTCTTATAATCTGCCCATTTTTTTAATGTTAGATTCATCACGGGCATAGAACACAAATACATCAATTTATTTTAAGGAAGAAAAAAAAATGACACGAAGGCTCTGAAATTTTTGTTGTTACCTTAAATGCATCTTCATCCGTTCGATCATCTCCGATGTATACGGGAAAAACATCAGAACAGTTGCTGAATCCTGTTAATTTATTAACAAAGTTATTACATTATTATCATTATTTTTAATGGAATCTTCAAATGAAAATGAATTTATGGAAGAGAATAAAAGGCTTCAACTCACCAAGGGACTCCAATAAGAATTCCAAGGCCTTCCCTTTGTCCCACTTAATGGTTGGACGAATCTCTAATACCTGTAATTCAAATTGAAAATTAGAAGGATTTGGGAAATATTAATGGAGTTTAATTAATTAATTTTTTATTTTTCATTTTGTATACCTTTCTTCCTTGGGTTAGTCGAAGCTTAGGAAAATCTTTCAACACAGATTTGACTTGTTGGGCTAATTCACTCCATTTCTGTAATTATAATAAAAGACAAATTACAAATTAATCAGTAGACATGATTGAATTAAAGGAACAGTGTAAAGAGAGGAAGGATGGTGACCATTAAAATGAGCATTAAATATTTACCTTTTCTTCAACACAGCGAAAGTGAACAGAGAGACAGAACTTGTTGTTCTCCACCTTAGCTCCTGGAGTTGATTTGGTTTTTTCAACCAGCTGTTTGTAAACCTGAAGAAAAGAAAAATGAGGGTTTTATTTAATATATTTGGTATGTATTTTGGGAAGTATATATAAAAAATAAAAATAAAAAGTTATTACCTGGTCGATCATGGGAAGAAACTCACTGGCAGGTTGAAAGAGAACAGATTGGGTACACTGAAAGAGCAAAATATTTGAGAAAAAGAATTGGGGTTAAAAAGAGAATATGTCAGGTGAAAGAGGGTAAAAATAAAGGAATAGGGACACGCACTTTCTTGTAATTGGAATCTTTTGTCGGTCCTTTAATATCCATCCCATGGCTTCCGGCATAATACAGTTCTCCTAATCTTACAAACCCATAAACCTGCAACAACACAAAAACACACCATTTTTATTTTATTTAAAAATTAATCTATTTATCATTGAAAATTTCTCAACCATTAAATATTAATTTACCTTGTCTCTACGTCTCCCGCTCACGATTGCAGTGGGGAAGCTTCTCGCTACTCTTTTCACCGTTTTTCTCATCTGTTTTTGAAGGAAATTAGTTAATTAAGAGTTAGTTAAAAAGAAAAAGAAAAAATGCATATGATGATTGATGAATGAAGAAGAATAGCTAAGGTAACTGACCGCGTCAGACATGAAGGCACGATCTGGGTCGTCGACAATTGGGGAAAGTGTGCCATCATAGTCGAGAAACATCACGATTTGTTTTCCTTTGGAAGCGTCAATGATTTGATCAAACATGGCCAAAGCCGAAGGATGGTGGAGCTGTTACATTGCAAATTAATCAGATCCAATGTTTACATATATATATATATATATATATATATATATATCATATTATATATATATCATGTGTTAGAGACTGATGACACTACACACCATCCAAGAGGAGTTATGGTCGTGGTCGGAGAGAGAAGAAGTGGGTTTAATACGACTGGGAGATGAGGCCCGCATTGAGTCCACCCAAGTTTTGATTCTTGCTCTGCCATCGGGCTGCAACAACTTTGTGGACCGAGATATGGAGATGTAGCCACCCGTTGAGCTGGGCCCAGCCGGTGGCTTTTGGGCCGTCGCTTGGAAAATCGACGAGTTTGACACTGTCACAGTGATCGCCATGTTGATGCTTGATTTACTATCCGAAATTACCACATTCGGGTTGTTCGTCATCCTTTTTTTACTCCTACTCCTTTTTTTTTTTTTACTTTCTTCTCCACTACTGCATACCATCAATCAAACGCAGAATGAATCAATATCAATATTCAATGAAACAAAAATTAAACTAGAAAGTAAAGAAACTTACCAGTTTTTTGAAAGAAGAGAAGAGCGAAGAATAATGGGAGAGAATCAGAGGGCGAAAGAAGAAAAGGGAAATGGAGAGTGAGAGTAAGAAGAAGGGGAAGGGGTGGGATTTATAGTTAAAGATTGGGTCCCACTGAAAAAATCCAGCGGGCCCCACAACCAAACTTCTTTTTTTTTTAAAAAAAAAAACATATATTTGTTATTCTTATTATTATTTAGACTTGATAGACGCCGTTGGCGGGCAGTGGGCAGGGCCTCGGCCCTTAAGCTTAAGCTTCTTTCACCCTCTTCCCTTTCTTTCTCCCTTCTTTCCAAACCGCTACTTATGGGTTGTCTCCACGTGGCCAACATTCTTCTTCCAAGTCAAACCAACCTGGTTTCTGCCACGTGGCTTTTCTCTTTTAATACTACATCCTCTACATTAATAATGCCTCCACTCCTTTGCTTTTCCTTTTTTCTCTCCTTCAACATCCACTATTTTACCTTCTTTTATTATTCTTCTTCTTTTATATATAAATATATATTTACCATAATTGAATAATATATCTTTTTTTTTTGACGGTTTATATTTTATGCCAATTGAATTAAATTCATTTCAACTTTTTTTTTCTTTATTATTATTGTTTTATTTGTTGGTGCGATAGGAAAGTCTTCAACATAAGTCCATGATTATAAACCTCATATTAAGTGTTCAAATTATCGATTATCTTTGGAAACCTCTCAATACTACCATAAGATAGATAAACAAGAACAAAATTAGGTAACACAAACATTTACGTGAAAAACTCCAAAATTAGAGAAAAATCACAAACCACCAGAAAGAAATTTACTACCGAAAAATTGTTATATAAATCACATAAATTATCTCTCCAATCTCAAAGCTTTGATCATTTCTATTTTTTTTTTTTGTCTCAAACTAGAGAATACAAAAAAAGAATTTAATAAAAGTTAGTGCACTTAAATTTAAAGTGTTTTTAACTAAGCCGATTTGAAATCAAAGCCATGTACTCTTAATCCTATAGATTCTAGACAACAATTGAACATAGCTAAATTTTACCATTAAAATATATGTCATATTTAAAACACTTAAATTAATGTACACTATTGAATAATTTTCGTAAGATTTTTGAAAGTGAATCAAATTAAACTATATTTATAAAAATAACAAAATACATTTTTCTTCTTCTAAAAGCTATTTATCACAGACTTTTAGCTCTATGAGTCAAATTATGTTTATCATCATGTGTACTACAATAGTGATATTAATTAACTCTAAAGTGGAAATAATAGGTATAACTAATGAACCATTGGGTTAACCTAGTGATAGTGGGAACATCCCAAAAAAGCTAAAGAGCTAAGGGGTTGTGGGTTCAATCCATGGTGACCACCTACTTAGGATTTAATATCCTACGGGTAAATTGACACCACCTACTTAGGATTTAATATCCTACGGGTAAATTGACACCCCACGTGTTGTAGAGTCAGACGAGTTGTCCTGTAAAATTATGGCTCGAACACTCACATATATCAAAAACAAAAAAAAAAACCTAACGAATCATTGCATTATAAAAATAGAACAGATTTGATCTATAATTATTTGATCCTCCTCAAACAATATACTAAATTTATCCAATTATTTTTCTATTGATGAAATTCCTAATAGCCATATGGTTCTTAAAAAGCATATTCTTTGCGTTTTTTTTAAAAAAAATCATATTTCGCTAAAAGAAATTAAATCAAGTCTTTAGGAGTGTTAGTTTTTCCTATGAGACTATACTACTATTTTTAAATTTGGGTGCTTATGGCTTGAACGAAATAGGAGAATTTTCCAGGATTTTAGCAGAAGCCAACACCATACTTGGGATGATATCATTGTTTTGACTGATCTTTGGAGTAAAAAATCATCTCTTTTTTGTAATTACGAAACATTTTCCATTGCTTTAAACTGGAAGTCCTTTTTGTAATCGTCCCTCTCCTTTGCCACTGCTTGTCTCACTTTTGGTTTGAGTTTATCTCCGGCTTTCTGTACATTTTTTTTTCATTAAAGATACATCGCTATTAGCTTAGGGTTAGGGGTATGATGAGGGTGCTAAGAAGGTGTCAACCCAGTTGGAGATATCTCGGTGCACTCTCTGATCCCTCTTTCATGTGGTATTCTGTTAAAAAGAAAAACTATTTTTAAAATTTGACCTAACACAACTTGGGAACACCCTTAATAAATAACAATTAAAATGGGAGGACCTTTATTTTGTTCCTAGAATGGTAAATAAATAAAAACAAAAGGAGGCAGAGTGATAGGGTTGGACCATTTCAAAGTAGTGAAAACTGAAAAGAAAAAGGGTGTGGGTTTGTTAAGGGAAAGAGCTGTTTTGCCATAAATAGTTGAAGTTCATGTTATGGGCGGTTGGTAGGTTAGCTAAACTTAGAGATTATGAAGGAGGTTTTTAATGGAACAATGTCAGAAAAACAAAAAACAAAAACGCCCCTTGTAAAACCACCAAAACAAGCGGCTTCAATAGCCTGCAAAAACAGTTGGAAATTAAATTAAAATGTATTTACCTAAACAAAATTATAAACACTTTCCTTATATCTTCCCCTTACACGTACCTATAGCTAGAAAAATGCATTTGCATCCCATTATTATGATTATTATTGACCAATGTACTCTATTTATTAAACATGATCAGCTCAATAATTGAGCATGTACGCCTGAACCATTTGTATCAAATTTACCTCTTTATTAAAATATTCACCTTTTTAGTGAAATTAGTATATGCATATATATATATATATATAGAGAAATAAAAGGTAAAGACTAACACACCTGTCTCGAATCAACCAATCAACTTGACTTTCACTGAATATATATACACATTTATTGAAAGGTAGGGACTAATGCAGCCCAAAGACAGGGTGCCTAGCTAGCTATGTTAGCCTAGCTTTTGTTATTATGATTATTATTATTCTAAGGTGACAATTAATGTTAATTAAGTAAGTCATTATTATAATGTAATAGAGTTAAAGGGTGGCGTTCCGAAAAGTCTTTGTTGGGTTGGGTTTCCTATTGGGGTTTGAGGAATATGGAAAGTAAGGGTAAGAAATACAAAAAGGAAATATTTGAAGAGTGAATGTGGTTTGAAATTAAAAGGAAAATTGGTCTCTCTCTACTTTTGGCTTCAATTCCCCTTGTGTGTATTAGAGTAGAGCCACCAAAATCATCCATTTTTCTCCTCTTTTTCCTCTCCTGTCCCACGCCAGGGACGGCTTATTCCAAATACTCTCTACAGTGTACCAAATTAGAATATTACTCCTTTTCTACTCTTTCATTTATTCTTTTTGTTTTTTTTTTTCCTTCTCAATTTTCCATTTTAGGACTCACTTTATTCTTCATTTTTATGGTTACAAATACCTCCAAAGTTCTATATTAGATAATAGATAGATATATAGGGACAAAGATCATACACATATAAGAGAGAAATAATAACTCCATTGGTGTGAGACCTCTTAAGTGAATCGAATAATACTAAATAAATTAGACATGTCTAAAAATTTTAAAAAAAAAAATCATATATTATTGTAAAAACATGTATAGAGTCAAATTTATTGGAAATTTAAATGTATGGGTTTATTGGCAAAATTGTTTATTCAGACACAATTTGATGTAGATATAGACAAAGTCAATTGTCAAGACGAAGACGGTATATAAAACTTATTTGAAATTATATAAACATGTTGAATGGATAGGTCAAAAGGCATAAAAATCAAATCATTTGTTTAGCAAGTATGAAAATAACCTCACAATTATTGTTCATTTGATATGAACAAAAGTAACAAACTTCTCCAAGGAAAAGTGATAAATATATATCCTTTTCACAATTTTAATTATTTTTTTTACAAAATAAATAATAAATCAACACGCACACAAAACCATATATTAGACTTTAACAAAAGTAAAAGTAAGAAAGTTGAAAAATAGGAATAAAAATGGTGAAATGACTAGGCATTTCCCTTTCTTTTTTGTTTTATAATTGATGAGACTTTGATAATTTAATCATAAAGAAAACACAAAAAGAAAAAGAGAGAGTTTGTTGGATAGTTGTGAAAAATATAATAGTCCTTTTTTTTCTTCTTAAAATTGTTTTTAAACAATGCTTTTAGTGACTTGGAAAAAGATCAAGATTATTTGTTGAGCCTTTTCGGATATAATAAAATTAACTAAAATATTTGTAAATATAGTAAAGATATTAGTGATAGATTGATAGATGTTTATTAATATCTAGACAGTAATATTTTATTATATTTAAAAATATTTTTACAATTTTACTATTTAAAATAATTACTCTTGTTTATGTTATTGAAATTATGTTTAAAATTAATCACTCAGGACAGCAAAGTGGATCTATTTAATTTTTGTTGATGTGTACAACATCCACATAAGAAATAAATAGTAATCTGATCAACTCATAAATTTTAAAATATATTTAAGATGGATGAAAGGTTCATTTCATTAATTTTTTATATTTGGAGAAGTTTTGTTTTAGAAGATATAACTATTTGCATTGATTTTTTTTTTTTTTTTTTTTTTTTGGTTGAAAGACATTTATATGAAGTTGAGATTTGGACATTTCATGGGCAATGATAACCTTGTACGAAACTAAATAAAAATGATAATAATAAATTTTCAAATATGTTCTGTACTTAAAAAATAATAAATTTATTTAAAATGGTGATAATTGACCCTGAATCTATGCATTACGAATATATATAAATACTCCTAAATTAAATTAAATGGAAGACACATGTGAAACTAGCAATCATGTTCCAATTTCAATTAAGAAACTTAGGGAAGTCCTCTTACTCCATTTATGACTTTATAGAAAAATAAAATAAAAAATAAAATAAAATAAAAGATTCTAAAGAGCATATGAACAATGGAGTCAGGATATGTCACATGCAAAAACTCTAATTTAATGAGTTCAATTGTGTGACCTAAAGTCATGATACGTTTGGTAACATTTGATGGATAATTATTCTATTCAAGTTCACATTAGCTTTATAGGGATTAGAGATGTTATTTTACCTCTAAAAAATAACAAATACCTAAAAAAGACATCGAACTTTGAACCTTGAACTTTTGACTATTAAAAACCCGAAGAAAACGCCTAAGTTTTCAAGCTTCATAAAAATACAAAGGATAAAAAAAAAAAATTAATTAATTAAATAATTAGAATATATTCCATTGAACCTGGCTGGATTAACGCTTAAAATTATAATATAATATATTATTAAAGTTATTTGGGCACGAAACCCGAACCGGAACCCATCGGCCAATCAAATGTTGGCAATCCACCCAACAAGAAACATCCAAAAGGTAGCAAATGGTTTTGGGGGCACGTGTACCAATCAGGAAGTAGGCTGCGGATGAGGTCTTAGAACAGGTAGAGGAAGGAAGGAATAGGAGATTGGTGTCGCACTCACACGCTGGAAACCACACGTGTGTCGGCTGTCGCGGCATTGTGTAATGTAAACACGTTGCAGATTAAAGAGAAATGCATGGTTTAATTTTGTTGTCCAAATATTAATCCCACTACCATGGTCGGCGGGATTCTGGGAACAACAAATTACTCACGCTCTTCTCACGTGTAATACAGCTACGTCCTACGTTGCTGTTCTATATTTGCGTAACGTGTTCTTTCTTTTTCTTTTTTTTTTCTTTTTTTCTTTTTTTTTTTTTTTTTTCCTGTTGGACTCCACCAAACTCCGTCTCACAGCCTTTTCCAAATATTTCATTTTCTAATGCAAATATTCCTCTTTTCTCAGATACATATTAATTAATCCAACTCAACCCCCGTATTACGTACACATAAAATCAATTCACATTAAAATGTAGGACATTATAATCGCTTAATTAAGTTACTCAATTAATTTTAAGAATACACTAGGTAAATAACAAATAAGGAAAGTCTCCTAAGTTTAGCTTAAATTGTAGCTCATAATATATATATGGTAACATTTCTGCTTCATTTTCATTTTAATTATGCATGTGTGTCTCTTTCGCCTAGATTATATTTTCTGAGTTCAGCACCAAATCGTTTATTATATATAATATTATATAGTCTATATTATTAATTATTCCTTGCTTTTGATCTCAATTTCCAGCACGATTGAAAGCTCTTAGTCACTAAATTAATGTCTATTATATCCTAATTTATCAGTTTATCTTCCTTTGTTATTTGGAGTCTGTAAACTATATTTCTCTTTGCGTATCAGATGCGGTGCGGTAGTGTGTAAGGCATGATGTCAAAATACAGATGTCATTTGTTGAATTAATATTGGCTAGTTTGATAATGATTGTTCATTTTTTATTTCCTCCCTATTTTTTAATTTTTAATTTTTTAAAAAAATAAATAAATTAAACACTCAAACTTCTAGTCAGATTCTAAAGCTGAAAGCAGTTTTCTAAAACTAAAATTTTGTTTTTAATTTTAAAAAATTAGCATGATTTTTTTAAGACATTAATAGAAAGTTAATAACACGGTAAGAATGTCCAAGTAGAATTTGTGTTTATAAATTTTTTTGGGAACAACAAAAATACTTCATTGAAGAATTAAGAAGGTACAAACAAAAATACTTCATTGAAGAATTAAGAAGGTACAAACAAGATGTTAGAGGAAAGTCTTCCAATTTAGAAAAATGGGTAGATGTATCATAATTACAAAATAACTTTGATTTAGTATATCAATTTGCAGCTAATGAGATGTCCTCCTGTTAATTTGCAATATACTTGAATAACTAAGATTTTATTTGATAACTATTTTGATTTTTGTAAATTGTGTTTATTTTCTTATAATTTATTTACTATGGATTTCATCTTTCTTAACTTTACATTTGTATTCTTAGCCAAATTCCAAAAATAAAAACTATTTTATAGTTTTTAAAAATTGGATTGGTTATAGAAGACACCTATAAAATTTGAAAATATATAACAAAACAAATAAATCAACAAGTGAAAGTATTGTTATTGTTGCCTGTTGGTAAGCTTAATTTTCACTTAACTTTCAAGTACCAAAATCTTAGACTCCCTATTTGGTAATCATTTGGTTTTTGATTTTTGAAGATTTTATATTTATTTTCTCTCAATTTCTTACAAAGGTTTTCGTCATTTTGAAGGAAAAAAGTTGAATTCTTAGCCAATTTTCATAAAAAAAAAAAAAAAAAAAAACAAGCTTTTCAAGTTATTTTTCTTTTTAGCTTTCAAAAGTTAGCTTAATTTTTAAGAACATTGGTAAAAAATAGAAAAGAAAATACTCTAAATATTGTTAATTAAGATGATGCATTGTTATTTTTTTATTAAAAAAAATTCAATTGTACTTATATAATTGTTATAATTGTGTTTATTATTATTATTATTATTTCTTTTACAATTGTCTTTTCTAGTTAAGAAAAATTAGTTTTAGAAAAATCATAGATTTTCAATTTTTTTTAAAAAAATAAATGCTACTTATTAATCCTGTGTGTACTCTGTATATGTTGCAAATGATATATAATATGCATTAATGATAATGAATAGAGTTTAGATACAATATTTAATTTGTATTAGTCATCTTTAATTGACATTGATTGGGCACTTGATAACTGGACCCGTGCCACTAAAATTCAAAATATTTGATCCTATACCAAACTTGTTTAGCCTTTATAAGAACATTAACAATCTTTTTTGGACTTACCTAATTTACATTATTAAGATCTAAACGTTACATAGAATTCTTTCACATTTATTCTTCTTCGTTAAGATTATATAAAAAGGCGTGCTATTTATAGAATATTCCATAAAACCCTTGATTAAAACGCCTTTCATTTTATTGGGTAGGTTTGTGGACCCTATTTCAATTTTCTATCATTTTTTTAAAATTATTACTCACATTACCACGTAGATTTTAATTGGTTTAGTTAGGTTTCGTTTATTCATTTCTAATTAATTGTGTCTCAATGGGAAATTCCACTATTCTATCAAAATATTTATATTTATTTAAAAGTGGTCAAATATATATTTTTAATCTTAAAATATTAACTTAAGGGTTGAAACTTCTAACATAATTGGGTAGCACTTTCAAGAATAATAATTAAGTATATAACAATATTTTTAAAACAATTACAAATATAGACAAGTTATCAAGGGTAAACTCTATCGATGAGACTCCTATTACTGGATGACACTTTTAGATGAGATAATAACTAAGTGTATACCAATATTTTAAAAGAATTACAAATATTACAAAATCTATCAATGATATAGTCTATTGATAGACTCCTATTAGTGATATGATCTACTAGTGATAGACTCTGAGAATTAGATCTAAAATTTTACTATATTTACAATTTTTTTAAAATAGTGCTATATTTGTAAATATTTTAACCTTAATTGTTATATTTGCAACTCTGTCTTAAATTAATAAAGAGGCACATTAAACAGTAAAGAGTGAGACTAGTAATAGACTGAAAGTTTTACTTTTTTTTTTATTTTTTTTTATTTCACATCATAAACTTATTTTCGTCTTCCTTTACATTTCGATCTAACTCTCAGCAACACGGGAAACTTTTTAGAGATACATAAACAGTATTAATATGGAAAATTCTCTCATAACTTCTAATTTTGGTTAACATTTAGAGAATTTGAATAGTAATAAATAAAATAAAGAAATTATTAAGTAAACAACTTTATGTTTTGGAAATATATAACCCCATAAAAATAATTTTGAAAAGGACGCATATGTAGTTTTATATCACAACTAGATTTCACTTATAGACTTGGCTTTCAGAAGAGATTAACTAAATCATTTAGCCTAAAAAAGGAGAGGGGGGGGGGGGGGGGGGAACCTTTTTTACATGAGAGGACAATGGAAGTCTCTATCTCCATATTTGTCGATTATATATTGTCCACATTAAACTTTAGGCCCACATAACTAGTTTCTTTTCAAAACTCTGTCTAAAATGCTTTTATGTATATATAAATATATTGAAAACTAATATCTGTAACTATATCGATAGATTAATAATCCTTCTTAATTACTTGTGTTCATATTTTTGCGGTAGATATAATGATCAAAGAATTATCCATATATAGCTATACTCGATGATTAAAGGATTAATAAACCCCAAGCAAAAAATTCAATGGGCGACTTTCACCAACATATCTTTTATATATATAAATGATAATTAGAATTAATTCATATTATAATCTTTGGGAAAGTTGAAATTTAAGAAACCCTTTTTAAAGCAGAGAGAGACAGTACCACTTTTATTATTATTATTATTATTATTGAGTAAGACAGTGCCACTTATGTACTTGCTATTTGTGGTCGGCAGGTGCATCCAATTAGGTCTTGTTTTCGTGTCAAAATTAAAGCCAACCTTATGGTTATTTTTTCTTCTTCTTTATTTTCTCTCTGTGTCCCTCCTTTCAAAATTGTCTCTTACTCTCAAAATTATTCCGACTCTTTTCTTTCTTTTGATTTCATTAATCATACAATATATCCACATATTTATTACATTAAACCAACTGGATCACTCCTATGTGTAATTACAAGACCCAAAAAACACACCATTATTTGAACCCACATTTAGTTTTTAATCCAACATTTTGTACCACACAATACATTTCTAGGAAGACGAGCCTTTTATCATCTATAACTCTAAATTGGAGAATTTTTCTCTAGCTCTCTATTTAAACTTTTCTGTATACTTATTCATCTCCTTGATCTTTTATCAATCAATCTACTTTTGAATTTAGAGTGTGTACTAAAAATATGTCAACCTAATTGAGATGTTTGAGTGAATCCCATGATACTTTTCTATCTTTCAGTATATTGTTCAAACAAATACATTTCTAGGAAGACATTATGTTAAAAGTGTCGACATAATTAATGTTAGATGTTATGATATTTAGCTTACCTTCATTCGTTAAGTTAAGTTTTTAGGTCAATTGGTGATTAAAGATCAGAGTAGGTGGTCCAGGAGGTCTTGTATCTTCTTCAAATTTAAAGCCTACAAGTGAGGGAGAGTGTTAGATGGTATGATATTAAATTTGTTTTCACCCCATCCGTTTAAAATTTTTGGTCAATAAAGTTACTATAATCTATCAACTTAAAATTTTGAGACTGATGATTGAACACATTATTATTTTATCCTAAAGTTTAAACTTTAGAAGTAGGGAGTGAATATCATTGTCTGGGAGTGAAAAGGGAAAAAAAGTAATTTGGATAAAAGTGATTTTATAAGGTAGGTAGGGGTTATGGGTTGTGTGTTGCTTTAGATGAATTTGATGAAGGGAGAGGCATAATTTCTGGGATAGGAACTGGTGGTGGTTAAATGATACACAAGTGGGACCTTCCTAGTAATGTCCAGGTCGGTTTCATGGATTTCCAAGTAATCTGAATCTTTGTCGGGATTCATCTATTTTTAAATATCTTCATTCCCCCCCCAAAAAAAAAAAAAAAAACCCTATAATTTCCTCCTCAATCATTTTATTCCTAATCACTTCACTTCTCTCTCTTTTCATATTAATTATGACATTAGCACACCCAAACTTTGATGCTCTTTCTTAATTTCTTAAACACCGAATATTAATATTTAATCTTCTCCCATTCTAGATCAAAACAAGCATTAATTCTATATCCCAATTTCTTTTTTTTGGCCTCTCTCACCGAATATTATCCTACCCAAATTTAATTAATTTCTATAATCATGTTTTTGTGTCAAATTCGACGGCCCAATGTTACCGGAGTATAACATGTACACAATAATAATAATTTTGTAACACTC
The DNA here is from genome assembly GCA_002890555.2 of Lagenaria siceraria. Classification (NCBI taxonomy): domain Eukaryota; kingdom Viridiplantae; phylum Streptophyta; class Magnoliopsida; order Cucurbitales; family Cucurbitaceae; genus Lagenaria; species Lagenaria siceraria. Next base: position 5,641,439 of record CM016485.1, on the reverse strand, counting down.
ACCATAGGCATGCAACCGAATCAAGATTGAAATCTTTAACATAAAGTAAAACAATTTTTAGTTTAGAATATAAAAAAGGTGTCCTTGCCACGGGGAATAATATATTATATATATTTATATTATAACCCACCATTATCTGGGTCTAAAGATCAATATTTACTATATATAAAAGATGTTTTGAGTATATAAGAATGATTACTTTATAGCGGAACTCCTCCATATGCGCGTGCCACAAGATAAAGTTAAAGTAGTTGGGAAAACTAGGGGTCTAAACATTTATTTAATTCTCATGCAATAAACCTAAATTCTTGTTCTTTTTTTTCTTTTCTTTTCTTTTCTTTTTTGTTTGGGATGTGACTGATTTATATGTTGGTTGGAAGTGAGACGAATATTGGAGATTGAAATGAAGTTTGTAAAATGATGGTGGGAGTCCTCAAAGGCAAAGTACAACATCTCATTTCAAAACCCTTTCAATGGTTGTAATTAATTCATTTGGCATTTTAAAATCTATTAAGAAATAGAATATGGAATTTTTGAAAATATGTCTATTAATTATTCAGGTTGGCACCTTCTTTTATTTTTTTGAAAATGTTCTTGGTCTTCCGTTGACAAATTTAAATGGGAGGAGTCTTTGCCTATTTATGTTGAAACCCTAGATTTCAATTGCTATGTATTTTCTCAGCCATGGATTTTTGATGCTTTTCATTTCAGCCATTGGAAGAGGTAACTTGTCAATTTTGATTGTGAGAATATAATAACTTTAAAGTCTGAATATCAAATTACTTTTATAAGATAATGATTTAATTAGTGGGCTCAAAGCAAGTAGTTACCTCACACTTAATTCTATAGTGTTACGTTAGATTATTCTCTGAATATATATGCTTGTTTTTCCAAAATAATTAAATTTAAATGATGCACAAACAAGACATATGATAAGATGTCTTCACAAATGGGAAGGAAAAAAAAAAAAAAACATCAATCGGGTTCGTTTTTGTTTCTTACACATATTCAAAACTTTAAACATAAAGCATGCATACATCTAAATTGATTAAAAAAAAATGAATATGACAGTATAAAATAAAAATTGAATGAAAGATAAATTATTTTGGCCTTAAAAAGGGGGGAAATTGTGGCTAAATAGTGGCTCCCATGTCTTTACCGTCAGACGTTATCCTTAAAAATGAGCATTTAATTTTATGTGAGATACTTTTTTTAAAAAAAATCGAAATTATTTGTAATAGTTTGTCGATGGAAGAGAGATTTTTTTTTTTTAAAAAAAAATTTATATCCAAGAGTATCCAAGTCAGTTTACGCGTACCTCGATACCATGGATTGAACCCATGACTATTTAATTCTTTGGCCTTTTTTTTTATGTTCCAACTACTAACTCATGATAGTTAAGTGTACAGTCGTGTTCACTCATACTGCTAAATGGCAAAAATGACAAACTCCAAACACACGCTTTAAATATCCAAATTACAAGTCTACTTTTAATCTCTTTTGCTTCAAACTCGCACATTTCATGGCTTAATTATGAAAAAAGTCAACTCAATGGAGCTTCACAAAATACCCTTGGTTACTCAACAACCAAAATCAATCCAACTCAAAAACATAATATTAAATTCTTTTTCATGCCGTTATAAATTTATTGAAATAATCATTATAGTCTACTTGCAATTTGTGCATAGCGAATAATTATCTTTAAGACAATTCATTATAAGCGTGTGTTGACTACCTTTTGATTTCTTTTACCATATCTTGAGGTATTTGTGGTTATTCCAATTCAAACCTCTGTTATTCTATTTGGCTGAATTTTGAGTTTGAAAATTGTTATGGTATACAATATTTATAAGTTGGCAGTGTATTTGTTTATAGCCAATTAAGATGTAATTAGTTTACTAATTTATACGTTTGCACAGTTCTATCAAATTCGTTCAACAATATAAATTTATTTATTGGACAACATACAAATTTTAAATGTTTTTTTTCTTCATGAAAAACGAGAAATAGAACTACTATGAATTTTTTTTCAAACCATGTGCGGTAACAGTAACACTAGAATTCTTTCCGTACCTTCACATTCAGAAATTTATTTGTTCGTGTAGGGAACATAATGATTGTTATCTTTTTATTGTAACAACTGTGGATGTTGGTCCCACAATAGTCAATACGCTACCATATGTCCAATTATCCAATACTGGTAATTGTAATGAGTAGCATTTCTAAAATGAATGATTAATGAAGTGTTTAGCAACAATTTCAAATAATTACAAATATAGTAAAATCTATCAATGACTCTGTCGTTCACAAACTCTTATCAACGATAGAGTTATCATTAATGGACTTCGAGAATTGGAACAAAATTTTACTATTTCTGCAAATTCTTTTATATTGTGTTGCATCTATCAATATTTTAGACTTGACCCAATATTACATAAGTATATCCAATATTAACTAATTTTACAAATTTGTCTGAATTTGTTTGAGGTCTTTGTGGTCTGAATATGTTTTGGGCTCAATTTCTCGGACTTGTTGGATTTGTTTTTTGTTGGGCCCATGTTTTCTTTTGGGGGCCCGAATGATGCCTAAAGTCCACGAGTTTCACATTGCGGGCTCCATGGATCCACCAAATAGACGAAAATCTTCAGCTTTTTATTTATTTATTTTCTTACTCGAAGTTATATCACAATTATGAAAATTTAAAGTCACCAATATATCATCATCGCTTAAAAAGTTATTTTAGATGCTATGTACTATAATTTACTACTCAAATCTCATAATTGATAATATAGGCATCATCATTAATATTCAACTTGAGTTTGACTTATGTGTTTAAATATTCTTTGGTTAAATTACATAAAATACTCTATTTAAAAAATTTATGGACAAAATTAAAACCTACCTAAAATTATAGGAGCGTTTTGTTTAATTTAATCTTATTTTTTCATATGAATGAATGGTGGAAGAGGAAGAGGAAGAGGTCCCAACCTCCTCCACTTGTTAGTGGGGAGGGTTTGCAGGAATGAAGAGTCTTTTTTTTCTTTGAGGATCAACATTGACATGTAAAATTAATTTCAAATGGATGAAATCAGCCTTTTTGTCAATCTACTAACCTTTTTGTTATATGACACTAAAAAATACAGCATTATTGAATATGTAGAAGCCAAAATATATTATATTGAAACTTGAAAAAACATATTTAAAATTTTAAGATCAAGTATTAGATTTTTAATTTGTCCACAACAGTGGTTCAATTATACAAAATACTCTAAAACATTAGGTAGATTTTAATATTTATATCCTATATTTTGAAATTTTAATATAGCCTTTGAAATTATAATGGATGGATGAAAATTTGATGCGACAAATAGTGGATAAATATTGATTGATATATAGGCAGTTGATGGATCTACAATTTCATGATAGGAGCAAAAATTCATATACAAAAATTATTATAAACAAAAAAAATATAAACTATTTACAAATATCGAAAAATTTCATTATTTACCAACAATAGACCGCAATAAAATTCTATCGTGGTCTATCACTGATAAACAATAAAAATTTTCTATATTTGTAAATAATTTGACTCATCTTTTTCTATATTTGAAAAGAGTCCATTCATATATATTAGATTAAAAGACTAGTCATGAAATTCTATATTTGTGTGTATATACCATAGGCATCTTATAGGTTTCAAGAATTCTAAAATCGAGTTTAATATATTCTTAAAATTTTAATTTTTTATCAACTAAGTCTCTTAAATATTAAGAAAATGTTAAAAAAAACAAATCTTTTATCATATGTGAAATTTAACTTTGTGTTTAATAGGTCTATTGTACATTTTAAAATTTAACGTATCTATCAATTATAAATTTTAAAATTCAAGGCTCAATTAGATACAAAAGTAAATTTTATATGTAATAAAACAAATAATTTTTCAAAATTGAGAAAATATCTCAAACCTATTCAATAGGTAGAGTAGAAAGTTCATAGAACTTTTAAAACATTTTTAGAATAAAACCATCTTTTATCTGGTTTCAACTGTATTACAAAAAAGATTGAAAATTAAAAATGTTTTGGTTTGGGGGCACACGATAAAGAAATTGTGCCGTGAGTCCTGACCACCAAAAATATATATATATATATATATATATATATAACATCAATGAAGCAGGTAAACATATATATACATTCTAACTATTTGAGGTGCCACGTAGATTCGCGGTTGGATCTAGGATGTTATTCACATCATCATTTAAGTAAATTGATATAACAATTGAGGCGTAAAATATTATTTTATAAATAATGTAGTAGATGATGTCAATTTTTATTTTATTTTATTGAAATTAATAGTAATAATGATATCAATCTTCTCTATATATAGTTGAAATTAATTTAGAGATTAATAATGTCATACGTGTCTTTCAATTCTTACACATAAGTTATTCCTCCCATTTTCGTCTCTCATTTGGATAAAAGAGAAAAAAAAAAAAAAAGAAGAAGAAAGAAAACTCTTCCGTTATCCTTTAAAGACAATTAAAAAAAAAAAAAAAAAAAAAAAAAGAGCCAAAAGTTACGATGAATTTTTTTTTTCAAATGTAAGGCATAATTGCAACTACCTATGGGAGGATTTCCAAATCTAATGTAAATTATTATTGGCATGTTTGGAAGTGATTTTGAAATTGCTAAAATCTTTTGTCATGTACAAAATAGAAACACGCTTTTAATCATTCCAAATTAATTTAATATTTTTAAATATAATTTTTATGTCATCAAAATTAGTTTTGAATAATTAAAAACATGTTTTATGGTGATTTAAAAAATGACAAAAGGGATTTTAACCATTTTAGAATCACTCTCAAACATATCCCGCGTATCTTTGTTTAAAATCATATTATTGATGCCAAAATTTAGACAAGGTAAAACTTATCTAACCTTCTCGTGACAACCGTAAATTTGTAATTTAGGGAGAAACGTAACCTGCAAAATAGAAAAATCAACAATTTGTAATTTGAGTGTCGATATGGACTTACCTTTTCCTGAAGCTATCATGATGTATTTATATGTGTCGATATGGACTTACCTTTTCCTATGATGTATTTATATGTGTAGTTGACATAAATCCTTCCCAAAAGGGTTTTAGTATTGCGCTGAAATTATCTTGTAACTCATTGGGCTGAGGCATGTGAGGGTTGTGCCTCATTTGACATTGAGGATAGGTGTTGGCCAAGGTCGATGCCAAACGTCTTCTCTTAAACTTATTTTGGTCCCAGTGCGATCCTTCGAGTTGGGGCATGTGCGGGATGCTTCATTAGAGGCTTTATTAGACCCGACCTTGACTTTAGCCAAGCTCGCTAGTAAGGTCCAAGTCAACCCCCTTATATAGGTCCATTTTAACCCTGGATAACTATTTTCGATCAGAATCTTGTTATCTTTTTGACTTATCGATTTTGTTCTTAATTGATGTTGATTATGGCTTTTGGTCACATATTGTTGAACTTAGAAAATAGTTAGAAGTATCCCTTTATAAAATTTCTCTCTTTTGAAAACTTCGGTCTAATATTTTAATCTCTCTAACACACTTCCATTTGAAGAATAGGAGGATTTTGGAGACATCAAAATTGGAAATTGTGGCAATCCCTTATCCTTTCCCTGGGTTTGTGTTGACCTAGCTAGAAGCTTCATTTATAGGGTTAAGATTAGATGGGATTTTTTCTTTTGCCCTTTTTAGAAAGAAGATTAGATGGAAATTAAAGACGCTTAGCTTAGCTTAAGCTTGCATTTGGAGTTTGAATTTAAAGGCAATCAATCAATCGGAAATGCCACATCACTCGGACCTGTAAAGTAAACTATGATTCCTCCCAACCCTAACTCCAACTTGGATTTAGAATTATATTATATTATTACCCTTTTTCTACCCTTAAAGCCACCCTCCAAATAACTTTACAATCCAAGTTTCACACTACTTTTAAAATTCCAAAACAAGGGGGTGACGAAGAATATGATCAAAATTTGAGATATTGTTTTTTGATACACAAATATTGATCCAAACAAAAGATGTGAAAAGGGGTGGCCAGGATTCAGTCTCTTGTTATGTTTCAGCCAGGGGATTCCCCAAATATAAAACAATGTCTCGAGAGCCCACTGATTTTCTTTGTTTTTTTTTTTCTTTTTTTCTTTTTTCTTTTTTATATTAGTAAAGTATTCGAGACTTTTTCTTTTTGTTTGCGACTCTCAACTTTGTCTTTGGCGTCACCTAAAGAATAAGAATATTTCATTTCAAACACAATGGATACATCCAAATCCAAGTGGGATGCTCCTCTTCTAACCTCTCTTCCTTTGCTTCCCACTCCACAATTCTCCTACCTTTAGTTTACATGCAAACCAATTTCTCTTAATGTCATAGATTTAGTTTCATATGCATATGCATCTTCAAGGAAACTTATTAATTTCAGTAAAACTTTGAATCTATACCAATTCAAATATAATCTAATTCACACTTCCCAACTCTTTCAAATGTTATTTTCTAACTACTATTTTTAATGTTCATATTTTCCAATTTCGTGATTTCCATTAAGAACAGAACCATCAGACAAGAAGAGACTACAAAGAGACCAACATAAGTATTAAAAACACACAAAGTGCTTAATTACATTTTCAACTTGCAAAAGCTACCCAAAAAAACAAAAGACTCATAACCAAAATGGTCATGCAAGAGAAGAAAAAACAACCTGCAGACCACAATGGAATACAACCCAACACAGACAAACTACATATCTCTTAAAAGAGACTCTTCTTTCATGGACTGACCCACTAAACTTTCAGTTTAACACAAGACCTCTGCAAATGCCTAAAATTTCATTGCAGAATCTTTGCAACAAACATAACACCATTATCTAAAACCACAAATTACATAGAAAACATTACTAATTAACACTCTGATTCGGCCAGCTGACTTAGAGCTGCCCAATCAATTTCAACAGAAGGATACTTTTCCAAACAAAATGCTTCTACTCCTTCACTCCATTGAGAATCTGAAAAATCCAAGAAGCTGATACTTGACTCAGGGGAAGATCCGGTGGAATAATTTTCAGACCGTGAAGGAGATGAGGATGATGATGAAGATGAGGTTTCCACTTCGATTTTCAATTCTGGTTCCCAAAAATTGTTAACCCCTGAGTTTGATTCGGATGGAAGTGGACTGGTCGTTGGTTTTTCATCCTCGGCAGAACAGAGCTTCTCTGTTTTCCCCTGTTTCAAGCCCTGACAAATTGCTTGAAGTTTCGCATCCACAGAAGGGTGAAGAGGTTTGAAGTCTCCGAATTGGTGTTTGAGATGTGGGAAATTGAGCCTAGCAAAGTCCCCACGGAGCTTGTAAGCAGCTTTATCATAGGCCAAAGCAGCCTCCTCGGCCGTGTCAAAAGTCCCAAGCCAGAGTCTAGTTCGGTTCTTTGGGAGTCTGATTTCGGCCACCCATTTTCCCCAGTGCCGCTGCCGGACTCCCCTATAGAGTTTAGTGGACTTAGGTAGAGAGCCGATGTGCTTCATGGGGATGGATTTAGGGGCAAGGAAGTTATGGTATTGAGATTGGAATGAAGAAGAAGAAGAGAGGGAAGACGTAGTTGGTGGGGGTAGTTGAATTTGAGCTTGAATTTGGAGAATTTGAGAAGGGGTGAGATTGTTTAGCCCAATTGGACCTGATTGCTCAAAACCCATTTGTTCAATTCCCGAGAACCCTTGAGAAAACAAGCGGGTGCTCGACGGGGAGCAAAAATCAGGGCTGAATCTTGGCTGAGAAGAAACAGAAGGAGAAGGCAATGCTAGAGGAGGAGGAGAAGAAGAAGAAGAAGAAGAAGAAGAAGAAGAGGTTGATATAGCACTTTTCATAAAAGGTTGAAGTGCTTTCATTAATTCCTCGCTAAAAGGATCTGAAGAGTAAACCGGCGTCGAAATTCCACTGTAAATATCTATAGCTGCTGCCATGAGACTTGTCAAGAAACTTACAAAACTTGCACAAAAAATAAAGGGCAATGAAAGATCCCAAGATAACAAAATTCTACTTGAAGAAAAAAGAGAAGAAAAACCAGAACGAGAAAACAAGTTTGTTTCTACAACCAACTTGAGGGACTTCAAAAAAACACCCTCGAAGCCGATCAAAACAGAAAATATTTACCGAAGACAGAGAGAAATCTGGATCTCTATTCTGAATCACCTGACTTTCAAGAACCAGCCTTCTGGTCTATAACACAAAATGTAAAATTCAAATCCAAATCCAAAAGAAACCCAAAATTTCAATCTTTGAAAGACAGAGGATGACAGAAAGGGAACTCAGAGAAGCGGGGAAAGTAGAGAAGGGGGGAAAATCGAAGTAGTGGAACAGAAGATAATAGTTGCAGATTAAAAAAGAAAAAAGAAAAGGAGAGAAATTAGTTTCCCTCTTATGGGTGTTGTGCTTAGTATTTCTTTTTCGCCTTGAAAATACTGGTAGGCTTCAGAGTGTTTATATAACACCAAAAATGGCCGTCTCTCTCTCATAGAGCCACCATTTTTCTCTCCCAACCGCATTTTTCTCCGGTTAATTATCTCGTCAACTTCAAGATAACATAATTCGAGGTGGAATGCCCAATCAAATACTGCCACCTATGCATAATGGCACGTGGCGGAAGAATAGCATTGGCCCACTTGTGAAATTTCAGTTAACTGTATGTGCGAGGGTTTATCGTGTGCACTGTATAGTGGTTTGGTACCCGCAGCCATGTCATTTTCTTATTCCTTATCCTATCGAATCAACTTTTATCATCCACCATCAAAGATCACCGTCTGATTCAATTCAATTCACATCATATATCACAAACCAACAAAAATAATAATAATAAAGAAAAAGGATATATTCTTAGGTTTCAAAATGTTACTGTCGTTGTCCTTTAGTTTTACTTTGATTTCAATTTAGCTCCGAGTCTTAAAATATTACAATTTTAACTTTAAAATTTAGTTTTGTTTCAATTTGGTTAATAAATTTCAAGATTTTGTATTTTTAATTTTGATTGTTTATTAAATATAATTTTCAGTCATTAACCTCAATATTTAATAATTGATTTAAAGTAATTATGGAGTGAAATTTTAAATTTAATTTTAATAGTGATGAAAAATGGTGAAATTTAATTCATTTTAGTTATTCTAATTATTTTAAATTAATTAAGCAACATTAATACTAAAAAAAAATGAGCTATTAGTAAAAATCAAAATTAAAAGTGTAAATATTGAAATCTAGGGACCAAATTGAAATAAAACTCAAATTTCAATGGTAAAGTTGTAATGTTTTGAAACTTGGAGATTAAATTAAAACTAAACTCAAAACTTAATAACTAATGTATAACAATTTGAAATTTAGAGACTAAATATATATATATATATATATATATTATATATATATATATATATTATATATATATATATATATATATATCTTTTGATATATAAAAGTAATAAATTGAAAATGATGTTCAGTTGTATTATTTAATTAAGAACTGACATGTTGTTTTAAAATATACTATGTAGTATACGCGTGTGATTATTCATTATTATTAAAATAATATTAACTTAGAAGTTAAAGATGAAATCAGAATCTAAGCTATAAAGTAAACTCGAATGGGTCACTAATAAATAAAAGTTTTCTATTTTTAATAAAAAAAAAATAAGGGTATTTTACTGCATTCTTAGCATGATTTTTTTTTTTTTTTAATTATTGTATTTGATTATATACAGATTCTACAACGATTTATGCTGGTAAAATATCACATACAACTAATACGCAAATAAATTCCAAAATTAATTTAATTACAATATTAAAAAAAATCAATATAGAATCTAGCTTTACAATATATAATATAAAGATTCAAACATTGAAACGAAATATACTCACTAAAGAGCGTGAGCAATAATTACGTGCAACTTATATTACACTTAATTCTATATTTATTTTTCTTTTAAAAAAAAAATAAATTACCACAGGATAAATTTTTTATTGATTATTTTAAAAAGAGGTTACACTGTTAAGATTTGAAATGACCAATTTTTCTTTCCCTGAAGTACCCTTGTCAACTTAACCACTATGTTTTTTTTTTTTTTTTTTTTTTTGAAGAAACTTATCAAAACTTATATAGTTAAATGAGAGTGAAATGTCATTCATCCAAACCAAATGTACTAATTCATAAATAATGAATAAGATGAATAGTATTTGTTGGAATGGTGGGGATGGCAATAAGGACAAAGGAGAATGGGACAGAATGGTCAATTGCGGCGCAGAGAGTTTATAGTTATAATTAAAATTTGGGGGATGAAATATGAATGCAATTAAGAATTGAATTTCTTCTTCTTATTATTATTATTATTATTTAAGAAAATTAAGAATTGGTATTTGGTAATATGAAATTGTGAAATATGAAGAGAAAGGGGGGCGTGAGCTCCTACGCATTCTCCAAGAGCCAATTTGGCTTCTTCACGCAAACCAATGACCTTTCCATTTTTGCTTAACCACGGTTAAATATTCTGGGTTAAGTCAAACCCACAGAGACGACGCGTGTAGGCCATGCACTTACTATGGAGCGTCGGCCTTCGTCTCAATTGTTTGCGTAAAGACCAAGCGAATGCCAAAACAAAACACATCACCAAATGGTAAGTGGGACCGACGTTCACGCGCTCCATTCCTACGTGGAATCCGCCAACTCAAACGCGCTTCAATCCCATTCCATTGCTTCTGGGATTCTTTCTTTTTGTTTTTCTTTTAAAACAAAGTGATTTGACCCATCAATTCTTAATTCTAAACAACCAAAAATTCCTCCCATATCTTCATATAACACTTACCAATTTGCATTAAATCTTTTTCTCAAAATACGATTCCCACAAATTCCATGTTTTTTACTTTTACGTTAAAATTCTATTTTAATTCTTATACTTTTAAGTTTTGTTCCATTTAAGTATCTTGAGCATTCTACTTTTTTAAGTCAATTTTAGTATATAAATTTTTAATTAATCTTAAAGTTAATTTTTATAAAATTAGTTAAATAATAACAATAAATTTCATGAAAAAAATACAAGTATGTGAATATAATTTCAAATTTATAGTGAAAATGCTATTAAATAATAATTCTTTTTTTTTAAAAAAAATTTAGTCTCTCAAAGTCAATTTTTGTCGAAATTGATTAAATAGTTATAATAATTTTCATGCAAAAAAACAAAATATGTGAATATGTTTTAAAAAATTTATAGTAAAAATGCTAATAAAAAACAAAAAGTAATGAAAAATTCACAATAAACTAGTAGTATGAACTAAATGTAAGATTTATTGAAAGTACCATCAATAAAATTGGACAATTGAAAGTATAAAGACTAAAATTGAACAAATTTGAAAGTATGAAGACCAAAATGATATTTTAACCTAAACTTTTATATTGATACAAACTTTTTTTTCCATGAAATATTGATACAATTTTAGAGAGGGAAAATTTATCCAAGCTACAAATTTCTAGCCTATTAACCTAATTCACAACTAACATTTCATAAATGTCATAAGATTTTAAAAAAAAAAAAAAAAAATCAGTTTTTAACCTTTTGATATCTTCTTTATTATCAATCAGAACTTCGAATCCAAATCGGTAAGATTCCTTGAAATTAAGAAGCTGATTATTTGCATTTTGAATGCAAAAAAATCACATAAGGAACTCGTGCATTTGATCATATCCTTGTATTAGTCAAATATACAATATTTTATTTCATATTTAATGGAAATATATGAATATATTTTTATGTATATTGTCTATTCGTTAATTATTATATATCTTATATTATATGATAGACTGATACTCATTTATATATGTGTCAATGGAAGCTATATATCGTTTCTCTCCACAATGAAGATAGGGCGGCCGCCATTGATGGTGAGAAGGAAAATCTCTAGCAATTTGAAAGGAAAATTTTCCTTTATGATACGAATTCCAATATGCACGATTAAAGAAAGTAAAGGTTTGTTTGGAAGTGATTGTTGGTAATGATTTTAAAAAATGAGATCTAGTTACAATTGATTTTTAAACAATCAAATTTATGCTTGCTACCAAACTCTTAAATATGATTTTCATATATTTAAAATTGATTTAGAATTATTATATTTCGTTTCAAGAGTGAATTTATAGTTACTCAATTACTCAAAATTGTATTTTCTATTTGAGAAATTATTATTTAACTAAATAATTATGGTAATTAAGTATCTATTTCTATTTATTTTATTGTTAAACTCTTATATGCATGGTTGAGTAAGGTGAATGTTTATAATATATATTGAAAGTAAATTCAAAACATATATAATTGTTTATTTTATTATTGTCTGTCATCTTTTGTTCCAATATTTAAAATTAGTGAAAATGACCTTTTTAGTTCCTAAGTTTTGAACAAGATGTGTGTTTGGTCAATGAGTTTTAAAATCGTAACTTTTTAGTCTCAAGTTTATGAGAATAGGTCCAGTTGGTCCCTAAGTTTTCAAAATGTACATTTTTAGTCATTGGATTTTTAAAAATAGGTTTAAAAGGTCCATCAAATAATTTTTTATTTTTATTTTAAATAATTATATGACATTTTAAATTAGAATAATAATTCTTAAAAACCATCACTATAGAACTATTTTTTCTAATTTTAAATATCATATAATTAATTAAAAAAATCAAATAAAAAATAAATCAAGAACCTTTTAAATCTATTTCTAAAAATTCAGGGATTGAAAAGGTATATTTTAAAAATTCAGGGACCAAACGCACATATTATTCAAAACTTGAGGACTAAAAAGTTAATTTTTCCTTAAAATAAAAAAAAAAATTCATAAATAGCTAACCAACAATATTTTAACAAAAACTGAATTACATATCATTTTGGGACTAATTCCCAGTCACTTAACAAACATTATCTACCAACTAATTCTTTCAAAATCAATTTGAAATGATTTTAGATTTTTCTAAAATCAATTTTAGCTCAGGCTAAATACCATCATTTTAAGAAAAAGTGATTTTTGATCATCTCAAAATCACCCTAAATAATGCATTACTTGTTATTAATAATATAAACGAAAATATTGCCACAAGGGGAGATAGTTTGACCTCTCCCAAAAAAAAAAAAAAAAATATATATATATATATATATACAGAGATTGTCAACCTAAATATGGGGTCCAACTATTATAAACCCACTACCAAACCCATTTTTGCATGCAAGGAGTAAGGACTTCATAAAATCTATTTGTAAGTGGAAGACATTACAGAAAATGAAGACTTTTCAACAACGTCCTTATCAGTTTTTTTTGTTTTTTTTTTTTTTTAAATGAAAAAAAAGGTCCTTGATGTCTAAGTTCACTTACCATAAACTTACCGACATAAAAACTCAACCTATTTCCAAACTTTTTTTTTTCTTTTGTCACAGTGCAATCCGTGAAAAAAGTGGGAAAAAGATGTACCAAATCAACAAGTCAACTTCACTATTGGAGCCAAAATAATTTTAACTTTAACCAACATAAAACTTGAATTATAAACGTTCGTTTCTCATATTGTTAAAAAGAAAAGAAAAGAAAAGAAAAAAAAAAAGGAACTGGGCTATTTGAGTTTTTTTTTTTTTTTTTTTTTTTTTTTTGTAAAACAAAATATATTATTTATTAAATCAATTGGAGAGTGAAAAGAAACGTCCTCTTCTCTCACATTAGACATTTATAATCGAAATGTACACAACTCATTAATATTGACTTTCTTTATTATAATATGAACAAATTTTTAAAAGCAGCCTTTGAGAAAATTTCTTCTTTTATTATTTTTCCACCAAGACACAATTGAGACGGGTGAACTAACTCTTAATGGAATACACTTATTTATATAGAATAAACTATTCCCAACTTTCTTCTCAATATGGAAGTAACAAGTAGGTTATAAAAATAATCAAAGTTATCAAACAGTTAAATTTGATAAAGAAGCAACATTGTCATTTAAAAAAACATAAAATAGAAATACAATAATTATAAGGATGTTACAGTACATTTAGTTCTTACACTTTCAAGTTTATATTTATTTGGTTTTTCAACTTTTCAATTTTTTTTTAAAAATAAGTCTAACTTTAAAAATGTCTAATAAGTTGTTAAACTTTTAATTATGTGTCAAATAGGTTCTTAAATTCTAAATCTCGTGTCAACTACTTATTAAACATTTTAAAGATTAAAGTACAAATCTAAAAGTCATTGGCCAAACTTGTAGTTTAGAATACTACTACTCATGATAATTACACCCACCAAACACATTAAATATCTTTTTACTTACTCCTAACAATCAAGTTGTGGTTGTTGAAAATGATGCACACCTTGAATTTTATTTAAAAAGTAAATAAATTAATAACTAAAGGGAATTTTTTATGTTTAGAATTTAGATGAATAGAAGAAAAAAAATTTGAAAGATTGCTACGGGTTGAAAATAAATAGAGTTAAAAAATTGCTTAATTCAAACCTCAAACTAGAGATGTACATGTTCCATAAGGTTTTTTTTCCCTACAAATTACTTGGGTTACTTGAATAGAAAAGTGATTAGAGAGTAAACGACAAAAATGAAGCTTATAAAAATGTTGGCATTAGGATTGAGTCAAATTAAACACATTAAACAAAAGGGAAGTGAGCAAAACCAAAAGGCAATTAGAAAATGCGGTAATACCTGAACATATAAGCACCAGCGCACCCACAGGCACTAGGCTTATTGAAGCCAATTAAAATATTTAACATTATGAGGGTTTGTGCTCAATAAGTCATTGAATTGGAGAAGAGAATAGAGGATAATATTAAGAATTCCTAAGTTGACTTTGAGAAAAAGGTCAACTTATGTATTGCAATAAAAACAAGGCATCAACCACTACGTGTTGATAAAGATGAATGTGGCGCACGTATAAGAAGATGCAAATGCCGGCTTACTCTGCTTTGCATTTCTTGATGCTTCCACAACCACAACTACATTTCATTATTTATTTGATAATGTTAAATAATTACATAAAACTTATATATATATATATATATATACATATGGTGAAATGAAGTTACATGTTTTAGTGATGTCTATCCATTTATCCCCATGAATTGACATATCAATTGAAGCATGGATTTGACACCATACGTAATAGAAATGGCCAATTAAGTACAACTTTATTCATCCACAGCCTATCAAGAAATAAAATGAAATAGAAAAAATAATTCTATATTTTCTATCTATTAACACCTTTTGGTAGCCAACATAAAAATAATTCAACTAACATGAATTTGTACTATCAACCTTGAGGATTGAAGTTCAATCCTCCCACCCATATATAGTTTTTAAAAAAAAACTGCATTTCTTTAATAAGTTTTTTTTTCCTCTCCATCTAATGGTACAATGATGAAATTTCAAAAGAAAGGAAAGGAAAAGACTTATTTTACTGCCAATATGCAAAGGATAAATTTTGAACTTTGTAGAAGAATTGAATGTGGCTGTTAGTATCCGAAGTAAACTAGAGATTATCTTGGAGTCTTACTTCTGTATCAAAACTTTCAGATAATTATTTTTACTTTTCTGAAGATAACTTAGATATGCATAATTGCTACTTTCTTGAGAGAGAAAAAAAACTGAAAAAAAAAAAAGAATGAAAGAAAGAGTAGAAACCAAATCCAAATCACTAAGGCCCTATCGTGTAATTATTTCATTTTTTTGTTTTTGATTTCTAAAAATTGTGTTTGTTTTCTCACTATTTCTTATATAAACATTTGAATTCTTAGTCAATTTTCAAAAACAAAAACATGTTTTTGAAAACTATTTTTTTTAAGATTCAAATATTGACTTTGATTTTAAAAACACTCCTCAAATCTAGACAACAAAATACATAAACTAATAGATAGAAGTGACGTTTATAGGCTTCATTTTTTAAAACAAAAAATTAATTGGTTACTAAATGAAACTAAGTTGTAAAAGTAAGTTTGGAAGTGATTTTGATTTAGTTAAAAATGTCTTTCATGATTAATATGTGTTTTCAAAACTGATTTTAGAATCATCAAACTACCTTAAAAAAATAATAATAACAGTAAAAATAAAAGCATTACATTGAAAAAAAATGGAGGGGGTAAACACAAGTCAGAGAAAGAAAGTTAGGAAGGAACTAAAAGTATAAGAGAAGAAATAGAGAGTTAAAAAAAATCCGGGAAGAAGCTCCGAAGTTAGAGAGCAAAAAATTGAGTGAGAATAAATTAAAGAGAAAAATTTTATTCGAAATCAGAGAGCAGAAAAATAGGGAGAAGGAAAAAATTATTTTAGTGACAAAATGTAGAGATATTTTTAAAATATTGAGATAAAAATGTGTAGAAAAGAAAAGAAAACGAGAGATAGAAATAGAGATCATAAAAACTAGAAAGAGCGCAAGAAAGATTAGAGGTGAATACGAATAGAGAAAATAAAATAAAATGACAAAGCTAACTTTTCACATAGTTTAAGAAGAAAGTAAAGAGAAGTTTTTTTTAGTCATTTCATTTAAAGTGATTTTGTATTCTATCAAAATCACTTACCTACCGCTACCATTGCCAAAAACCACCATTTAAAATCAAAAATGATTTTCAACATGAAAAAGCAACTATTTTTGGATTGAATCGATGAAATTATCTAAACTGGACAATGAACATATTAGGATTAAGTTAATTAACCTTGTTAAAAACTTTTACCGAATAAAATAATGAGAATATTGGTTCCTTAAAAATTGTTATAGTAAACTCTAGACAGATTGATTCGACCTACACTAATTTTAAGACCTTATAAACCAATCTGTCGAGTTCAAACTATTTGGTCTCATCCAATCAAAACTTACAAGTCATTTTTGAAACACCCATGACCTCTAAAATGCAGACTCTAAATCTCAATTACGGAATAGCAATTTTAAAAATGCAAGTTACCTGTCATCATAGCAGATGTATCAAATATCTCTATCTATTTCAAGAGGCTGTCATGCATTCTGTAAATAAAATAAGTAAACGTTTATTGACAAATATTAATCCTAGTAATTCGTAAGTTTTTTTAAAGAACTTGTCATGGCTTATAAGGTTAAATGATTTGATAACATGAAATATTCATTCTATTTAAAAGATGTCAACCCTAAAACATTATCATATCACCTAATTCCAACAGAATTTGATAAGCTACTTAACTACGAAGTAGTTAAAAATATACAGAAAAGCCGAGTCAGAAAGAAGGATGTAGACGTAGTTATTCAAAAATAGAATGGATGATTTTACATGTATTCCAAATTTATAATACAGCTACCCTATCCATAGCGAGAAGTTCAAAAGTACAAATATGGACAGCATAAGTGACTAACCACACGGCCCACAACCATCAGAATGGCAGGAAAAACAACAGCACGCTAATGCTTATCCATGGGCACGGCATTAAGCGTCTCCAAATTCATCTTGCATTCCTCTCTAAGATCTTTCAGGGTAACAAAACTGCTTTGCTGTTAACCAAGTGAAACAAGATTTACCACCGCAATGTCTTTCCAAGATTCAAGTAAATGGAAGTGAAGTACATATTTAAGAATGTAAAAGAGTAAACTTTCAGGCCTATGCTAATGAATCCCACCATACCAACAATGACAGAAAACTGTAATTAATTTCATTAACTAAGCTCGATTTCCAACACAGTGCCTCTTCCTTAAATTGGTTATTTCAAGAGATCTATAATAATTTCATTCTTTCATATACAGGGTACATGAAAAGATCGCAGTTCAAAGGTAGGTGTACATTTCTGATGGGAAAGAGATTTCATAGTTCATACAAGTATAAAAAAAATCCACACTTACAAGTTGGTTGCCTTCATGAGCAAACGTATCTTCCATATGACGGAACAGTGACATCCACTGACCCCAAAGATCAAATTCTAGCTTGGAGTTGGAAGAATTTCCTTGATCATGATAAGTCTCTTTCTCTTTGCTGCTTTTCTGAGCCAAGATGCTTGCATCTTTCTGGCTTTTCTTAAGTGCTACAAGAATGAAAATACCATGATTATCAATAAGAAGGAATAACCCAAGAAGCATGGTACTATTACAATACAAGGAAGAACAATTTTACCTGAAATTCGTCCTTTAATGTCCTGGTAATGGAGATCTGACCAAATGTATGATGCTGATTACAAAAGCAGACCAATTTAGCTTTTCTGAACACAAATTTTAAAGAACCTCTAGTTACATACATAACTAAATGACATACATTCTAATTACCTTTCAAGCAGAATGAACAAGAACATGTTTTAAGCAAGTCGCCATACATGTCTAAATTAGCACAGTTATCAGTCTTAAGCCCTGAGCACCTTTCCAATGCCAGAGACTTGGAACCCTCTGATATAGGTAACCTTGAACACTCCGAGGAATCATGATTGCTTGAGCCAATTATACCAATGTCAATATCCTTTTCGCCGTTCCTTAAAACAGGATCAATAGCTTCTTCATTATCAGCATCGTTTAGCATAATTCCAGGACAGTCTTTCTTGCTATCCTCGGGGCAAGTAGGGACTACAGAAGTGGTCAAACAAGGAACTCCCAATGCTTCACTGTTAGTAATTCTGTGTTCATCCTCTTGCACAAGATGTGGTTCATCATTCGGCAAGTTACAATGCAGAGTTTCTTTAGGTATATCAGATAAAGCAGTATCGGCTTCACTGGAAGCAGGAGAGCAATCAGATTCCTGCTGCTCCTTACTAAATCTAGACAGCGCCATTGAATAACAGTCTTTTCCACACGAGCGTTCGCAGTTCTCCTTGACATATTTCGCTGCTTGTAGACGCACGTGCTTCGGGAATCTGGAGTCTTCGTCTTTCCCGTCCACAGTTTTGCCACACCCATCCCTTGATTTAACCCCTGAATCACTTAAAATTGACGAAAGCTTTCGTTTGAGCGGACGATTGGTCAGGTTTCCAAGAGCCGGACGACTGTGGCCTAACACATTATCAATGTTATCTTCCCGCATTATCGCGCACAGGCAGGGGGAACACTAACCAATCTATCTTCTAGAACTTTTGCAACTACAAAGCCTAATCGCTCCGGTGGAAAAAATCCTAAATCATCAGGTTCAAATCCTAGTCAGTGCATAGGAAAACACACACACATACAGAAACCCCAATTTTGCAAGATTCTGAAAACAAAATATTAAAGACGAGCAACGGCGATGAAAACAAACAGACAGAATGAAAATAAAGCAAAATAAATTGATAAAACCATAAATAACACAGTAACCCTAGAAAAATCGACATTAATCGGCAAAATCGTAAGGATAGAATCGGATCGGTGAGACGAAAGAAAAGCATTGTAATGTAAAACGGAGGAAAGCGGAGATTCAGAGACTAACCTTGCAAAGCATTGAACGCAGATTTGATTTGAGTGTAGAGAGGGAAAAAATGCCCAAATTAGAAGAATCGAAGAGCGGCTTTCGGGGGAAACGGAGGAAATGATAATGCCTGGCTTTTATTATTTTTATTTTTCCGGTTTAATTTATATATATATATATATATCAGAGAGAGAGAGAGAGAGAGAGAAAGAGAGAAGAAGCGCGAATGGTGTAAATGTGGATGCAAGGGCCCGCGCTTCGGATTCAAAATGTTGCCGCATACTCGGTGGCGCGCTTTCCCGGCATGTCTTCATCCCCCTCCCGCTCCCTCCAAACTCTTTTTCTTTTGCCCCTCCCTCGATTTCTCAATTTTTCAATTCAATAATAAGATATTTGCTTTTTAGCTTTTAAATTTTAAATTTCTAAATCATATTTTTAAAATTCAAACTCAAGTTTCAAATAATTAAAATATAGTTTTTCTTTTTAAACTTTGGTTTCAACCGTTACAAAAACTAAATGGTTTAAATTCTAAATTAACTTTAGAGTAGATTTCAATATCTTTTGAAAAAGGTTTCATCTTTTGTTTGAGTTTTAAATTTATTTTAATAAAAAAATAGTTTGGAGAACCTTTTTTTTGTTACAATTTGTAAAATTGACACAATAGCTAATGTATTAGAATTGTAAAACATTTTTGACGAGAAACTAGAAGACATTTGTGACATCATATACATATATCATTCATGTACATTGACGTGACAACTAATCTAAAAAATATTATGTAAATAATTTTAACGATACACTTTAAAAATGAAAACAAATGGCAATAACAATATTAATGTTCTATGTAGAATTAGTGGTGGATTTAGAATTATAGGTGAGTGATACAAATGTATATAATAAAACTCTAAAGTTTATGAATATAATTCAAACTTACTCCAAAGATCAAAGATAATAAAAGTATAATTGTCATTAAGTTTATATGATTCACACTCAATCTAGACTGCGTCCAATTGTATTGCTAATAATGTAAATTGTATTAATAGTGTTGTTAAAATAGCACAAAAGATTACAATGATATCTATTACTATTTTTTTTTAATTACTCTACAAAGTTTAAAATTTTTACCATGGAGCAGAACCTGTTTAGATTGACTTTTTAATTTTTTTTACACTTGTACACTTATTTCACTGAGTTTGACTCTTTTTTTTTTCTTTCTTCGTTAGCATTGAGACACCATCAACTTGTTGATTTGATGGTATAACTAAACCACTCTCTAAGACTCGCTTTTGCGCTCTTTGGTCCATACTTGGTATGATCTTATCACTCTCACGTTTGCATATCAGGAAGTTAAAAGCAGTCTGAGGATTCGGTCTAATTTTCTATAATTTGCCTTTGATTCCTTCTCACTGATTATATGTATAAATTTGTTTTCATTCAGTTTATTTATAGTTTTAATAGGTTTATGTATGTTAGTAACATGTCTTCAAAATTTGAGATAGATTTGTCAGGTTAAGAAAAAGATAAAAACAATACATAGTAAGGATTATTTATGATCACCCACCCACACAAAATATATATATATATATATATATATATATATATATATATATATATATTATATATATTTATTTATGAAGAGTTTATCAAAATTATATCTTTCTCCTAATCATATGACCAAATTTATAACTTAATCTTGATTCTTTTCTGTTAAATAATATTTAACTTCGAGATTGTTCAAGAAGTTTATTTGAAGGATAATTGAGATCATTGAATTTTGTCCAAGACCAATTTGTGGACTTTAGATCTTCTACGTTGTCAAAGTCTTGTTTCTGTGTTTAGATCATTCACATTGTTCAAAGTCAATTTAGATCGATTTAATTTATTCTATAGCTAAGTTTTTTTGGGCTATAAATAGGTAAGGCTCATAATTGTAAAATCATCTCAAATAAAAGTGAGTCAAAGTATGAAATAAAGTAGAGATAATTAGTCATTCCACTATAATTTGTTTTATCACAAATCACCAATTCTTTCATAATATTACAGAGAGATGGCCGATTAAGGAAAAAAAATTGTAAACAGCCGTGTGCGGCTAAAAGTTGTTATTTTATTTCGCTTGAAGTTGGAGAGGTTAGGATCTCAGAACGAGTAGTTACATATGCCTTTCATCTAAAATTAAAAAAAGAAAAGGAAAAAAAGAAAGAAATATACAAAAGCTATAAAGTATGGATTCAGAAGTCATAGAAGCTATGCCTTTTGGGTATTACACAGTCCTCAAATTGTCCTCTTGGAGCCGCACATGAGTAGCCTTTTCTGAACTTACTGCTTCTGTTTCTCAACTCAACCGCCACCCTAAACTCTCCACAAACTGGCCTGTGATCCGAAAGCCTCGATTCCCTTCTTATGTAACACAGCTGCTCTATCCCATTCCCCCGCCACAGTATTCTATCACACCTGATCAACACAAACCACTTAACTTCTTACATTTTCTCTAATAACAACTTCTCCAATTCATTCACTTTCTAACTACTACTTACCATGCCGGTGTTCTCCTTTTCTTCTTCGACTTCACCGTCTCTCCCGCGTATGAATCCGAGTTCTGACTGTACTTGTAAGTCGGTGCAAATTGAATCCGCCCTTCATTAAACCCATTGAATACTCTCCCTGCTCCTCTTTCTACATTCAACTGTAGATATATACTCCTTTTTAACTTAAACGAGAAACGAGAAACAAGAAATAAAAAACAATGTCGCCTGTCGTACTTAAGTTAAGTAGTACCTGATCCTTCTCTAGCAATTTATCCCAATCATTGTCCTCTACTAACATCCTGGTATCCTCATAGCTCATTGACACCCGGTAATTCAAGTCTCCCAGCCATATTATCCGGCTGCATTTTCACAATGCCAAATTCAATTATCAGCATAAACTCAATATAAACATTATTATTTGGAAAATAATAATAATAATTGTAATTACTCATGATCCATGATTCTCTCAGGGGCTCTTTTATTGGGTTTTTTGCAAATCTTGGTAAACTGGGTGTTTTTGAGAATCTCAGCAGCATCTGCATTTCTTTTGATTTCATCCCCTTCCTTCTCACCAGATGCCAAATGACTGCAAACGAAGCAAAAGCTTGTCTCATGCACTGACATGCTAATTGATATGCATCCCTGAAAAACAATACCAAATATAATTCTTCCCCTGTTTTTTTTAATTTTGAAATTTTCTTAATTAATTTAGTTACCATTTATTAAAACAACCTTGTTTCCGAGTCGACCCATTATCCCTCTTCCAACTGTGGAGACTCTAAGATGACCAATATGAGGAACCAATTCCTGTCTAGCCCAAACCGATAAGAACAAACCCACCATTTGTTTGCTTGAAATAAGCTTGTATTTCATCATATCCCCATCCCCTGCTTTTGAAGAAGCAAGCTCTGAAATTGAAACGAATTCCTCCATCATCAACCTCCCATATTGCTCATTTGGTGAGATAATCATACTCTCCAAATCTGATGCTGCCCCTTCATTCAGTTTCCTTAGCCTTCTCTCTCTCGATCCCAATTCAATTGGGCAATTACAAGCCTTCAACAAACTGCTATCAAGCGGCCTCAGGTTCCTGCTAAGCATTTTTAAAGAAGGCTTTTGAAAAAAAGGAAGGGTCTTTGAATCCTTTGATGATCCTTTCGTTGACCCATGATCAGAACCACCGCCAAAAGTGGCGTCGTTATTGTTCTTGGGTGGTTTGTTTATAGCTTGGTTAATCAATGCTAGCCACTTTGCTGCGGGTTCGTTGTCTTCTATAACAAGCACATTCCCAGCATTTAGTGGAACAATTTCCTGAAACCTAAAGTTTTTTCCCACACATTACCAAAACTAATCTGTTAATTTTAGTTTGACAATTAAGAAGAGAGAAAAATCCATTAATTTCAATATTTTACGCACCCAATTACATAAATGTCTGCTGAGTCTTCCACTAGTAAGAAATCTTCGAGGTTGATGCCATTGTTGGGAGTTTTTCCTCCCACATTCCATGTCGCTACAAAAATCCTGCACTCCAAACACAGATTTTAATTATAATATTTTGAACAAAATATTGATTAGATCAATTTTAACATAGCGACCACTCGCTTGCACGTACCGGAAATTCTTTGTCTCATTTGGTAGAGTCATGGATGGTTCAAAGTTGGATAGGTTTAAGCTTTGGATATCTGAACTTGTCTGTCTTTCTGAAGATTCAAAAACAAAAGTGATAAAAGTTTTGCTCTTTAATATATACCATAGTAATTTGTTCATAGTGATAAAATCAAATGCTATGTTGTTTTGGAGTTAGGTGAAGATGTAGACTTTTCTTTCATCATAAAATTTCATTATATTGCAAAAAAAACATTTCTTTCGCTTGGTTTTCATATTTAGAAAAAGACAAAAGAAAGATTGACATTTTGTAGAAGCCAACTTCTAGAAATTTCATGAATAAGAGTCGTTTTTGTCATCTTGGTGCTATCTCACTGGGATCAATATCGAGATCAAAATGAAACTTTTAAAAGAGGCATGTTTGAATTATTAATTTTTCACTTGTGAAAATTCCAACTAAAATATGGACTAAGATGAGGATCGAGATAAGATTTATGGAATAAAAATTTTTAAAATTTTATTGTTTTGATTTTCTAGGTGAGATTTGAAAACTTTTTAGATTTTTTTTTTTTTTTTTTTTTTTTTTTTTTTTTTTTTTTGTCAAAAGGTAAATGTTAGAATTTTTTTAAAAATAAAATAAAATAAGGAAATACAGTATGAACAGACTAGGAAATTTAAATGGGGAAAAAAAAAAAGAAATAAGAAACTTTTTGTGGAGGAAAATTGGTCAAAATTTGGCCATAATGAAGAGACTAAACCAATTCTGCCGGTGGAAAATTGGTCATACAAAATGGAAGAACAATTTACCAAAACTCACTTCTTTTCTCTCTCTATTTTTATTCAATCTCAGTTATCGTTTTGGCCAAGATTCGAGAGAAAGTCCAAAAAATTAGTGATTCAAATGTGCTATTGAAATAAGTTGAAGTTTTTATTTTAATTTATTCCGGTCGAAATACACTAGGAACAAAATAGTATTGGTAAGAAATGTGAACTTTTCTGTGCTACATTGCTACTTATGACAATTACCAAGTTGAAGTGGATGAGGACCATCAAAATGTGGGCAACAGATTCTCATTTTTGGATGTATTAGAGAGAATGTGCTTCACATTTATATACACGCTACAAGGAATGAAAACATCGTTTTCAACAATTAATTAAACTCTATCTGTTTGGAAGCAAATTTCTTCATCCTCATCAAATAATCATTGTTCGGTAAGCTACCAAAATAATGTTAAAGATTAATCTCTTAATTAACTCATGGCGACGTGTCTTAAAAACCACACACACATTTCATATTTCAATTGTACCTGAGAAGCTTTTTTTTATTACGGGGGTTGACTCCATGAAAGCTTTTCTTCTTGAAGCAATTCCTTTCCCTTTAAAACAAACAAACAAAAAAAAGGGAACGTGTAAATTTTTTAGACAAAATGTAAGAAATAAAAAAATGGGAGTAGTTTTTGAAAAAAAATATACCAATATCAACGGCGCCATCCCCATAATCTAACTTAAACATTTCCTCCTCTGAATTTAACCTTTCGCTTTTCTTTGAACTGAAGATCTTTGGAATAATAAACTAACGTCCCATAATATGCATAAATGCAGGGAAGGGAAAAAAAACACACACACACACACATTCAATCAATCATAAGAAAGTTCCGGAAAAAGAATCGATGTTGAAGAATTAAAAGAAAAAAGAAAAGGAAATAAAAATAAATAAATACCCGTTTTTTCTTCTCGTTCTTGACGGAGTTGTCCGGGGAGACGGCGGGAGAAAGGATGTCGAAGTTATTGGGCTTGCCCATATCGACCTTCTTGGAAGTGGTGGCATAGTTCGACATTCATTCGTGGAACCCAAAATTCCAATGCATTCAACTCGCGAACAGATCGCGGAAGAAGGCACCAGAAAATGGACTGGTATTATTAAAACCAGCCGGAAAATCTTTAAACTCCAAGGTGGGTTCTTTTATCTGTGGTTGTTTATTTCTGGGATTTTTTTATTTTTTTTATTTTTTTCTGATTTGGGAAAGGAGAATAATTTTGGGGGGGGTGTTTGAGAAGTGATTGTTTTTGGGGTAATTAGTTATCAGTTATTGTGGGGGTGAGAAATTGGCGCCAAAGCATTCGGAGAATATTAGGATTCAAAGGATGAAAATGGTTACAAGTTACAGTTCATAGCACAAGTCCTGATCATCCGCTTATATTACAGCTACAATTACACATCCATATATATATATATATTTCGTTTACAAACAAAAACATATGAATTTTTAAATAGTTGGAGTGACACCAATTCATTAATTGACAATCCAGACGTGTAGATCTGATTAAAATAAAATTAAATTCAGTTGCATGTCTGTAAAAAAGGAAAAATATTGGCATGCCTAATATGGAATAAAGTGTACACTTCTGTACATCCATGGAGATGAGAGAAGAATTAAGTTCGAATTTAATTTGAACCACAAATTAAATTCTAGTTAAATCAGTTTTATTTTGTTTTAGTTTGGATAAATTCTTAAACCCCTTGACTAAAATTTATAAAGATTTATAACATTGATAAAAGAGTCGTTTACCGATAATTTTTTTTATCAAGCGATCACAAACCTTCACGGCTTCACGTTAGATATAGTAACAAATTTGTCCAGAGTAAGAGATTTGAACTTGGATGACATCTAAAATCAATTCGACTTTACCAATTATGTCATCATTAATTAGTTAAAGTTTTTAATAAGAAAAATTAGCGCATTATTGCGCATATATATATATATATATCAAAATATAATAATTTTAAATGATGTTAAGTAATGGCACTAGAATTTTAAACATATAGGTTACCGAGTCAGACTAGAATTTTGGGCAGAAACTATTTTTGAGTACAACAAAGGTACGAGTTGGAAATTTTAATCCACAACCTTAAAGAATATTGGCAAATTGGATATAGTAACTATTAATAATCATACTTTGATTATTCTACAACAAAATGGATATGAACAATTATAGTCACGTGCACGGCATTCCAGATGAATTAAGGAGGAGATTTGTGTGTATGGCTTCTTCGAAGTACATATCTCTTTTCCATCTTCAAATTCTCCTAGTCCTTTCAGGAAGTGCTTGAGCCAGCAGCAGATAATCTCCAACAGTAACACTTATATGAGCAACAAACAATTCGTTATTAGTATGAACCCTCTGGTTTTAGATGAAGAAGCAAGTGCCTGTGTAGTTCATTCGCAGCTTCAAATAAGCAGCAATCTTGTTTATTTTAAACATTTCGAAAACCATATTCTGACTTCTGAGTAGTTATTATCTAACAAGTCAACATTTTCTTACCTGAACCTTAGGGAGTTCAGCATGACATTTCGTCCAATTCTTGCCTGTAAAGCGCTAAACTCTGCATAAAATATAGCAAGAGGCAAAATTGTATATCAGTCAAGTGACTGCATATAAAGCGAAACAGACAGAAAATGTGGCAGTTCTCTGCTTATTCCTTTTAAATTCACTGAAGTTGACACCTAAGACCACGATGGTTTAGTATTACTATTGTTTTCTGTTCTATTCCAAGGACTGGTCACCAAACGTCTATGCTTCCTGAAGCACCAATATCAATGTCAACATTTGATCAAGGATCCCTAATTATTCCATGGACATTTTCCATCTCAGTAAACCACAGCAGCAACTATTTTGTTCTTTACTCCATTTTGGTCACTTTAATCAATGATCAGCATAGCAATATTTGAAATGACTAGAAGTTTTACAAGCAAATATGAAGACACCAGTGATTGAAAAACACAAGGTCAATGGAGAGGTAGAAGATTCTTGCCCTAGTTAATGCATATACCCCAGCTTCCGAAGGACCTACTGGACTCCCTCGCTTCATAAACGATCCCTCCTTGTATATGTAAAGTAATGGTACCCCAGTTGATAGTTCCAAGTTAATTACCTGTCTCCCAGCATATAATCATTCATCATCAACAAACTATACTTGAAGGTAATGACTAACAACATGAACACAAGAATAACATGTAGGAAATAGTTTCTCCACCTCGCGAGAAGTCAGCTTTTCTAGATACATGATAATACACCTTAGTGAATTAGCATGGGCTGCAACCATAACATGTTTCCCAGATTGCAGCTGTGGTTCAATCTACAATTCCCTCTTGCCTTGTAAGAATCATTAAAATAATCAAAACAAGAATTTGAGAGTGCTTACATATTCCTTAAAATACCCGACTGCTCTTTGTGAGCACATCTGCAAGCTCTCACCCTCAGGCGGAGCAATATTATAACTCCGACGCCATTCATGCACTTGCTCTTTACCATATCTTTCGGCGATCTCCTGTTTATTCATCCCCTGTAGCTCACCATACCTGTATTACATTTGTGCATCAAAAAAAATTAATCCAATCTTCAGACTTCAGATAGAAGGAAAGTGTAGAATATAGAACCCCATGAAAAGAGAAAGTACATTCTTTCATTCAATTGCCAAGCTCTAATAACCGGAAATGATTGCCTTTTAGCCTCATCACTGTAAATTTGACTCCATGCCTCTCCCTGTTTACTACAGTTATGCATAATTATAGGCACCTGAAAGCATAAGTTGGTCTAAATTTGAAACATCTCCCTCCTGGAATAATAAAAGATAATAGTTATCAAAACTTAAAATCTAGCTCTAGAGGTTAAGTTTATTATCATTAATATTTTTTTTATTTGAACAAAGAAAAGTTTATTTCCATCATATGTTTTATCATGAACTTGTCTTGTTCTCCCCAAAATCACTAGATAGTATTCTTCCCCTAAATATTAGATTGAACTCTGAATTCTAAAAGGCAAAGTATTTTCATCCAATGATAAGAATGCCTTCATGAAGAAAGTTTCATATGCTTCCTTCTATAATTATATCTTACTACCATCTTGAGCAACTAGTATGAAGTTCTGAATTCATCAAAGTCAGGACTAGGATAATCAAAGTCTACCCACTTTTTTAGATGTAAAGAATACGATGCAAGAAAGATACCTTTTTGCAGCGATGTTGAGTCAAAGCAAGCACAGCTGTCATTTGGGAGCGAATTAGGGCAGAAGTGTACACAAAATCTAGTGGTATGTTGCAAATCCTCTTACCAGCCTCAATTGCTTCCTCTACACCTCTCCTTGTTAAAGGTACATCAACAGAGCCAGTGAATAAATTCTTCTCATTCCACATTGACTCACCATGTCGAATTAATATCAGAGCTGTTTCAACTTTAAAAGGGGACATTTAAAAGGACATTACAAAGAAATTCAATCTCCTAGGCGACCAATAAAAGATTAGAAGCCATTGTTCCTGATAGGTGACCAGACTTACTTGATGGCTTCTTAGAATCATCACTATTCAAATGAGAAATAGGTGCAATATGGTCCTTATTTGAAGCTTGGGGGGTCGCACAAATAACAGAAAGCCTGTAATTTCTAATACTACAAAACCCTATTCTAAACAACCGGATGCCATAATCATAACCCCTCCGGACAAACAGTGGAGAAATCGCATAGACGTTGTGAGAATTTGAACCATTGGCATGATTATAAAGTTGCAGTGATCCATTGAACTCGTGAAATCCTGAAGAAATCATGCTGATAACCCAGCACATATCAATAACCAAATATTAGAATTGACATCACAGAAATTTTCTAGTACGTGAACAGACAAGCCAACACAATACAATTGGGAATCACGTACAGTGTTCGGCCTAAACAGATGAAAAAAGAACTTTCAGGAAGAAAACCACATGAAATTGATAGAAGAACACAGAGAATACGAATAGCAATGAAGTAAACATCCAAAAGTGAAGAAGGGAAAAAAAAAAAACAGAAAATCAAGAAGAGGGAAGAGGGAAGAGGGAAGAGGGAAGAGACTGTAGGCATTTAGGATACGAAAGAAAGAGTAGGCGATGAGGCTTACGTTGTTGAGTTGTCGGTCGGATTTAGCCGAAGTAGAGAAGCAGAGAGATGGTAAATTGAAGAAGTAAGATTTGATACCAAATGCGAGGGCACTCGACAACGACAACTTAGAATGCCAAATTTTACAAACTCAGGCAACCGGTAATGCCGGAATGGAGGATCGGCAACTTTTTTTTTCTTTCTATAATCCGGCAGTTCTGAATAATACGTGCGACTGATTATTGACTTTTCAAAACATACCATTTTATCTCATATTTTTAAGATTAGATTTATTTCGTTTCTAAGTTTTAAAATTAAGGGGTCTTCTCATAAATAGAAAAAGAAAATAAAAGTAATTACATGTATAGAAAAAAAAAAAAAAGTAGGAAATACAAAAGCATGTACTTTTTTCTATATGTGTAATTACTTTTTTTTTTTTTTTATACACAACAATTTTTCTAAAATTAATTCATATTAAATATTATTAGACATTATTTGATAGTTATTTACTTTTTGACTTTTAATTTTTTAAAATTAAGTCTATTTTTCTTAATTTTTTACAATAATTTACATATTTTTCATAGTCATTCTTAACCAAATTTCAAAAACAAAAATTACTTATTTTAGTTTTCAAAAATTGACTTGATTTTTTAACATATTGGTAAAAAGTAGATAACAGAATTTTTGTGGTGAAATTTTTTTTATATATAGACTTAATCTTAAAAAATTAAAAACTGAAAACTACATAATTACCAAACTACCAAACAAACCTTACCAATCAGGTCATAAAAATTGTTTTTTGTTCATGTTTTCGAAATCGGGCATACTAATTAAACACATCCATGGGTATTCATCTTATTTCTTGGTTTTGAAACCATTAAACGATAATCTCATACCAATGAGAACCTTAAAGTATCCTTCCACATGAGAATTGATATATTTTTTTGAAAGAAAAAAATTGGTTCCTTTTCCTCTTTTATATATAAGAGTGGGAATGACGCTATATGTATTTTTATTCTTTCACGTGGGAGAGTTGTTGTAGACTTATATTATCTTATTCTTCACTCTTTCATGTTACTTTTTTTTTTTTTTTTTTTTTTTTTTTTTTTTTTTTTTTTTTTTAATTTTAAAGGATGCTTAGGTATCTTTTATTCTCTGATTTAACTGCGAGTATCTAAATATTCCTTAGTTTCTTCTCTATAAGTTATTTTGCCTAAACCCCTCTTTATTTTTTTATTTTTTTTATTTATCATGATCATAAACAGAAAATGCATCTATTGTTATATATGATCTGTTGAGATAAATTGCCAAAATCTCATAAATCAGTGTCAAGAAAAATTATTTGAATTAGAAAAAGGTTCATCTTCCTAGCTCTCTTATCTCTACAATCTTCATTGGATATTTAATTCTTCAATGATTCTAAGAAAATTTTGTATCATATAGTATTTCTACGTAATGTAGACTTGTATATGATAGTAATATCAAATCTACGTGTCTAAAAATGATGCAAATGATGCCTTTAATTTATCTAATATTTATTTGGTAAATTATTATAAATAAAAAATATCAAATTATTTATCAATATAGAAAAATTTCACTGCCTATTAATAATAGACCGCGATAGATATCGCTGACATACAGTTTTTTCTATATTTGTAAATAGTTTGGTTCATTTCTTTATATTTAAAAATAATCCTATTTATTTTGCTTAATTTTTAATAAACAAATTAAGCTTATCTGATACATGAAGTTCAAAATAAGAAAAAGGAGAGAAATGAGATATGGAAAAAAAAGGGGGAGACATTTTGCCACAGTTTTATTTTTATATCAATTTTTATTTTATTTTCCAAATTAAAGTTAAATAGTTTGTCTGAATTGTTTGTTTACATTTGTATGTTGAATCTAGAGATGTCCATAGGTAGGCAGGAGGAAGATGCCTTATCTGTCCCTGCCCCCAATTTCACTATACATCCCCAAAAAAAAAAAAAAAAAACGGGCCATAAAATTTTCAACAATTTAGTGGGAATCGAGTACCTCATTAAGAAATTATTTTCTGTTTAACGTCAAAAAATCGATTAATTTTTTTAAATTAAGACGCATTCAGACCGGAACAACAAACACCAACAAATAAAGAACCATCATCCCCTTAAGGAATAAGAGATATAACATCAACTGAAAAGCCATCTTTCTAGAACCGAGGAGGAAGAAGCCAAGGATGCTAGGTTAAGTCTCCACAATGTGAATGAAGAAAGTTTTCAATTAAATAGTTAATTCTCTACTGTGACTTTTCATATACATGGTTAAGATCTTATGAAAAAAATGTCTTATATAAAACAAAACAAACTGTGAAATTATTTAATAAATGGTATAAATATGGTGAATGAAGAATGGAGAATGGGGATGTAGGCCCGTTAAGGAAACTTTTTATTTAAATGAAAATTTCTCACCTCATTAAGAGAGGTCCAAATAGATAGGACGTGTTGAAAAAGTAGAAATCTCTACTATTAGGAGATAAAGAAAAAATAAAATTAATAAGTTTTTAGTTAATTTTGAGCAGTATTTGGATGCATTTCAAAATGTACCTATTTGTGTGAATTTCACCTATATTATATTACACAAAATAAAATAAGAAGAATTTGACCTATACAAGTGATGAAATGTAGACAAATAAATATGGAGCTAAAGTGTTTTCTAGAGGTTTTGGGAGATGAATAGCAGGGGTAGGGGAGTGAAAAAAGTAAGTGGGGAAAATTATAACGAAAAAGTGGAGAGCAATAATTAGTGGGTAAAGTCCTTTTTCAGCTCCCCAATGAGGCAGCAGCTGAGTGCACTGCAGTTGCCCAACTTTCCTTTCATTTTTGTGGGCACATGCATGCCCTAACTTAGTAGCATCCCTAAGTCAGCTAGAGATTAGATTAATTAACTTAATATTTTCTTTCTTTCTTTAATAATGGTGTGTTTGAATTGATTTTTAAGTGTTTGTAAGTATAAAAAAAAAATTATAAACACTTAAAAAGTCACTTTAAACGGACTATAATTCAAAATATTTTTTTAAACTCGGTGTTTGATCGAAGTCATTACGTTTTATATTATTTTAGGATATTCTGTTTTCTCCTCAAAGAAAAAGAAAATATACTATGTTGCTTCTTTAATATATTTGAAATTAACTACATTATTTAAAAGCTCGATGATTAAATATATATCATTTGAAATCTTTCTAACCTTAAACATATATTCTTCATAACTTAAAAATTAAAAAATATAATTTTTTTAAAAAAAAACTATTATCTTTATAACAAATCATAAGATCCACAAATTTTCTTTAAAAAAAAAAAAAAAATCGAACTCCTTTTGCTATCGTCACTCTCTCTTGCTCTACCTTTGAGTTGGAATGAAAAACATGACATCCATTATTATTTATTACTACTTTTTTTTATAAAATTATATAATTATAAAATGAATTACAAGACTAGTTTCTAAATTTTAAAATTTGTACTTAAAAGTATGCTAGTTTAGACGTTAAATTTGAATCTTTAGAAAATTTTAATATAAACAATCATCGATGTCTTCATGCATGGTCCGAGCCTTGGAACGGGTGCAAGAACCTCAATTATAGGGGAGCAAACCTTTTTTGACTCCCAATTATCTTTGGTTTTTTTTTTTTTTTTTTTTACAGAAAGAAACCTTTTGAATTTAGTGATATAGTTTAACATAATATCCATAATGTAGTAAGTCTTTCAGAAAATAATTGTTATAATGTCATTTTCTTCCCTACCACTTTTATACTACAGTCCACCTTCTATATACCTTGCGCTAATTTTTATGCTAATTACACATTAATTGAAAGTTAAAAATATGAATAAAAGATTAAATCTTTCCACGGACCACGATTAAGTGAAATTATAGTATTGATGGGTTGTTGATGGTGTTAGGTTAAACTTGAATAATTAATGTAGAGCATTATATTATTTCAACGGAAGTTCTTTTCTGTTTTTAGATTAAAGTAATTGCAACTTTGGTGGTGTGCTTTGTCCAGCAGGGGATTAAAATAATAGATTAGTGATAACTGATATCATTAGTGATTGTGATGCAATCCTCTATGAAAATCTATCGTCTGATAAAGTTTTTGTAACGAAAAGGAAAATCTTATCTACGGCGGAATCAACAATTGCCACGTGGAATTTTCATATGATAATTTAGTAAGGATGACGTGTCTCTCGTGGGTCCAAATTAAATTGATTTTTTAAAAAAATCTCAAAACCTTGATTCGTCTGTTTATGTCGTCGTCATTCCTTTCCTTTCCACTTTTATGATTTTTTCTGATATTAATATCCTCTTAAGAATTATAATTTAAGATTAAGATTAATGTAATTGGTAATTGGCAATTAATTTGGGTTGGCATTATTGACCGTATAAATCCCTCGGGTAGCGTATATGGAATTTAGTTGATGAGTCATGGAATTGTCGTTTCAAATCAAAACGACAAGTAGTGGTCCTGGTTGAAATGGCATAATGCCCAAAATAGGTTTTATGGTTTGAAGAAAAAAGGAGCGGTGGGAAATAATGAACGCATCTGAATTGCATGATTAAAGAAAGAAAGAAAGAAGAAAAAGGAGTGTTGTTTGTAAATAGGACATATAATTAAGTAACGATGTTTTTTGCAGTGTGCTTTAGGCAACAAAAGCATAGAAAAATACGAGACTAAAAAGGTAATGTTGCTGTGTCCTCATTTCCTTCCATTCAAAGTGGAGAATTTAAGAAATCTTTCCGGTGCGTGGCGTTGTGCAGTAAATTAAAGGAATTTCTATTTTTAATTTTTTGGTTTCTTTTAAATATATGTGTGTGTGTGTGTGTGTGTGTATGTTGGGAAAGTGGGTTTATAGTGAGAAATGGTAGATGTGATAGAAGGAAAAAGAATGGGATGAATGAAGGGAATGGAAAGGCAAGCAATGGCTAAAAGGGGGCGAAGGAAAAGATGGGGATGTGCCATTGCTGTCCCATTGTCTCTTTAATATTAGTAAGTGGGGAATATGACGTTTTTGTCCATACCTTTTTTCTTATTTTCCATTTCACTCCTCTCATTATGATGTTTCCATCTCATTGCCTAATCCTTCTTCCACTACCCCATTCATTCTTTTCTTTAATTTATATCTAATACAAAACAAAACAGAACAAATCCCATCTTTTTTCTTTTTTTTTATTAATTCAATTAGTCCTAATTAAAGGCACATGCGGTCTATAGAGAGAGCATCTAATACAATTTAACTTCACCATTTCTTGCTTCTCCGAGAATATCTAATATAGGCACGCAAATGAATGAGAAAATTAAGGGAGGATTGATATGGAAATGGATAATTATAAAAGGGCACAAGATTTGCACCTGATTAATAACATTAAACATAAGCAGTCTGTGTGTGTCATTAATTAAGCATGGTCTATGAAAATGAATTTATATATAGACCACAACCGGCCACTTTACATCCTTTTCCGTAAACGTCAAATAATTGAAATAACAATTTTACTTTACAGTTATTGGAGAAAAGAAAAACTAAAAAGCGTGACGTGGGATCTCTTCTACGTGGTGCCCGCAAGCAACGGCCAAGATTCGCTCTCAGCAATCAGCATTCATGATCCTGATTCTATCTTTCTCTCTCCACTCAATAACTTCATTATATTTGCCAATTGCGTAGTCTCTTAGAGTAGTCCAACTTCCCACTCTCTCCCTCTCAACACCTTCAAATTTCCGGTTCCATCTTTGAAGATGCTGCTTGGGGAACGCCCTCGCCTTCCCATCAAGAGAACCACCAGTATGACCGGAATCAGAGCGGACATCCCCGATGTGGAATTGGAAGAACCGTCCGATCACGACCCCCACGATCTGCACCACCACATGCCGGTTCCTCATAATACCACCACCATTAATTACTCCGCCTTGGTTTCTCCTAGAAATTTAAGAAATCAGTCCGCACGTGACCTTGCTCAGCCGCCTACCGATCACTTCCTCCGTACGTGTGGCCTCTGCAAACGCCGCCTCGCTCCCGGCCGTGATATCTACATGTACAGGTACTACTCGATTTCCTTTTCTTTCCTAATATTAGGTTAAATTGTAAGCGTGTGGTCGGAAAATTAAAATTTAGTCTGAACCAAATTTGTAATTTAACATATTTTAAAATGAAAATTTATTTATATGGAGATGTGACGTGTACGTGCAGAGGGGACACGGCGTTTTGCAGTTCGGAGTGTAGAGAGAAGCAAATAAAAGAAGATGAGAGAAAAGAGTACGGATGGAAGAAGAAAGAGGAGCGGCAAGCGGCGGCGATGGCGTCGATGACGGCGGGGGGAAGGGGGTCGAGGAAGAATGAAGCAGACGGTGGAGGGCGCTAATTTAATTATTAGAGTGGAGAACCAGTTGGAAATTATAAATATATAAATATTTGTGGTAGAACGAGGAGGTTATTTTAAATATATTTATATACATAATATTAATGTAATTCCTCCACGACCACCAACACCGACTCCGATTCCGCCTCGGGCGGTGGTTGTTCACACGCCAGCTGTCTGGGAGTTGGGGTCGAGAGATTAGTATATGATGGGTATATTTTGGTAACTTGTACAAAATGGAATATTTAGAAGATCCAAAAAAAAAAAAAAAAAAAAAAAAGTAAGAGGGAAAACGGAAAAATGCTGTGGGCGGAAGTATTATTTGATGTAGACTTTTATATTAGAGATGTTGTAATTTCATGATTTGGAACCACTGAAGAGTTCTATGTTCTAACTAGCTACTAGACCTAAAAAAGAAAAAAGAAAAAAAAGTAGAAAATAGATGGGTTTTTTTATTGGTTATAAAAGAATAAATATTCGGAGAACGAGTTAATACTAGGAAAATTAATATAAACAGAAAAAATGAAATTTTTTACTGTCTATCAATTCTATCACTTACTATCATTTAAGCGAAGCGATAGAATTCTATCGCGGTCTATCACTAATAGGCTGTAGAAAATTTTTATATATGTAAATAGTTTGACTCATTTTTTCTATATATGAAAACAACCCAAAATTTAAAAAAAGTTCACAAAAAAAAATATTAATAGACTTGATAGACTTCTATCATTTCTATCATTGATAGACCCTGATAAATTTCTATCACCGTCTATCACAACCATTCACAATCATCTAAAAATTTTACTATTTTGTGTAAATAGTCCCCTTAATTTACTATTTTAAAAAATTCCACTCAAAATTTTTTATATTAAATTTTCTTTTCTATTAAATATATATTTCGTCAAATTTTATAATGGAACTTTTTATTTTCAAATGTGTTGGAACCCCGCCTATTTTTGGTCAGGTGAAACGTGTTTTCAACTTTGCTATGTTTTTAATTATTAATGTGAATTTATGCAACCTCGCATCCTAAAATTAAACTAATATGGGAAAACATGATATCAATTTATGATATATTGTGTTAGGGGAAAAAATAGATTTCACGAAATATTTGAATTTCAAGAGAGTTAGAAGGAAGAGACTAGAAGTGGAAGCATATTCAAACTCAACCTCTGGGGAAGCCCTTGCCAGGGACCCGATTCAACATCAAATGCACTTCTACCACATAAAACTCTTTAGGAGCCCAATTCAACCTATTTTGATCCAACTTATGGAAAAAAATCGAAAATCACACGTGTGTAGGTTTCTTCATTTTATAAGTCACCTTATCTCCAATTATCCATGGAACAGATGTGATTAGGTAGATACTCCTTTTAGGTAGATACTCCTTTTGATCAAATTTGTGCATCTAACATATTATAGTAAAAAAATATATATTATTATATTATTTAAATAATGATTCACCTCTCGAGAGGAAAGCTGTTAATTTCTGAATTTATATTTGTGTGTTCCATTATATATAACTACTGAATCAAGCCTATCTAAGTACAAAGCTCAATTAATTTAAGTATGTACTATTGATCAAGAGGTCAAATATTAGAATATAATGAATTCAAAATAACAATAGTAATAATAATTGTATATAATCTTCATACTCAGATTTTACGTTTTAGTTTACCAATTTTATTTGTCATGTAATTGCAAACCAATTCTTGAAAGCTTCGACATAAAAGTAAGCCCAGATAGGCCCATGAGCCCATGCTGTCTAAGACAAGGCCCATAGTGGCAAACGCCTCCAAGCCCGTATTTCGGCTAGAGCTGGCTTGTCTTTTGCAAGGACCAGCCTGGCGGAGCGCTTAAAAAAATAAAATAATTAGCGATTAAATAGTGTCCGGAGAGGTGAGTTGGAAAATAGTATATCCGTAGTAATGACAAAATATATTTTTGGTTCTTGAGATTTGAGATTTGTATCTATTTGATCTCTGAAGTTTTAAAAGGGCCACTTTTAGTCTATAAGAATTAAGAAAATGTTTTAAATAATCCATGACATCCTTTGACTGTTAGTTGACCATTAAAAATGATGATATAGAAGAATTTAAATGACTAGACTCAACAAAATTCATATCCATAAGAAAACTTCACATTTTTGACAATAAGATGAGTATGGACTCTGATGCCATATTAAATAACATGAGGTTTCATCTCAAAATCAATAGACAATAAGATGAGTAACTCATCTATTTATAAATAGTATGAGGTCAATTTTTTCAATGTGGGATATTCAATACTCTGTCATTCATACCAAACCACTAATTTCTTGATTACAAACTTTCTAGCCTCCATTATATTATTTATTATACAAATGACTGCATCATTGCTTGATTCCAAAGTTGTTCTTAATCTTATATACTAATTTCAACTATCAAAATCTCACAATGTATAACTGAGATTTGGAAAAATATTTGAAAATCATTTTCGTTTTTAGAATTTTCTTTATTAGTCTAATTAATTTATGTTTTAAATTATTTCTAAACCTTATGTAACAATATGAGACGACTTAGAACTGTGTCATTACTCATTAGATGGAATTACAAGTACATTTTGAAAGATCAAATTTATGATATGTCATTATGCTATTTTATTTATTTATTTATTTTGCAATAAATGGGTATGAAGATTTGAATCTCTAACTTTGTAAAAAGGAATGCATGCTAATTACTTTCGAGCAATGCTCATGTTTAGCTCATTTGTGCTATTTATTGCATAATTATTTCCATGTATTGTCATTTATATGTGCGTTATATGCCTTCATCTTTGTTGATTGAAGTTCGATAATCCAATCTTTATTCTATTACTTTCTATACAATTTTTCCAAGTGTTGAATAATTGTCAATAAAGTATAACTCATAAGAATTGACATACACTTCTTTCTTTGAATCTAGTGGGCCAAATCGACTATTGAACAATTATTTAATGTGATGCAAAATGGTTGATCACGTTGCATAACTTCAACCATTCATTCAGGATTCACCAAAATAAAAGCTGTTTATACATATTTTTTTGGAGTTCAGAGCTAAAATATAACACAGCATACTGGTATATACTGTTTATCAAATATATTATGGTTTACGTCAAACTATACCAAAATCTTCAACTTATAACTACAATATGTTATGTTGTATTGAAATGTTCAGAAGTTCAGATTGAAAATATATGTACCATTAGTTTGCAAACTGAACAGTAGCTTAACACACTAATTATCTACTCCCACAGTCAACACAACAGCCTTCCCAGAAGCTTCCTTCTCTAGAAAAACACCCAAAAGAAAAAGAAGAAAAAAAATGCACATAGCTGAGAGCTTCTCCAAAGAAAAATGACATCAAACTCAAACTTGGAAAGCAGAAAAAGGCAGAATCTCTCAGGAGTCTTCCTCCTTCCATCACTTGTATTCCAATATCATATTATTCTCAGGAGCAAGCCCAACACACGCCCTCAGAATGTTCTCTAACATTGCCCTTTGCTTTGATAGTGCATTCACAACTGGTGTACCTGGAGGAACCTGTTTTTCCACAGACTCTCAAATTGTTATGAGTTTCATTCCAGGTTTAATTCAAAGTTCACTACCTAAAGGAGATCAACTTTGTACTTACAAGAGGTGCCTTGGTGAGGTAGCTCAGTATTGTAGCCACTGGATGGAAAGAATGGAACTTCCCCTGCACAAAAAAAACCAACAGATCTTCAATCTTCATCATTAAAAAAAAAACCAAGCCCACAGAACCCCGTCAATGAAAAGGAGTCCAACTAAGTAAAATGTTATCAAGAGAGTAGTTACAAAAGGCCACCG
Organism: Lagenaria siceraria; assembly: GCA_002890555.2. NCBI lineage: Eukaryota > Viridiplantae > Streptophyta > Magnoliopsida > Cucurbitales > Cucurbitaceae > Lagenaria > Lagenaria siceraria. The sequence continues at coordinate 5,601,778 of CM016485.1, read as the reverse complement.
AAATCGAAGCCCAAAAGAAAAACATAAAACCTAACCAAGGACCAAACATGACTAGGGTCCCTCTCCAACCTCTAAACACTCTGTTATTTCACTATGTTAATCTTTTATACGTTTGAAAAGATGCAACCAATTCTTTAACTAAAACCCACCTCTCCTTCAGCCTTGAGCTGGATGCGAGTACTTAGCTCAGCAAGCAGAACCAAATCAAGGATAATGGGAGCAGCCAAGAGGGAGTCCTCGCATGTGTTGTGCAGCACTATGGTGCTCTTTCCACCCATGAATATCTCTGATGTGTACTCATCCATGGCTCTCTTGCTGTCTCCAACATATGGCACATACTAAAAGAGCCAAACACTTCCAAATCAGGCAAAAGAATAAACAAAACAGGAAATATTTCAACACAAAAGCAGAGGCAAAAGAGAAAGCACCTTGATCACTACAACATGGTCTGGATGCTCCCCTGGTTCGTACAAGATGCCATTGCTCGAGACCATGTCGTCCACCACATTGCTTTTTGATATTTCTTTGGAGCGGAATGTTTGTGGGGCAGAGAGATTCATTCCATCATTGTTTCCAAGATGGTTATAGCTCACAATTGAAGTTGGCTGTAATCAGAGACAATGTTTTCACTAGTTTCCTGAGTTAGATGAATACCAAAAAAAAATTGTGTCAAAGTTTTACCTTAATACCAGCACCAACTAGAAAATCCACTAGGACAGATTTCATCTTGGTTTGACCACTCTTAAAGTCATCTCCTCCTATCAAACTGTTCCTCCTGATAGCCAAATCAATCAACCCTGAAATTGAAAGATTATAGCCCAAAGAACTCGTGATCAGAATGTTTGATGCCTATGATCATACAGGAGAGATGAAAATGTTAAGCTTAGATCAGATCATACCTGGGACGAACGTGTTTTGTGGGCTTCCATTGATAAAAGGGACATTCTCAAGAACACAGGCTATCGCATACAAGGTAGAAGGAGATATTTCAGCCTCATTCTTGTCCAATGAAGCTAAGAGGCTCTCCATTGTATCATTCAGCCCCACAACTACATTACTGTATCTCTCTGTGTTGGCAGTCCAAAGCACAACAACTTTATCCACTTTATTCTTCTCCTTAAACTCCCTAATCAACACATTAGGAAGGTTCAGAGAATTAATTAGAATAATAATAAAAAAAACTTGCGTTTCTAAACAATTGCAAGTACCAAACAGAACTAGAGTAACATATTACTTGATATCATTTATGACTTGTTGGACTTGTTCTCTCTTGGTTCCTTTAATCACATTGTTAGCTCGTGAACCTTGATTAGCAGCAATGAAATCAGGGTCGTAGATCCCAGGGAGTGGGACCATGGATTCCATGTAGGGCCTCAACTGCTTTTGCAGGTCAATATCAAACACCTTGGCCCTTGCCATGGCATCTGCCAAGTTCATATCACTAATGTCCCACCCTCCAAATACAATGTCATCTGGATTGACCTGTAGATTAAACAATTTAATGGGGATTAACAAAACAGACATGTAATTAACAGGACCCTCCCCCCCATTTAAACTAAAAAGTCACTACCATAGGGAGCAGGCTTTTAAATGGGGCATAGATCTCCTCTCCATTGTAAGAACCCACCCGGATGGATGAAGCCTGAGTCAATGACCCAAAATAATTGGCTTGTTGAACTTTATCCTTAGTTGCCCAGGAGATCCCTCTGAAAATATTTTAATAAATCCACGTCCAAAAAAGAAAAAAAAATTACATTCGGTAGAAACTCAAATACATACAAACAAAAAAAGTGGGTGCCCAACAACACCCATCTCAAAATTTGACCACAAAATTAAATTTCTAAGAAACCTTACTCTCGATTGGCAATAACTCCCCCAGTAAGAGTAGAACCATTATTTCCACCCCATCCAACAAGCATAACCCTGCACAATATACAATACAAATATAAAACAAATTTTCTTCTCGTAAAGAAAATGATCAAAATAACAACTTCTTAAAAAAAAAAAAAAAAAAAAAAAAAAAAAAAATCATAGACACAAACCCTAGTTTTGGGACATGGGTTTGAGTGTTGAATTCGTATTTGACAGTCTTGGGCTTCACCGTCCATTGATAGCTACCATTCTTAAGCTCATGAACAAGTTCTGTTGTTTCATAGTTATACACAGAATGAATCTCATTCGCAGTGTTGTACTTCACATTAGGACTCTCAACCTTAAAGCTCTCAATGAACATTTTTTTTCTTTTTTCTCTGTTAGAAAAAATGCAATAAGAAAATGGAGTGGAAATTTCCCACTCAACCAAACAAAGCTCTCTCTGTCTCTCTACTTCAGGCTGCTGTAATCAGTAATGTATGTGATTCATGGCCTTGTGCTGATGGTTTCATTTATAGACGAAAATGCACTCAAAGATTTACACGTGGCAGGACATGTATGGGGATGTATGGCCCACTAAAGCTTATAGCTTCGCTTTATATAATCGTCCAACAAAAAGAAATGGTGAGAAATTGATTTCATATGAAAATGTGTGAATTTGCTGGAAAAAAAAAAAAAAAAAAAAAGTAGGGAGGGGAGGGCGTAATATTCTGACACGTGGTGAAATTATGATCCTCTGTTCCAGTAAATTAAAGGTGGATGTGACCATAATTTAAATAATGAAATATATATCTATTATTAATTTTGTTGGTGGTTATGTACATTCTTCTAAATTTATTTTATTTTATATCTTTTAGAAAAAGAAAAATATGGGGTTCGTCGCACAAATGACGATAAAGCAATAGGCTATTGTGGGGGTGTAGGAAGAGATAGACTTCCTGTTAATGCCATGCAGAGGGAGCCTTGTGACCTTGTATTAGCTTTGTGGCTCTTAGTCCGCCTTCCCCTTCTTCATTATTAAATAATTTGATGAGAGATTAGATAAATTGTTGGAGAGTAGAATGTTTTAGTAAAATGAAATTCTAAAGGGTAATCCAGAATGTTCCTTATTATCCAATAGGTGGAGTTGGAGGCCCCATCCTCATTAATGTGTAGAAGACCCTCCCTATTATTCACATGATCCATTCCTTTTCATTTTTTCATGTACCATTCTTACCCTTTATTTTCATATATCATGGGGAGAGATTTGATGCATCTAAAATTATACTAATCTTTATGCATTTTAGTCAATTATTCAATCATCTATTTGAATTTCTCCCTTCTTAATCAAAGATATATATTTTAATAGTGATGAAGGGTGAGTGAGTGGCATAAAGTCCAAAAGGAAAGGAAAGGAAAGGAGTCACGTTGGGTTTGTTTAACTATAAACAGAAATGGTATAACAGAAACAGAGCCATCAAACAGTGGAATTCTATAATATAATATATAGTATAAAATTGATTGAAAGAAACTTGACAATTCAATTCTTTGTAAATTCCAAACCAGTCCAAAACCAATGCATTTCTGAAATTTCATCCACTTTTTGTTTGGGCTGTGGCCCATTTTTATTTATCTCTTTCCTTTTTTCTTTACCTTTTTACCAAAAAGTCTCTTTTTTTTTTTTTTTTTTTTTTTTTATCCAACTTTTTCCGAAGAGTCTGGTAGTTGTGAATGTGAGGAAGAGGAGATCTCGTGAATTTTGATTTACGTTTTTGGCTAAAAAAAATTGCTCTTTATACGTCATTGAAGGCCCTTGTCGATGTCATGGTTGTATTTTAGGATGTGGTAGATTTCTTTGGCAATAAATGATCATATATATCTAAATAAATAAATAAATAAAAAGAAGTTATACGTTATAGTTTATAAGGGCGTTCAATTATTACAATATATCAAAAAGAGAAATGAGGCACGAAAATAATGAGGTTGTAAATTAATTGAAGTGGGGCTGCTGAAAGATACACCATCCTTTTGGATTTTTCCTATCAAACTTTAGTTGGAATGGAATTGGAGCTTCTGGATTTGATTTTACCTATTTTTTTTTTGTACGAAATTATTATATTTTGGTATCTATAGAATCGTATTTTTTTTTTTAATCATATACCAATTAATTAATGGATAATTTCATGGACGTTTCTCCTATTTTCTACATATGTATAGTTTTGTGCTTCAGAACCACATACTTTTTGACTACGTATTTCATCTATTTTTAAATTGTAAATGTTAAGCATAAAAATATGGGGAATAATTTAATAGTATTTTGTGGGAAGATGAATACTTTAAATAGTTGTCACATGTTGAAAATTTTCATAGAAATATTGAAAAGAAGTGAAGCTAGTAACTTGAGATAATTGTAGCAAGTTTGTAGAGAATGTAAAGTAATATATTTTGAATTCATATCTCGAATCTTAGACCAAGACAGTTACAAAAGTTTTAAGAATCAAATAGACACTATTTTCATACTTGACTAAAAGTCTTTCAGGAAGAAAAAACAGCTTATTGAAGAATCAAAGATGTTTCTCTTGATGTCACTCCACCCCCTAACCACGTAGTCATTCCATGTTTGAAAAACGAAACCCATTTTTTATTTTTTATTTTTTATTTTTTTAATTCCAAAATTAAGAAAACTGATAACAATTTAAAAGAAAACAGAAAATGCATATATGAGTGTGTGTATTGTAAATAATTTTTATTTGTATGATTTACATTGTAGGTCATTTTTTTTTAAATAATCTAAATTTATTGATAGTGTCTATAAATATAATTAATAACAAATATATAATATTATAATTCATTTTCACTTTCATATCTAAATGTTAGTTCTCTTTTTTTGAAGTGAAATAAAGATGAACTCATTCATATATATATATATATATATATATATATATTAGTAGATCAATTTTTTAAAAATAAATACAAAAAAATTCTATAAGTGTTGGGAAAGAAAAAAAAATCTAAGTGTTTTTTTTTCAAGTTTCATTTTTGTTCTTTATACATTTATATGGAAAGTTTATTTTTACTTCTTATTGAATAAGCTTAATCGACCAAATTATAAATGTGGTTTATTCGAAGTTTTGAATTTTCCGTCAAAACAAATCAGTTTTGAAAGTTCATATAGGAGAGCCATAAAATTGAAGCTTTAAGCTTTATGCATGTATATTTGTATGTATTATAACTGTGGCATCTTTCAAGGTACGTACCTCCTTTTTTAGTAATGCGTTGTTCCAAATCCAAATGGTTGGTGATAAAATGATTTCACCCTTTTGTTAGAAATTTCAGTTTCTTTTGAAACAAGGATTATAGATCATTTGAATGGTTCTTCAAAAAAAAATAAATAATAATAATAATAAAATAATAATAATAATAATAATTTGAAAGGAAAAGGAAGGAAAATACTACTGGAAATGGACAGGTTCTTTATGATATGGATTATCATTATTTCATTGTAAGGACATAGTTTTACTTGTAATATGGATCTATGTCCATGTTGCTTTCTTAGTCAAGAAACCCTTCATGACCTTTGATTCATTTATGAAGCTAATTATGTACAATTAAAGATTCTCCATCCACTGGCAAATAAGATAATTTGGAAATGGCTGGCATTCTCCTCTCCATAACCTCGTTTTTCATTTACTATTATTCTAACTCTTGCATAAAAATTGATGATGTGCTCATATAACTTAAAAATAAAACAGGAGGAAGTAATGAAAGAATGAACTGTTTGATTACTGCTTATAATCATATGATCTATACATCAAAGAATCCCTCCCAAGAAGATACAAGAATCACTCTCCAACAGACAAGGTACTTCATCAAGAAGATGATCTACCACTCTTTTACATCTCCTAGGTTGTTTATCTTTGATTCAAATAATCATTTTCCTAAAACAAATGTTTGTTTATGCTCTTCACTGCTATGGATAACTTCCAGCTTCTTACAAAACAGTGATAATTTGGAGTGCAGAGGGCAGTCATTTGGTTTCGAGTCACCGTAGTAGCGAGCGAGAATGTTTAAGTAAGACGTTGAGATGCTGTTTTCTCTGAGCTATGCAGAGTACATTCTTTACCTTAGCTGTCATCTGTTTCAATTCAGCATATTTTCATAAATTTTGTTGGGGAAAAACGTTTCATTGAATTATAAAGAAAGACCTATAACTAAACCTTTCCAATTCCCAATCTTTCCCTTGCATATGGAACTGATCTCAGTTGATATCCCGGCGACGATGGAGGAGATTTTCGACTACTTTCCTCTCTGCAATGCAGCTTCCCATTCGCTCTGTTTCGGGTTGTTACGGTGGATGAAGTCTTCCACTTCTCTTGCAATATGCTTGGGAGGGTCGATTCCTGGTAGAGAAATTACCAAAATCAGATATGACTCACAAAGAGGAATTTTGTTTAGATAACTCATTTGTGCAAGAAGATCAACTGCACAAGGGGTTGAAAATTTTGCATGCGTACCAGAAATAGAACAGTAGCACAATGTTTGAGGACCTCCAAGTTCATACGAACATCATCAAGGCTCCTGCACAAAAGCACTTTTGTAAACCAAGTTGATATATATATATATAACACATAGAGAAGGAGGGAGTTGATCAATTGTATTGGTACCTGTGCTTTTGCTGTCCCAGTTGAAAGTAAGAAGCCAATGATGCCATCTAAACATAAAACAGTTCAAAATATGAGAACTATTTTGCCAAATGTTGTAAGTTATGTTCTGGTTTTCAAGGTTCCGAAGTTTGTTATCTCTCACCTTCATGTTTCCAGCTCTCTTGCCAAACTTGTTAGTTAAGACTCCTAAAGAATCAACCATTCCAACTGGGGTAGGAGCAGGCCTGCCAATCTCCGCGAACGCCTCCTTAATACGAACACAGTCGAATCTTTGAATGTTATGGCCTGCCCATATCCTTCCATTCAAGATGCTGAATATCTTGTCTGCAACTTCCTCAAACAATGGCGCAGTTGCAACGGTTTCTCTTGTGATTCCGTCAGGTCGGCTGGACCTCAATGCAACAGCTGATAGATCCGTTGGCCTGATGAGGGTAGTAAAGCTCTCAAGCTCCACAAGTTTCAGAGGGCAGACGACAATAGCACCGAATTCCAATACTCGAAATCGCTGTCCAACTCTTTTCGGCACTGTAGTTTCCAAGTCGAAGAAGACAATCTCAGCTGCACCTTCCTTGAATGAACTTGAAGCCTCCATTGGATTTGTAGCAAATAGTTCCAAGCTGAAGTTTTGTTTGTTTTCTTAATCTTCAATGACATGGGAGAATGGAGTGGTTATAAATGGGTGAAGCAAAGAGAGGATTCTTGATGTTGAGGGTTTGATTGTCTTCAAGTTAAAGTCAAGAGCTTGGTCCTTGGATGAAGAAGTCCTTAGCTTCTGGGGGCTGTCCTTTACAAAACCAACTCCAATTGAACGGAAAATTGATCATAAAGAAACGTTAAGAATGACTTTTGTTGTCTCTTTCCTATTGCTTTTTGCCACCAAATACCGTTCATGCAATCCTTTTGGAATATTGATGGAACCTTTCAAGCCAGGTCTTCCTAACCAAAAATTATTCTGTCCCCTCTTGTATTGCCTTTCATATTTTATTGCTCTGATCTTAATTAATCAACCAAAACATAAAATAAATGTTTTGTATTTAGTTGTATAAGTGATTATTTCCTCAATTTCTGATTTAATAGGGAAACAGACTAAAAAAAAATACATGAATATTTCCCCCTCGCCTTTGAACAAAAACTCATGCTGTAAAATTTGAAAACGGAACGTAATTAATAGAAGTTTGCATCATCCTCGTTTGAAAACTCTTATTAATCAAACCAATCGGCCATTACCCGACGAAAAACAATGCAGCTCATTAAAATAAAAGAAGCAGATTTTCTTTAATGGGCATGTGTTGTTTTAAAATACAAATTTCAATTTAGCTCCATAGAACAAATTTAGTTTTTGAAAAATTATGAAAAGGGAGAAAACCCACTTTTGTTAAGGAAGACACATGATTAATATTAGGGTGTTCACGAAAAATTTGATTTTGGATATATACCAAACTGAACGAAATAATCCGCAAATATTTGGGTTAGTTTTTTGTTTAACTAATATAAATGGTTTGGTTTTATAATATAAACGCTTTGATTCGGTTTTGAATTTGAATCAAACGAAGCCAAAAAATCAATTTCTTTATAATTTTAAACCAAACCGAATTGTCGCTTAAGTAAAAACCGAATTTTTGGTTCGATTTGGTCGGTCTTAATGAACACCCTAAGTGCAATACAGATTCAACATTGATGAAAGGGAGTTTTTTGCGGGTGAGAAATATTGTTAGCCTAGCCCCCTTCTAATTTAACTTTGGACTACATGAAATGTGACTAATAATGCATCAGCAGAAATAAATAACCTTCTATGCTCTAACTGATAAAATTTAATTGGAGTAGAGAATCACCAAAAGTTTAAGACTTGTCCACCCTAGTTGCGAAATAAGAGTTCAAGAATGGCCCATAGAAGCAAATTCAGGAAGGAAATGAGAAACATCAAGGGGGTTGAACCAGTTTTTGTTTTTGATGCACCACACACTTTCCTTTTAAAACTATTTCCTTAAGGAGTTGAACCAGTTTCTTATCAGTAAGTATGAAGATATAAGATAAGCTTTAAGACAAAAGAAAAATGACTTTACTGGCTGTGACCAATCAGAGCAGACATAAAATCATTAGAAATGCAGACAAGTCCAATCCCTTGAAGCTTAAGACAAAACAAGAACCATCACCCGCAATTTGGTTAAAGGGAATGATGCAAAGTTCTGCGTTATTCCAACAAATCAATATACCATTTTCATGGCACTAACAATTACCAGGCCATTCTAAAAGGAAACTCATAAGCTACAACTTATATAACACAGTAGAATAAAGAGGCATGTGAATGACCACCTGTATAATGAAGAAGTTTCAGGTAACACCCAAAAAAGAGAGGAATAGATTTTCATACAAGGGATAAAACTTAAAACCCACACGGGTTAAAAAAGTGGGGGCACAGATGCATAAGGTGTTGTAACACCAGAATCATACACACTACTTTAAATCCGAGTACTCGAAGAATCAAAATCATCAGGAGCAACACGGGCAATCCAGTTATTGAGCGTTCTCTTAATCTCAGAGTGATTAACGTAAGCCAATTCATACATACTACACAGATTCACGATCACTGTTTCATTGAGAGCCACAGTAGGAACTCTTTCCAGTGCATTTTCCAGCACCTTAATTGAATCTGCTAAATCCCGCAAATACATCAAGCAAAGAGCTTTATTGTTAATGGCCACCACGTCCGAATTGTCCCTCTCGATACACTCCTCATATTCCCTCACTGCTGATAGATAGTCCTTACCCACCAAAAACACCAACGCCTTGTTCCTATTCACAAGGTTCTTAATCTCTACCTCGCTCAATGACCCACTACTCTTCCCCTCCTTAACCATCTCCTCAATCCGATTAAACGAACGCTTTGCACCTTCAATATCGCCAACGTGCATTTGTATATACCCAAGTTTCGAAATCAAAGCAGGGTCTGAGAAATCCTGACTAAGCAAATTATTGATCAGAGTTAAACAAACCCCAAACTCCTTGTTACTTAAATGATGACCAATAATACAATTAACCACAAACACTACCCTTTTCTTCCACAAATTCACAGAGACATCGAGATTTTTCTCCTCTTTATCCTTAAGTTTTGACTGTACAAAATCCAGAAGTTCGTAGAACCGGTCCAACCCATCTTGACGCTCACCCATTTTGATAGGGATAAGGGCGTGCAGCCACCGAAGTGAAAAGGGGACCATCGAGCCGGTCCGATTAGGGTACACGCTTGGATAAGATTCGTACCTGTATTGAGAGCTATCGAGATCTTCGAGAGAATCGAGTTCTGCCAAGGCTTCGGCGAAACGGCGCATTTTGACGAGGGCAAGGACATTGTAGGAGAGGTAAGTGAGGTGGTCATGGGGCTTCTGGAGCAGGGAGAGAGATCGTGCCCTTGCAACCTTATCTAAAATGGAACGCCATGAGCCGCGAGTGGCGAGATCTTGAAGAGAGGAAAGCTCGTGAGCAAGATCGTTGAGGGATCCAAACTGACTGGTTAAAGGGTCCGAGGAAATTGTCAATTCCTCGATTCCTGATGTTAGGGTTTCGGGATCGGAAGTTCTGTGAGAGTGAGAGTCAGGTGACGGTGACGGTGACTCGGTTTCCATCTCGAGCGATGACGAGTCGTTGGACCGAAAGGATCCAGTTTCCTTTCTTCTTCTTCTTCTTCTTCTTCTTCTTCTTCTTCTCCTCCTCTCAATCAACTGGGCTTTACGATGGACCGAAAGGGTCCAGGCTCAGCTAGCCCAAAACCAAATGAGCTTCCTATTGGGCCTCATCTATACACCACGGGCCACTTCAGGAATTTACTAGGGAAATCGGCCCAAACAAGAGGGCCATTTTGGGAAGGAAAAAAAAAAGTTTTTTTTTTCAAATATACCCTAATATTGTAGGTGTTATAAAATTTTGCTCTTTCCATCAAAATTCTCTAAAAAATTACCTAAAACAAAAATTAATAAATTATAATACAATATTTAGTGAATTGGCCTTCAAATTAAAAAATCACTTGTTTCAAATTTGAAGATGAATTTCAAATAAAAATAAGTGGATTTGCTCTTGTGTGTCTTTTGTTTATGGAAATTGAGATTTAAACGTAGTTGTACATAAGTTGGTTATATGCTTGTTCTAAACATGAATCAGTTCTCGAATTGTGTGTGTGTTTTTGGTTTCTTTTGGTGACTTTTAGAGATATAAGTCATATTTCTGATTTAGGTTGAGGTATCTGTCCTATTGATAAGCTCTCTTCTTTGGTCTTTTCTTAGAGATGTTATCCATTATTTATTTTTTTTATTTTTTTTTTTAAAAAAAGTATTTTTGACAATTGAGATCTTGTAAAATCACTATAAAAAATTGAAAACAGCGATTACAATTGCTACCAGTACCCACATTTCATCATCTCCCTTCAACTATGTTCACTCATATAGAAATTCATCTCAATGTCTATGGATTAGATACTATTAGGAAGTATTTAAGAATAATTTTAAAATGGTTAAAAAACATTTTTTATGTTCAAAATTATTAACAAACATACATTTTAGAATTTAAAATAAATAATATAACGTGTTGCACACATTTTTAGTTAATGCACAAATTAACTATTGAATATCTTTGCCAAAAATTCATAAACTTTAATACAAATTTAGCATTAATGTTGTTTTTCTTTGAAATTCTATCAATTTTTATCATACATATGTCAAAATAAGTATACCTCAACTCGCATAGTGCTTATACTATCAAGCTATAGGTTTGATTCCCTCACTCAATTGTCAAAAAAAAAAAAAAAAAGAGAGAGAGAAAGAAAAAAACCCATAAATATGTTTTAATTTATCATTCATAAGGCACATGGGAATAACTTTTTAACGATTTTTCGAACGAAGACTTATGATAAAGAGAAAATGCAACATTTTTTAAAAAAGTTTACAGCTAAAACTGTAATACTTATTGAAGTTTGAAACGCAATTGGATGAAAATTGAATGTTTTAGATGAAATTTTTTATAACTTGATAAATTTAGGGATAAAAACTTATTTCCTCTAGCATAAGTGATATCATACTTAAATTTATAAATACTCACTAAAATATGATGTGAAATACTCTATAATTGGAATGAGCTTAACTCAATACTCAATAGTATTTGACATGATATTCCTTCGTAGAGGTTGAGAATTCCATCCTCAATCTTTACCATTGTTGTACTAAAAAAAAGCGCACCTATAAATTAAAAAGTATTACACAATCTTGGCCTTAAAGTAAAAAAAAGGTGTGAAATACTCTCAAATATTTTCATTTCAAAATTAAAGCATTACTAATGCTTATAATAAATTATGAAACATAACTGATACACAATTCAAAAGATTTCAAGGGGAAAAACATTGGGTTTTTTTTTTTCTTTTTTATTAATTTGTGAGTTTGTGGCCAAATTTGTTTAGTACAAGAATTGTGGAGATGGAGGATCGAACCTTCGACCTCTAGTATAGAATGGAAAGTCATACCAATTACCTTTGAGCTAAACTCCTTAATTATTGGTTAATTTTTACATCAATCAAACTCTTAAAAATGTCAAAAACTTTATATTATTGAATATAGTGAATTTAAGTAGGTTTTTGCATTGTAGACCATTAAAATTAGTTGGTAAATTAGTAAAAATTGGAATCAAAATGAGCTTAACTCAACAAATTGCAACATGTAACTAAATTAGTTTAATTTGATAAAGTTGAAAGTTGAAGTTGAAAATTGATTAAAAAACAATACAAATTTAGAGGTAAAAATTGATTTTTTTTTTTTAAATAATAATAACCACCCCAAAAAATAGTTGTCACTCTTTCATTTGTCACACGAGTCAAAAAAGGAAATAAATAATTTTACCCATTTCGACACCCGAGGTCAAATAAGGAATTAAATAAAAGGCCTGGGGGTGTAACTGTCCACAGGTCATAAAAGCAAGATACGGCATTTGAGGTAAGACCGTAAGTGGTATATTAGTGAGAAAGAAATCGCTTGGGGGTGTTTTAGTGAGAAAATCAAAATTTCATAAATGCCCTTTAGAACGTCCGATTGTAAAAAAAAAGTTAATGATATCTGCCGTTACTTGATTAAAATCTTAATTCTTTCTCAACGATCAAAATTCTCTCGAATGGAAACGGAAATAAATCAGATTTTCATTTAATGAAATATGTATTTATTACCGATTTCCATTTTTACCATTTACAAAATACCTTTAAATAGAACAGTCCCCAAATTCATTTTTCTCACCAACACAAAACATTGGAACAAAAGAAGTAGTAATCTCCACAACACAAACACAATGGCCATCTTTGTCAAGCTTGTCACCGTCTTCTCTTCCTCTCTCTCATTTCCACTGGTATAAATATAAATATAAATATTAAAATTTCAAGTCCATTTTGCCTTCTTCTTCCATTATCCAACATTTTTCTTTTCCAAGTCGTTATTTTACCTTTTTTTTTTTTTTTTTTTTTCTATTTTTCTTCCTTATAAAAGTATTTTTATGGGTAGGTGTGATTGTAAATGACTTTTTTATTCTTCGTTTTTGAATAGTCGTCTTATCCGACCATTTCTTTTTATCTATATACTTTTAGCGCGTATATATTTTTATAAATATTCATTTTAATCCATATATTTCATACGAAGGGACCATAAAAAAATAATTGTTTTTTTTTTTTTTTGTGCTGATGTTGATGTTTGAGAACTTGTTGTTCCAGGAAATTGCCAGTGTTTATTGAACAACATAACAATCAGCCAAAAGATGACTGGATTTCAAATCCATGGAATGACAGAATGGAAAGTGACAATAAGCACCAACTGTGTGTGTTCTCAGTCAGAGGTGAAAGTAGATTGCAAAGGATTTCAAACTACTGAAAGCATTGATCCTTCCATCTTAGCCATTTCTGATACTGAGTGTTTGGTCAACAATGGCCTCCCAATTTTCAGTTCCAAACCAATCACCTTCACTTATGCACAAGACCCTCAATTCAATTTCAAGCCAATCTCCTCCCAGATTTCTTGTTCTTAAATCCTACATTTTCTCATTTATCTCTCTGTTCACGCCTTCTCATTTGACTTCTTATGTCTCTGCTTTTATTATGAACACTAAATAAAATATATTTATATCTTTTTTGGTCTTAAAGTTATCCCTTACAATTATTTCACCTTACCAATTTGCGCATATGACGTTGCTTCAATTACGTTATATTGGACTATGACTTGCAATTACCCTTTGAATATACAAGGAAAAGAATTATCTAAATGCATAAAATTTTCCAACTTGTTTTTGTCAAAATAAAATATGCGTTTCTCAAGCATTGCCAAGTAATAGCGGTTGAACAACTCCATGAACAAAACAAGAAAGCATAGAGGACTTGAACATTTCATTAATTTTATAAGTTAATTGACTATTATTAAACTTTGATACTATCTAAATGGTTTACGCGGATGGGAGAAAAAAGGGGTTACTTCAAAGAAATACACCATTTCTTTTTTTTTTTTTTTTTTAAACAAAACATAAATTTATTCTTGACCGAAAAGGATGATCATTTTTTTTTATTATTATTTAATTATTAAGTTTGTAATATTTAATTTGATTTGGTTAATTATACCTAAAGTGAGAATAGATCAACTTTTGTGTTCTACTTTCTAGAGGTTCATTCTCCATCCACGATATAAAAAAATGATTTGGTTAGTTGTAGAGATTTATAATCTAAACAACATTTTAAAAAAATTGTAAATATAACAAAGTCTATCTAGCAAGTAATAGACGTTGTTATATTTGGATTAATACTCATTATAATTACATATTATTAAGAGCTCTAAGGGCTCATCAAAGTGAAGATCCATTTCAACTCGAGACGAAATTCCAAGCAGAAAGAATTCATATCAAGAAAAGTTTAACTTTCTGGTCAAATTTTGAAAATTACTAATTTAGGTCTAAGTTTGATTAAAATGAATGAAGAAGTTCATTATTGTTTTAACAAATTAAATTATTACAAATTATTGCTGAGGAAAATCATGGCGTTATTGAAAAAACAAGATTACATGTGAATTTTAACTACATTTGAAATTGAAACCTCGTAATTTGGAATGACAACAGTCAAATTAAAACCCTGTCATTGACAGGTGAAGGTTTAAAAAGTTCATATATATTTTATTAATTTTGATTTAGCAGACCAACATGTGATTGAAATGTTAATTTATTGTGTAAAAAGCTCTACTTAACATATTTTATTAAGCCATCTTATTTGATGGCTTTAATAATACATTTTCTTTCTAAACAAGAGATGAGTATGTTATTATTTTTTAGTACAATATATCCATTGAACCAGACAGGATTTCAATTGAGTTTATCTTCTCTAGTTAATCGAGAATATTACAATTATTTTATAGTTTTTATATATAAATACATTCATTTTTTTTCTTCGGCTGCCGAGGTAAGTAAGTAGAAAATGTTCGAGCCGTTTACTTGGACCAGTATTTGATTGGGTCAACCTCATATAGGATATTTATATAAACCCCAAGTTGTTCTGCAAGAAAATCAATCTCAATGATTTTTAGCCTTTTGAGTTTCAAAAGAATCACTCAAAGGATTCAACAAATGGCTTCGTTGTTACAAAGTAGACAATACCAGTTCATTCTTCTCTGCTACTTCTTGTTCTTATTACAATCTCCAACTGCAGAATCAAGAACTCTGACCTATAAATGGGAAGTGAAGTCCGAATTGAAGTCCCCTGACTGCTTTAAAAAACTTACCATGACCATTAATGGCCGATCTCCCGGACCCACAATCTACGCCCACCAAGGCGACACCGTCATCGTTGAGCTCAAGAACAGCTTGAGCACCGAAAACGTCGCCATCCATTGGCATGGAATCCGACAGGTTCGCCAAATTTCATCTCTCTCCAATTACTTAGATGATTTTGTATAATTTTTCTTTTCCTGAAGTTTTTGTACTTTGTGTAATATAATTGAAGATTGGAACACCTTGGAGCGATGGGACAGAAGGTGTCACTCAATGTCCAATTTTACCTGGTGAAACCTTCAGATATCAGTTCGTTGTAGACAGGGTAAGAGCTGGACCCACTGGTCTTGTCTTGTGCCTCTCAGGAACTCCATTATTTTGGGTTTGACCTTTATGAGTTTTGAAATCTGCAGCCAGGGACTTATCTGTACCATGCCCATTACGGTATGCAAAGAGAAGATGGTCTCTATGGATCCATTGTGGTTTGGCTTCCAGAAGGACAGTCAGAGCCTTTTTCCTACGATCATGATCGTAATCTCATCCTCACAGATTGGTATCATAAAAGCAGCCATGAACACGCCGCTGGATTGGCTTCCCCTGGCAATGGCTTCACCTGGGTGGGAGAGCCTGATTCACTTTTGATACAAGGAAGAGGGAGATTCAATTGCTCTGTCTTGGGATCTTCCAGCTTAGCCTCTGCTACTTGTAATTCATCCAGCCCAGAATGTGTTCTTCATCCATTAACGGTCGTACCAGGCAAAACTTACCGATTGAGGGTCTCTAGTCTTACTTCTCTTTCAGCTCTCAGTTTCCAAATTGAGGTAATTACAAAATCATCTACTTAATTTCATTTCCTTCCTTGAAATTCTTCTGAAATGGCTTAATCTCTCTGTTTCGGAAACAGGGTCACACCATGACTGTGGTTGAAGCTGATGGGCATTACGTTGAGCCATTCCAAGTGAACAACTTGTTCATATACTCAGGAGAAACATATTCCGTGTTGATAAAAGCCGATCAAGACCCTTCTAGAAACTACTGGATCACAACCAATGTGGTGAGCCGACAAAGAACCACCCCCCCTGGTTTAGCCATTTTCAATTATTACCCAAATCACCAGAGTAAACTCCCTCCGACAACGCCTCCGGCAGCACCTGCTTGGAACGATGTTGCACCTCGATTGGCTCAAAGCCACGCCATCAAAGCCCGGCAAGGGTTTATCCACGCGCCGCCCAAAGCCGCCGACAAAGTGATCGTGCTTCTCAACACCCAAAACACTGTGAATGGTCGCCGCCGGTGGTCGTTAAATAACGTTTCCTTTAACATGCCCCACACCCCTTACCTTATTGCTCTGAAGCACAATCTTCTCCATACCTTCAGCCAGGAAAAACCACCCACCGGATACGATTTCAAGAACTACGACATTTTCAATCCAGCGCCCAACCCTGAAGCGACGGTGAGCGACGCCATATTCCGGCTGGACTTCAATTCAACTGTGGACATCATTCTGCAGAACGCCAACATGATGAGCCCAAACAACAGTGAAACGCATCCTTGGCATTTGCACGGCCACGATTTCTGGGTGTTGGGCTACGGGGAAGGAAAATTCGATATCTATAAAGACCCAAGCAAATACAATTTGGAAAATCCGATCATGAAGAACACAGTGCCGTTGCACCCTTATGGATGGACGGCCTTGAGATTTGTGGCTGATAACCCTGGGGTTTGGGCTTTCCACTGCCACATCGACGCCCATTTCTTTATGGGAATGGGAGTTGTCTTTGCAGAAGGGATTGACAGGGTTCAGAAATTGCCTACTTCCATTATGGGGTGCGGCGAGAGCAAGAGATTCTTAAGGCCTTAATCATTTTCATCTCCATTATTCTTTCAAAAGCATTAAGGATATTCTTTATATTTAAACATATTCTTTATAATAATAGACACTGTGAATTTATTGGTAAATGCTGTTCTATTCTTTGTTATAGTAGTTGTAATCCTTATTCCCTACAGAAGAAATTGTAATACTTATTGAAATAATTGAAATAAGAACACAATTGGTATGTTGTTTATTTGGACTACAATTGGTATATATATGTATGTGTATTTTTTTTTTTTTGGTCAATTATGACTACTAACTAAAAAAAGATACAACTATAGTTAGCTTACATAAAAAATGTGCTTCGATCATGATATTAGAGTGTGTCATCGATCATGTCATTTGAGGTTTGAATCTCTCATCCCATTCAACTGAATAAAAAAAAGAAAAAAAGTTAAAAGAATCATTTTTAGTCCTTGAACTTTCAAAAGACAATTTCGTTACCAAAACTTTAGTTAATAACGATTTAGTCCTTGTATTTTATAATTTGTAATGATTTAGTTCTTGTTATCAAAAAAATTATTAAAATGAAATGAAATTTCTTACACATGTAGATCGACAACTTGATCAAAATTACTTTTTCCTATAAACTATAAAGAGGCCTTTGGGGCGCAAAGTTTGTTATTGTAATCGGTGATTATTATAATAGTGGGTAGATTATAATAATTTGTGTTTGGAGTGCATACTATTTTAGTCAAGGTAAGAAATAGTAAACACTGTAGTGGGAGAGAGGACGATTAGAAAATAGTAAACAGTGTATAAAAAATAATTTAAAATATCAAAAAATAATTTAAAATAGCAATACTATATAATTTGTTGTAAGTTATAATAGTTGAAAACATCAACTATTATAATTGGTGCCCCAAGCATGCACTCGGTTATCACCAACTTTAACTTGGTACCCGAAATATCCCCTAAAGGTTAAGTCTTCACACACTAAAATTGGCACTTAATTTAAAAAAAAAAAATTATAATAGGGATTAAATTGTTACAATTTTCAAATTATAAAGACTAAATTGTTAGTTATTCAAATTTAAAAAATAATTTGAGAATATATAGATTAAATCATTACCAATTGAAAGTTTAAAAACTAAATTATTAATTTTATAGAAATTGAGGTACCAAATTTTTTTTTTTTAATTGAAAAAAAAAATCCTCACTAGAAGACAATAATTAGATATTTTATTTACGTCCATATTAAAGTTGTAATAACTAATAACTGGCCTCTCTCTATCTTAATAGTCCACTTTTATCTTAAAGTTCAATTTACAAAATGTAGTTTAAAGAAGTACCTTTTTTACTTTTAAAAGTTGGAAATTAGCGTTTTTTTATTTAGGTGCATTTTACTAAATTATCTCATTAGTACTAATTTTTTAATAAATATTTTAATTATTTTTGGTGTAAGTGATGAGAGGAATACTTAAAGATGGGTGCATCCCTATTACCCAAATTTATAAAGTTGAGATTGTCTCATAATTTTACAAGTATTAGTTTATTAATCAATTGTTATTTTAATTTGGTTGATTGTTTTCATTTTCAAATATATATGAGTTTATTTCGAATAATTTGAGATGTCATCTATCTTAACTTATGTCATAATTTATTGTGTTAGCATTATTATTATATAATATGATGTATATATTTGCAAAATCACTAAATATACATGTGTATATATGACAAAGTATGTAGAATATATATTTCAATAGAACTATGGCTGAAATTAACATATGAAGTATATATTATATAACAACCTTAAATCTATATATGTTCTAAATATATTTGAATTAACATTGTATATATATAAAAAAAAAAAAAATGAAACACAAATGAAAATGGAGATCTGTAACCATAATTCTACATTAAATGCAATCCATCCAAATTGGAGATTCTGAATTTTAATTCAATATCTGAAAATCATAAAAAAGAAAAATTGTAATAACTCACTAGAAGACAATATTTAGATGTTTTAGTTATGTCCATATTAAAGTTGTGATAACTAGCCTCACAATAATCCACTTTTATCTTAAGGTTCAATTTGCAAAATGTAGTTTAAAGAACTTATTGACTTTTAAAAGTTGGAAATGAATGGTTTTTGACCATAGCGACAATGACAGGATATTTATGAAGAGATGTTATTTTCAACCTAAAAATGTTTTTGGAGAACATTTTTTTCAAAAAAAAAAAAAAAAGAAAATTCTAACATTTTTCTTACTTTTTTAGATTTTAAGTGGATGACCTTCTATAATGAAAATACTATTTTGTCTCTTAATTAAGTGTCTCCAATTTTACTCTTACCTAATACAACTTTTCATCCTCAACTTTAGTTTTAAAATTTAAACTTCAACATTTTAATTAGTTTCTCTCCATGTTTTTCAAAGTTTCAAATAGTAGATTTTGTTGTTATTTTTAAAAGGAAAAAAATGGAAAGAAAATTTCGTTGGAATTTTCCTTAATTGAAAAGTTACATGTAGAAACATTCTTACCTGAAATTTTTTAAAACAATTGGAAAATAGAAAATTTTCTGTAAATTTAATTGAAATTTGTATTAATTAAAAATACTAAACTAAAGTTCACGAAAATAGGAATGGGTTAACTTAAATGTAAGTTAAAAAAAAATAGAACTAGTTTAAATTAAAAATTAAAAATTGGAATGGGCTAAAAAAAAAGGAAAAAAAAAAAAACTCTCTACCATCTTAGGGATTTGTCAGGATTCTTTGACAAATCCCTAAGAAACCTTACAAGAAATATCATAAGTTCCTGTAAGAATTCTTACTGGATTTTCCGTAAGATTTATTTTTATTTTTATTTATTTATAGCTCTCTACCTTCTTCCTGTAAAGTTTTTTTTTTTTTTTTTTTTTCTTTTTTACAAAAACAAAAATATATCCACCATCTTAAAGATTCTTACGACAATTCTCGTAAGGAATTCTTATCGGATTTCCCATAAGGTTATTTTACAATTATAATTTTTTTAAAAAAAAAAAAACTTACGAAAAAATTATCGTACTCTCCATAAGTTTTTTTTTTCTACCAATTCCATTTTTTGTTTACAAATCTCCACCATCCTCACAATTTTTGTGAATCCTATCATTTTATCCCTATTCAATTCCATATAATATATTCAAATGTGAACTACACCATTATTATTTTTCTTGTTGTCATACCATGAATATGTCACTAATAATTATCAAATTTATTCATAATTTAACCTACATGACTTGAATTTAAAATTTACGGAAATTGATCATTTATTTCCGTTTATATTTTTTTTTCAACTAAGAATGGGTAAACTAAAAAAAAATATTAACACAATTTTTATATTTATTCAAACAACACACCATTTTTATTTTATTATTATTTTTTAAGTGAAGCTTGGCCCCTCAAATGAGTGACAACCATATTATTAAATTTAAATTTCCATCGATTTTTCTACGTTTCCATGGGTTTGATATTGATATGAGGGGTAAATCGATATTTCCATTGTATCGTAGAAAAATCCACAAAACACAAAAAACAATCATCAAAATGTCACGAATATAAACATAATATAAATAATAGACATGTTTACTTATTTGAAAGTAATAAAATGTTTATTTACTCATTTAAATTTATTTTTAAATTTTTTCTAAAAATATTCATTGAAATGGATATTTTATCGTTATTTTCATTGAAATTTTCGTAAAATTAAGACCTCGATATTTCCATCAGTATCGATATTTTAAACTTTGGTGACAACATGTTTAAAACTAAAGAAAAAATTGAAGACATTTGAATGAGGAACAAAATAACATTTTCACTAAGTGGGGTCCTCCACTTAAAATATGAAAAGGTAAAAAAAGACTTAGAATTTTATTTTTTTAAAAAATAGATTACTTTCGTCCAATAAAAAAAATTGTTGGATTAAAAATAGCAATTTTCTAAATTTAATATTTATACCCGTGGAAATGAGAGAAGAAGAGAATAGCAGTGACAAGCTTGACGAAGATGGCCATTGTATTTTCGTTGTGGAGATTACTGCTTTTTTGTGTTGGTGAGAAAAATGAATTTGGGGATTGCCCAATTAAAAGGTTTTTTTTTTTTTTTTTTTTTTTTTTGTAAATGGTAAAAATGGAAATCGGTAATAATTTAATATTTCATTAAATGAAAATTTGATTTGCCGTTTTCCATTTGAGAGGATTAAGAAAGAATTAAGATTTTAATCAAGTATCGGCAGATATCATAAACTTTTTACAATCGGACGTTCAGCATTTTTTTTCTTTTTCTTTTTTGAAAAAGGACGTTCAGCATTTATTAAAGGGCAATTATGAAAATTTGATTTTCTCACTAATACATCCCAATGCAATTTCTTTCCAATTCTCACTAATATACCTCTTAATTACCTCCATGCCATATCTTTCTTTTATGACCTGTGGACAGTTACACCCCCAAGCCTTTTATTTAATACCCTTTTTGACCTCTTGAGTCAAATGAAATAGGTAAAACTATTTATTTCTTTTTTTTTTTTTTTTACTCGCGTGACAAATGAAAGAGGGGCAGCTATCTTTAGGGGTGGTTATTATATTATTGAAAAAAAAATCAATTTTTACCTCCAAATTTGAATCACTTTTATCAATTTTCAACTTTATTCAATTAAACTTTAATTTAGTTACATGTTGCAATTTGTTCATGTCAATTACGGTTGATGTTGCAATTTGTTCATGTCAATTACGGTTGAGTTAAGTTTATTTTGACTTCAATTTTCTAACTAATTTCAATGGTTTACAACGTAAAAACCTACTTAAACTCATCATTTTCAATAATATAAAGTTTTAGACATGTTTAAGAGTTTGATTGATGTAAAAATTAACTAATAATTAAGGAGCTTAATTCAACGGTTATTGGTACGACCTTCCATCCTAGAGGTGGGAGGTTTAATCCTACATCCTCACAATTGTTGTGTTGTATTAAAAAAAAGTTGGCCATAAACTCATAAATTAAAAAAAAAACGATGTTTTCCCCTTTGAAATCTTTTGAATTGTGTATCAATTATGTTTCATAATTTATTAGAAGCATTAGTTAACACTTTTTTTTTCACCTTTTTAAGTTTAAAGTCAAGATTGTAATACTTTTTAGATTATAGGTGCACTTTTTTTTAGTACAACAATGGCGGGAATTGAGGATTGAACCTTCGACCTCTACGAAGGAAGATCATGCCAACTACCATTGAGTTAAGTTCATTCTAATTATAAAAGTATTTCACATCATGTTTTAGTGAGCATTTATAAACTTAAGTATGATATCACTTATGCTAGAGGAAATTAGTTTTTATCCCTAAATTTGTCAAGTTATAATAAATTTCATCTTAAACATTCAATTTTGATCCACCTGTGTTCCATACTTCAATAAGTATTGCAATTTTAGCTGTAAACTTTTAAAAAAGGTTGCAATTTCTCCTTATGATAAGTCTTCATTCGAAAATTGATAAAAAGTTATTTCCATGTGCCTTATGAATGATAAATTAAATGTTAAAATACTATTATGGTTCCTATGCTTTCATATTTATCTATTTAGGTCCCTATACTATTAAATGTCCCATTTCAGTCCCTATACTTTGTAAAAAGCTAAAAAAACAGTCTCTACCTATAATTAAAATGGAATGACATACAACAAATTTTTCTTATTTTTTTTCAAAATATTTTAATATATATATATAATTTGTTGTTGTAAATAATAGGATTAAGATGCATCAAGATATTACCTTTAGTTTTAAACACTACCCTATTTTTATAATTTTCCCACAATTGAAAACCCAAACCCCAGGGTTATCCGCCACAAATCTCAAGGCCGTCCATCCATATGGGTGCAACGGCACTGTGTTCTTCATGATCGGATTCTCCAAATTGTACTTGCTTGGATCTTTATACATATCGAATTTCCCTTCCCCGTATCCCAACACCCAGAAATCGTGGCCGTGTACATGCCAAGGATGCGCTTCGCTGTTGTTTGGGTTCATCGTATTAACGTTCTGCAGAATTATGTCCACCGTTAAGTTGAAGTCCAGCCGGAATACGGCGTTGCTCACCGTCGCTTCAGGGTTGAAAATGTCGTGGTTCTTGAAATCATATCCTGTGAGTGGTTTTTCCTGGCTGAAGGTATGGAGAAGATTGTGCTTCAGGGCAATAAAGTAAGGGGTGTGGGGCATGTTTAAGGAAACGTTATTTAATGACAACCGGCGGCGTCCATTCACGGTGTTTTGAGTGAGCACGATCACATTGTCGACGGCTTTGGGCGGCGCGCGGATAAAACCTTGTCGTGCTTTGATGGCTTGGCTTTGAGCCAATCGAGGTGCAACATCGTTCCAAGCAGGTTCTGCCGGAGGAGTTGTCGGAGGGAGTTTACGCTGGTGATTTGTGTAGTAATTGAAAATGGCTAAACCAGGGGGGGTGGTTCTTTGTCGGCTCACCACATTGGTTGTGATCCAGTAGTTTCTAGAAGGGTCTTGATCGGCTTTTATCAACACGGAATATGTTTCTCCTGAGTATATGAACAAGTTGTTCACTTGGAACGGCTCAACGTAGTGCCCATCAGCTTCAACCACAGTCATGGTGTGACCCTGTTTCAAAAACAGAGAGTTTAAGCTATTTCAAAAGAAAATTCAAGGAGGGGAACGAAATTAAGTAGATGATTTTGTAATTACCTCAATTTGGAAACTGAGAGCTGAAAGAGAAGTAAGACTAGAGACCCTCAATCGGTAAGTTTTGCCTGGTACGACTGTTATTGAATAAAGAACACATTCTGGGTTGGATGAATTACAGGTAGCAGAGGCTAAACTGGAAGATCCCAAGACAGAGCAATTGAATCTCCCTCTTCCTTGTATCAAAAGTGAATCAGGCTCTCCAACCCAGGTGAAGCCAGAGCCGGGGGTACCCAATCCAGCGGGGTGTTCATTGCTGCTTTTATGATACCAATCTGTGAGGATGAGATTACGATTATGATCGTTGGAAAAAGGCTCTGATTGTCCTTTTGGAAGCCAAACCACAATGGATCCATAGAGACCATTTTCTCTTTGCATACCGTAATGGGCATGGTATAGGTAAGTCCCTGGCTACAGATTTCAAGATTCATAAACGTCAAACCCAAAACAATGGAGTTTTTGAGAGTCAGAAGACAAAATAAGTGGGTCCAGCTCTTACTCTGTCTACAACGAACTGATATTTGAAGGTTTCACCAGGCAAAATAGGACATTGAGTGACGTCCTCTGTTCCATCGATCCAAGGTGTTCCGGTCTTCAATTATATTACACAAAATACAACACTTCAGGAAAAAAGATTAAACAAAATCATCTAAGTAATTGGAGAGAGATGAAATTCGGGGTACCTGTCGGATTCCATGCCAGTGGATTGCAACGTTTTCGGTACTGAGGCTGTTCTTGAGCTCAACAGTGATGGTGTCGCCTTGGTGAGCGTAGATTGTGGGACCGGGAGATCGGCCATTAATGGTCATGGTAAGTTTTTGAAAGCAGTCGGGGGACTTCAATTCGGACTTCACTTCCCATTTATAAGTCAGAGTTCTTGATTCTGCAGTTGGAGATTGTAATAAGAAAAAGAAATAGCAGAGAAGAATTAACTGGTATTGTCTACTTTGTAACAACGAAGCCATTTGTTGAATCGTACTACTACTTCTTCCGAAACCCAAAAGGCTAAAAATCATTGAGATTGATGTTTTGCAGAAGAACTTGGAGTCTATATAAATATCCTACATGAGTTTGACCCAATCAAATCCTGGTCCAAGTAAACGGCTTGAACATTTTCTACCTACTGAACTTACGTGGAAAGAAAATGAATATCTTGTTATGATATATAAACTATAAAATAATTGTAATATTACGAGGCTCTTATCCAAATCTAATGGCCCATATTTTCCTGCTGTGGGGCCCTACATTTTGCCATATCCAAGTGCGCATTCATTCAAACCACTGCCTCAAGAGCATCAAACAGTTACCATTGCCACCTTCACTTCAACCTCCAAGGCCAAAGCATCAGATTCAGCACAATCTGATCATACTAAAATGGCACTCTCCCCATTAACCTTCACAACCCCAAGAGCCCAAGCTTCCCAAATTTTCACTCCCAAATTATCTTCCACTCTTAAACCCACTTCTTCTTCTTCTGCTTCTTCTTCTTCTTCAGTTTCTGCTACTAAAAAGGCAATATCTAACATGGGCATTGGGCTTCTTGCTGCTTCGGTTTTGGCTCTGTCGCCCTTGGATGCCAACGCTACCAGAATTGAATACTATGCCACTATTGGAGAACCCCTTTGTGAGTTCAACTACGCGCCTTCCGGGCTTGGGTATTGCGACATCGCTGTCGGATCCGGTGAGGAAGTTCCTTATGGTGAGCTTATCAATGTCAGTTCCAATCTTCAATTATCAAGTAATTTCTCATTTTACTTTTCTTCACATCATCAAATTCAACCATGGTTTTACATGACCGCTTGTTTCCGTCGAACTTCTCTTGCATTGCGTTGTTGAATTCAAATTCAATATGGTAATCGTCAAATTCAACTTCTCTTGTTTTACTTCTCATTATCAATGGCATGTGCAATTCCCTCCAATACGCAGTTATGTCGAGTATATGAATCATTATCTAATATGTGTCTGTCTTTTTTTGCTGAATTCGCATGTGGGTAAGTCTTCTTAATGTGCATATGTTATGTGACGTGTTGCAATGTTCTGCAGTTGACAATCGTTTATAAATTGTTTTTGGCTTATTTTACCTTTCAAATGTAGGTTCACTACACTGCAAGGTTTGCTGATGGGATAGTGTTTGACAGCAGCTACAAGCGTGCTAGACCTCTCACCATGCGTATTGGTGTTGGCAAGGTATTGATTAAATGTTCTATACAGTTTCTTAAGGTGCATATGAGCTTGAGAAGTTTGGCCAATTTATTTAAGAGAGCTGCTACAGGCTTTGAGAGCAATGATACCGATTAAGAGAACAGAGTGATGAAAAGATATATATTTGAAGTTATTGGTAACTGAATCAATTTATGCACTTTCCAGCATAAGTCATTTCTTTTGGAAAACATAATTGAGCTGAATCCAATTATACTTATACTTATGAGAATCAACAAAAAGAAACTTAATTAGAGTAAAAAAAAAGTCAACAGAATAGCCTGTCTAGGATTGAGGCACGTCTCTCTTTGTGCCATCTTAACAAAATTGGGGACTTGCTGCATCAACTTGGTTGACATTCATCTCCCTCTATGCAACTATCTTCTAAGAGACCTTGTGTGGAGTTAGTTCTCCCACAAATCCCAATTGTTTGTATGCCAAAGATGTAGAAAGAAAATGGTGGGTGTTTCTTTAACGATTTGATAAGAAAAGAGCTGAATGAGAGTGGAAGAAAGGTCTCTTTTATCAAGATGGGAGGGTCAGGGTACTGAAGTATTTCCTTCTCCCATACGTAGATTAGGAGGAAGATACTATTTGTAAAGCTAACTTTTCATTTACTTGCAACCAATCAAAATGCATAATATGGATAAATAATTCATTAACTTAGTCACTAACGACATTCATTTCACCTTCTCGAGGCGTGTGTGTAACTGAGTGGGTGTAGTTACTTCATTGGAAAAGGTCTAAAATTGATTAGTTTGTTACCAGGTAATAAGAGGATTGGATCAGGGAATATTAGGGGGTGAAGGAGTACCTCCAATGCTAGTAGGTATGTCTACTGACAAAATGAGTAGGATTTTGTGGTTTTCTTTTCGTGCGGATTTGCTTCTAAGAAATTATTGCCCCTCTGATTTTGCCCAGGTGGCAAACGTAAGCTTCAGATTCCTCCACATTTAGCGTATGGACCAGAACCAGCAGGCTGCTTTTCAGGTTGAATTCTTTAAAGTAAACTGCTTTGTTTTGAGCGTTGGCTATCTAAATTTCCATGATAGTGTTGCAAACTGTCAGCCATTGCTTCTTGTTCGGGATGTTTACTGTAGTTTATTGTGTGCAAATGCATTATTTGTCAGTGTCGTTGCTTTGCTCCCTATTTCCTTTTTTGCTGCTACTGAAACCCAAGTACCAAGTAACTAATGGACGCTGTTAATCTATCTTTGTGTTGCCTTTACAGGTGACTGCAATATACCTGGAAATGCAACTCTTGTGTATGATATAAATTTCATTGGAGTCTACTCGGGTAATAGGAAGTGAAGGAAATGATATCCATTTTCCTACAAACTTCTTGTAGATAGACAACACAGAGTAAGTGATTTTCTGACTTTTCTAAATGTGCAATCATATAAACCTTCCCTTTTGTTGGTTTCTCTTTGAAGTTGTGCTCACGGCAGAACTATCTTAACATATCCCATTTTGTTTTTTGCCCATCTCATACAGTAGAATCACAACAGTTATCTTAAAAGTGTCTCAGATTGGAAATTACCATTGCATGTGCATGTGCATGCTTCCTGCTTCATCTTATGTTCATCATATGCTTTTTTTCCCCTTCGGTTACCCAGAACTTAAGTCAAAGCTAAACCACGAGCCAAAAGAAGTGCATTTCTCTCTGGATTTTCCAAGGATGTGGAACTCAAGCTGAATCTTAAGGCAGAATACTTGGTTTTCTCCAATTACCCACCAGTAGGACTGGCAATCTTTGTAGGTGAAACTCCCAGCTAGGCATGGTTGAAATTGCTCAATTTCAAACATAATTGACCAAACTATGTATTTGGTTGTTTTACAAGCTTATGACTGTATTTCCATGCACGGAAACTATTATACTTTGTAAAAGTACGTCTTGTTTCTGAGTAGTTCAGTAACTTTCTTCAAATGGAATCTAATGATGGGCGCATTTTGTTTGAACTTATTCTTTTTTAATATGATTGAATTGTCAATGAACTCAAAATTAGTACACACAAATCACCCTTATTTTTTTCTCGCTGCGATTTCTCTTTATGCTACCTTTGGATGTGAGAAAAAGGTTAACGGGAAAAAAAAGGTTCCGAAAGCCAAAAGCAAAGAAAGCAGGATTCTTTCCTCACGTTTGGTGAAGAGAGAGAACAGGAAAGGAAGGCTTGGTTTGGCCTTTTTCTTCATTTGCTGGGACCAAATGCGGTTTGAAATAATTTGAATTTTGTGTTCAAATTTTTTAGGCTCTTTTCCAAACCGAAAGTAGATGCAAATGTATAAGGCATAATGCTCCTTCACAATTCAATAACTTAATGGTTTCCAGTCCTTTAAAATAAAGAGACTTTCTTTTTTCTTTCCTCTAACAGTTAATAACCAGGTTGGAATCTTGTTTTTTTTAGGTGAAAGAACAGCTGTGGAGAAGCCAAAGTCGTCTCACAAACAGGAAATTACAATATCATGCGTCCTCTTAAACCAACAGCAGAAATAAAGTAATATCTTACATCAGCTATTAACAACTAACAACCCCAAATATTCTAATTACTCATCCCCCAAGTTGACCCTTTCTTCTTCACAAATGATTGAAACACACAGTAATATATATCATTACCAGAATTATTGAGCTGTTTGACAAAAATTTAGCAGAAGAGTGATATAGAGAGAGGTGCAAAACAGGAGACTTGTTTTAGCAGAAAAGAATTACATAATAGAGCAGGCATTTGGGTTGTCATCACTGAACATGTTGATGTAAGGATCTTCATATTTGGTAACAGAAGCAGTAGTGGCAGTTTGCTCCACATTTCTTACATACCCTGGTGGTGCCTTCTTGTCATAAGCCTGAGCAATGTAAGGCTGTGACACTAAGCTATAGGGAACATATGGCCATATCTCAGCCTTCTTCCCTGTAGACTTTGCCTTCTTCAGTACTTTGCTTGCTTCAACATACCCTGTAACTGTCACCTTCTGCTGCTTTCTGTTTATCTCCACAGATTTCACCCCTTCAAAGTTAGAAAAAACACTGCATTTTGTTAGATGGAGAAAACAGTAACAAGTAAAAACAAAAGGGGTGAGTTTCTTTAGACATACCACTGAGTGAAGAGAGGGCATTCTTGACCTTAAGTTCACAGCCATCACAGTCCATTCTGACCTTCAACTCCACAGTTTGAAGCTGTTTCTTCTTCTTGTGTTTATGGCTACTACCCACCAAATCTGACAAGTAGTCCAAAGTCCCACCAACACCCATTTTCACACTTTAATCGATGTAGTTGAAAAAGGAAAGGTACAGCAGAAGCTCACAGGAGCAAAACCCAGAGAAACTTTCGAGTCAAATTGAGTTTGTAGAAAGAATGGCAATGTAACTTTGGCTAGAAATTATGGATCTTTTTCTTTACCTTCCCTTCAAGCAAACAAGCAAAGAAAAGGACATTAAAAACAAAGGCTGCTTTCTCTGTCTCTAGCTCTGGTTTTGAGATGGTTATATGAAAGGAAACAGACCTCATTATATAGCCATTTGGGTTAGATTTAAAAAACGAAGGAAAAGGGTTGTGTTTTGGTTGTGGCCCCCCAATCACCAAAAACAATTTGGGTTAGGAAGCTTGGTTTTTGTTGCTGTGGACGTTGCATTTACTTTAAAAAGGCAAGATTTTTAAGATTATGAATATATTAAAACAAATATATATGCTTTTCTTAATGAAGAGGTACTTTTGGCTGTATCCTTTGGAAGATTATTGATCTTTATTCAAGTAATAAAATTAAAACTCTTTGAGCTGTCATTTATGGAGTCAGGGGCTCAATTCTTCTTTAACAAGTTTTAAAATCCAACGCTGTATATGTTTGCCAAAAATGTCACCACCACGTTTACCTTAATACATAAGGAGTCTTCTTATTTTAGTGAATATGAATACACTATAATTGCATAATCGATATCATAATAATTTATCTCAATTTTCCGTAAGGAAAAAAAAATCTATTAATAATTCAATTGAAACAATATGAAATTAATTTTATTGAAATGAGTTTGAATGACTTAAATAACAAGCAACGACAGACAGATCTTGTTAGGAAGAAAACTATAATAGTGAAAAGAAAAAGTAGTCGTCATGTCATTTTCTGAGCAACATAACACAAAATGAAAAGAATATAGATTAACCATTATTTTATTATAATTAATCTTTTTGTTTGAAGATTGTTCTGTTCGGCTGGAGAGGACCGGAAGGAAAGTGGGCAGCCTCCTTCCTTGTGTGCATAATCACCTCGCCACTTCTTTAATTAACAAATAAACAAACTTCTTCAATTGTATTATTTTAAAGTCTTATATTAATCTTTCCCTTTTCATTTCTGTCTTATCAATAAATGTTTATTGTATGTTTTAGTTTAGTTTATTTTGTCATGTATTAATATTTTCTAATTTTGTTTTTTAGTTGGTAAATGTTAAAATTGATTATTGATATGATAAACGTACACAACATAATAATTGATGAACTAGTTGAAATTTAAGGAGCAAAAAAGTCACTTTAAGAGAAGAAAACTTGAAATTTCTACACTATTTTAGAAATTTGAAGAATCAATTAAGAACTTTCTTCCTTTATATATGACATTTTTGGTCCTCTAAATTTATGTCAGATCACTCATTATTATTTTGGGTAAGTTTATCTCTGGTGAATTTTAACATTCACAAGTAACTAAATTGAAAAATGTCAAAATACAATGTAATAATTTTTTTAAAAATGAAAACATTAGGAACTAAAAACAAATATATATAGCCAATTACTAATTATGAGTTGAAAACCATATGCAAATGTAGATGGTGATAAAAGTATAGTTTTAGTTTCATTTTGACCTATAAAATTTCGGAAGACTTATTTTAGTCCTAAAATTTTGAAGTTTATTTTATTTTGGTTCTTTAATATTTAAAAAAATATCTATCTTGATTATTTCTGTTAGTCTACGTCAATGATTAACTTGACTTTAAATGTATATATTAATCTCTACATAGTCACATAGGTTGATTACTTGAATGAAACAAGTGGCCGAATATTATGTGACATAATAATAATAAAGACTAAAATAGTTATTTTCTAAGCGTTCAAAATTAAATAAATATTTTGAAACTTTATGACTAAAACAAATATTTTAAATGAGTTTGAAGGACTAAGATAGATATTTAAAAATTTAAGACCAAAATTATATTTTAATATAAATATTAATTTTGATAACAATTGCCCAATTTGGTAATCATTTTGTTTTTTATTTTTGAAAATTAAGCCTATTTTCTTACCATGATTTATATCAATCTTAAGTAGAAGAGTTGCATTCTTAGCCAAATTCTAAAAATATAAACTACTTTTTAAAAACAACTTTATTTAGGTTTCAAACTTTGACTTAATTTTGAAAAACGTTGGTAAAAATTACATATCAAAACAAGAAATTTAGAAGTGAAAGAAGTGTATAGAATTAATTTTAAAAAACCAAGAATAAAAAACGAAATTGTTACCAAACGAGACAAAAAAATATTTAAAAGAATCTAAAAGTCTATTTTAACAGTTTTTTTTTTTTTTTTAATAAAGACCATTATAATTAAATCCATAGATAAAAGATTCAAACATTTAAACCTAAAAATAAATTTACTAATATCTTACCAATTAAATAAACCTAATAATTCAAAGTATTTAGATTGACTTCTTAAATATTTAAAAAAAAATATTTTGAAGCATTCAGAAAAATCAATCTACATAAGTAGAAGTTTTTAATTTGTTTATAAATTATATGATTGTGTAATAAAAGCTTTGAATGAGAGGTGGTTTGGCGTGTAAAAATATTATAACGCCGATTCTTTATTCTATTTTGAGGAAGGAAGTAAATCCGTGTGCCTTAAATCTCAACTTTTTTTTTCTCCACTTTTTATTTTGTCTTCACATTTCTCTCCAAATAAACACAAATTTAATAAAGTCACTCTATCATACTATTCATCTTTTTGGCAAAGGAATATTTTCATTTCATCATGCAACTTTTTTTTTAGTAATTATGGCTACAATAATAGCTTTATTAGACCCAATTTATAATCATCTCGGGTCTCTATAAAATATTGTTGAGGATTTTATCTTTTAAAAAAATGTTGAAAATTCTATAATAAAAAAAAAACGAGAAAATCTCATAATATAACTTATCAAGGAATTATATCAGACTTCATAGAGTTCAAATGAATACTCGATGTAAAAATAATAATTAGTTTAACTTAATATAATATCAAATCAAATATTTTAAACTTAAATTTGGTGTGTTGTTAAACTAAAATTAGAAATGATTATTTATTTGTATCATATTATTTACCAGCATTTGAATAAGAAAAAAAAAATTATTTGGTGTGCAATTAATTTAGAATAATATTTTATCCAAAAAGGTAGAATAGGACAAGGCCTCTGCAAAGAGAAAACCCTGCCACTCTTACAGATAGTGGGACCTTCAAATGTGAAGATAAGAATATTATTTCTTATTAAACTAGGAATGTTATTCTTCAAAAAAAAAAAAAAAAAAAAAAAAAAAAAAAAAAAAAAAAAAAAAAATTTAGTCCCCAGAGAGAGAGAGATTTATATTGGAAAATTTAAGTATTTCAACAAAACAAAAATTGAAAATTAGGATCATTTTTTTATAATTATTATTACGGTCAAGCAAACAAAATTATTGCAATTAATTCGGTCTAATTTTTTTGAAAAATGATATTTCTAGTGTAATAAAGTACAGTAACAAATATAACAATCATGTCTAAAGTATTTGTAGCTAAATATAATATAATGTAAAATTTTTTTTATAGATATAACAAAATTTAGATCTAGCTTTCGGAGTCTATCAATGATAGACTATATTGCTAATAGATGATAGGACTCTCTATCATCGATAGGAGTCTATTAGTGATAGAAGTTTATCAACGAAAGAGTTTATCACTAATAAATTTAACTGACTTTACAATTTTTTTAAAATTTTGTTGTATATTGTAAAATTAAAAGGATGGATCCTTCTACAATATTCAAATAATTGGTTCCAATTAAATGCATATTTAATGAGGAAAAGAAAAAGGGGGGAAAAGTGGATTCACAAACAATCCATCTTGTTGTACCTTTAATTTTGGAGGTTTGGTTTTGTTAGACAAAGGGCACTTACTTTTTTATTTATTCTTTTCAATGGAACAACTTTTAGAAATGGAAAAAGGTGACTTTCTTCACCACCACCATCACCACCACCCCAATTCAATTATTGCTAAACATTTTAGCTTTCATTCCTATCTATACTATACATTATTTGCCACATTTTTATATTACTTTGAATTATCAATTTTGTACCATTGAATATAATTTTGCAATACTTTTCTTTCTTTCTTATATTCAATGGCAAAATTCTGGTAGTCTCAACCAATAATTTCTCTACCTCCACCCCCATTTTTCATTCATTTTTTTTCTCTGTTGAGTCCAATAATTCCATTTTTCATTCTCTTGTTCTTCTCATTCACTTAAAAAGTATATATATAAAAAATAATAATAAATAATCAAGGTGGCCATCACATTGTGATAAACTCTTTAAGAAAACTCTTAAATGCATGGTGAAACCGTAATTTTTAGTGTTTCTATTTCATAGGCCAAACATTATGAAATTAATTAGCCTCTTCTAATAATTTCACTTTAAAATGACAACATAATTTAAATAAATCTATGAAGCTCGAAATAGCGAAATCAAAACTTTTATGATTTTTTTTTTCTGGACTGTTCATTTGTACTTAAAATATAAATCACAGAAACGAATTGTATAGTCTTAATTGATTTAATTTGTGAGCTTATGTTGTAAAAATCTATATAGTTTTTTTTTTTTTTTTTCCGTTTTTTGGAGTATAACAACTATAAGGATGGATGATCAAACCTTTAACCTTTTAGGATGAAAATCATGCTAATTATCGTTTAACTAAACTCACTTTGACAAAAATCTATATAGTCTAAAAGCAAGTTTTATAAATATGAATTTATAGAAGATGTACCGTTAATAGAAACGCAATTTGGAATAAATAAATATATTTTAAATTTGAGCCAAAATTTAAGCTCAACTTGGTGAATGAGTTATACAAACTTTAACTAATGACTTAAATACAACCTAAAATAGCTTTGGACATTATTTCATGAAAAAAGAAAGTTTTGTTTGTAATGTTTGTTTTTACCTTTTTGTTTTTTAGGAACTGGGATTTTTTATAATGATTTGGTTTTAGCCTTTTGTTTTTTAGGAATTGGGATTTTTTCTGCTCTTGCTTTCTTGATTTTATGTTTTACTTTTTCAAAAAACAGATTTGAATTTTATACAAAATTTAAAAAGAAATAGAAAGTTATTCTTTTTAATCTTTAAGTTCTGCTAGATTTTTCTTTTAAAAAAGGAAGATTAAATATACATAAAGAGAATTTATAGAGAAATATATTTGATTTTGAAAAACAAGATGCTCTAACACATGCATTCAATTATTGTATGGTGAACAGTCTGACTATTCATCTAAAATGCCTAACTGTTCTTACTTGGTTTGTCCATTACCGGCAGTAGAAAATTTAGTTAAATTTAAAATCTTTATATACATATAAAGAAATGTTAACATATATATGAACAAACTTGTCCAGAATAATAATTTGAACTGATTAATTGAAAGCTTAATTATTTTAGTTGATATACAACTTGTAATTTTGATGTAAAATTCCAATAATTTGGTGTTTGGTTTGGTGAATAGAGAAGGAATTTTTGTATGAATCAAATAATTTGTGGTACTTTGCTGTACGCGGTGGCAGGTATGAAATTGACTTATATTTATATATTATTGTATACGTCTCTATTCCTTGAGAGGTTGTATTCTCAATTTCTAACAATAATTGAAATTTGGAGACGGGGTTGCCTTCACGCAGGGAGCATAAAAAATATTAAAAAGAAAAATTGATTAGTTCTAAAATTAAGTTAAATTATAAGTTTAGGCTCTAAATTTTTAAATTATTAGTTACATATTTGAAATTTTAAAAATGGATTAATCTTGGTTTAGTTTGGACAAATAAATAGTAGAGATTAACAAAGCAGTACACCTAACGGTAATATATATTAGAAAAGAAAAACATATAGATAGAAGAATGTATAGCTACATAACCAAAAATGCAACTACTATCATCAAACCCCCCCATTGGATGGCTCATATAATGCCCAAAAAAAAAAAAACTAAAAAAAGAAAGAAAAGAAAAAGGAAAATGCCATTGATGCAGCTTGCAAGGACACAAAAGATCTACATGTCCTTGCTGGGGGGGGGGGGGGGGGGGGGCGGGCGGGCGGTGGGGGAAGATGTAAAGAGACGGTCTTCATTTACATGTAAAACTTAGGTAAGCTCAGAATCTACATCACACACAAGAACAAACAAGGTAGAGTACCAGAAGAAGCAGGTGCGGCAATCTGATCGAATAAAAGCTTGATGGGATGAAGCAAGGGACAGCAGCTGATGGTTTAGAGGGGGCCCTTCCAGCTACGGCAGGAGCCACCGCGTGCCCCCCTGGAGTGCTCTGCTGCTCATTGGCTGGTAATGGGTTTGGCGGCGTCTCTTTTGCAGGAGCAAGAGGCATTTTCTTTTCGTTACTGAGATCTTGACCTTTGACATGGACATGGTAGAAATAAGAATGGAACTTCACAATGATAAAGGGAACTCTATATATGTTCAAGAATTGAGTTTACAATACAATGGAAAAGCCATACTTTCATTTAACAAATGAGAAAGTATACAATGGACAATACAAATAACCAACCCACACGAAACGGAGCCAGAACAAAAATGGTGGTTAAGACGGTTAAAAAAATTTCTTTAGGTCTATCATGCACAAGATGTGAGCATCTGCTAAGAGGCTGCAAATTCATGACAAGTACTAGGAGTTGGAAATCTTACAATTTGCACGTGACCAACCCAACTTCAAATTATCCCTATCGAATACCATCTGGTATCCAGTCATGTAATTTTCTGCACGAGACAACGTACAAAATTACCATTTTCATTAGATGAACAACTTATTATGCATATAGCACACATCATATATTAGCAATCTATATTTGAGGAGAAATTGTGAGCTTACGTCCCAGTATTCCGATATCTCCATCAGCAGGTAGTATAGCAAAACAAAATCCAGCTAAACCCTGTATGCAAAGTACTGTATTAGTATTACCACAGGTGTTATTTTCTTGTACTAGAAGTGATGCATAACATGTGACTTCTTTAGGATAGTTAAAACAACTATATCATTTATTAGATAGTTAAAACTAAAGAGTAACTGCTAACCTATATCAAAGAAGAGGGCACTACCTCATCTTGATGGTTTAAGCACACATTCTTTTCTTCTTTTATTGTTTTAGATGTTCTTATTCTTCATTTCCTTGGGGGCTCTATTTTCTGGAGTATTCAGAAGCTATCAACTTCACTACTAAGATACCAAGTTTGATATTTAAGGGTACTTTTATCCCCACTAAAAGTGGAAGCTATTCTATTAATGGCTAATTATAACAAAGTTCAAAGATCAAGTCCACACCTTCATCCACATTCATCAAATCAAATCATGTAAACTTGAACATTCTCAGAAGGAAAATTCATCTACCTGATCGCCATAGATAGGGAACACGGGATCATGAACCACAAAGCTATTGTTTTGTGGGAACAACAATGTCACAGATGGAACCTTTGGCATTGCGTCTGCACTGTTGGAAAAACCCATAACATTAACATTAGACATGCACAAGGTAGAGAGTTATAAAGGGAAAAGGATTTTAAAGGTTTTCCATCTCATCGTTGTCACCTGATCTTATAGCAATACTTCCACGGATATCCTTTAAAGGAGACGGAGCTTGAAGTGTTTAACCTTTTATCAAACTATCAAAAGGGGAACTGGTTAAAGGACAATCAAACTAAATGAAGTACAAAGCTTACAAAAAGAATGTACCTCCATCACAATATTTTCATATGCTTCCTCTGGAAGATACGTAAATGACGTTCCACTATCTATCAATGCTTTAAAACTTGTCTGCTTGAGGCACGAATTCTCAATACAACATGCTTCCACCCCGACAATGTAGGTTTCACTGAGAGATTCAGGTATGACAAGGACTTCAGTCAGCATATATAACAAACCATGATCATAAACATGAAGATAATTCAGTGAGGTAATTACTATTTCCCATCTAACGGCACAAATGAAGTCATTTGTTGACTTGCTGGTCCCTCGTCCCCAAAAAAAATTCTGCCAGATCCATCCTCATTAAAACACAGCGAGAAAGAGTTCTGCACCAATTCTTCTTTCGCAAGGGAACTAAGAACAGAAATTTCTCCTAGCCCCAATCCAAAAAGACCATCTGGAGCGACTCCACTTAGATAACCACCACTTTGCTTCATACCACACCTGTATTAGAGAGCAAAAAAGGGTAATATAAATACAGCATCCTTCCTCGTAGCTGCAGTTGGCATACAGAGCAAACAATTAGAGCAACAAAATATAGGATCAATGGGTCATACCCTAAAATGACCGGAGCCTGAATCATACAATTAGATGAATTCTCACAACCGGATGAAAGATGCAACATATCCTGAATTAGTAGTCCTGAACTTGAAGTATTTTCAGTAATGTAGTCAATAACATAAGGACATGACTGCTTCGGACTTTGGCAGCTTTGGCCTGACTCGCACAAATTATGGCTGCAAGATATATGCTTGCTCGTGCTTGAACTGGATGGACGATATTCATTGAGATCTTTATCCTGCATTATAAATAATGCCCCAAACATGAGGGAGCAGGAGCACCTGCCAATCAATCATCGGAAATAAGTGCTAAACTTGCTGTCTTATTAAAAAGACTTCATAATCCACTAATACATTTGCGCCAAAAATGAGTTAGCCAATCATTTTTCTTTAGATGCAGATGATAGAGCCTTTCATGTCCGTCTCCTCTTGGGCATTTTTTTTTTCCCGTTGGAACCGACCATGCCTTGCTTTTCCGCAAAAAAGCACTACAAAACTTTGAATTCCAGAACACAATTTGTCCAAGCATGACCCTTTCTCTAACGGAAACGAAAAGGCAATATGCTTGACGATAAAGCATAAGTCGTGGATTAGAAGTAATTAATGCCTATGTAGAAAGAACAGATTCTGAAAAGCAGGCCTACCAGACTGCCATAGTAACTTGCAGACAAGGGAGCACATTGTATGCAATCACAAGGAACCCAAAGTAGATCACTTCCAGCATCCAATGCAACCAGAAATGAAACACTCGGTGTCCCGATATCGATCCAGGTGTAATGCAACCTATAATACGTAAATAATAAGTTGATTTTCAAATGCATAGGATAACATTTTATAACACAAATTTTCTGATAAAGGTGCCACAGTGCAAAAGGCTATTAGGAGGTGGGTTTTTTTTTTTTTTTTTTTTTGGGGGGGGGGGGGGGATTACTGAAAAGAAAGGTTTGCAGAGGATTATGGCGTCAAGAGAAAAACAAACAGAAAAGTAAATGGAAAACGGAAGAACGAAAATAGCAAGAACAGGGAAGGGAAACAAAAAAAAAAAAAGGAGAAGGTAGAGTAATGGTGACCAGCCAAAGTCATTTCCCAGCGCAATGGTTTTACTGCCTTCAGACGGGAAAAGCAACTGAAACCGAGAGCCAAGCTTCATCTTCTGCCTCTGGAAGTCACCACTCACAAGCTCCTGA
This sequence comes from Lagenaria siceraria, assembly GCA_002890555.2. Classification (NCBI taxonomy): domain Eukaryota; kingdom Viridiplantae; phylum Streptophyta; class Magnoliopsida; order Cucurbitales; family Cucurbitaceae; genus Lagenaria; species Lagenaria siceraria. The sequence continues at coordinate 5,563,015 of CM016485.1, read as the reverse complement.
TAATACTCCATGCTCCCCTTCTCAGGCCATGATGCTCGAACACTCGTATTCGTACTCCCTGAAACCCTAAGCGCTTTCATTTCCTCAGAGAACCTGTGAAGTATCCTCGATGTGAACGTAATCGACACTCCCTGGTGAACGCCAATCCCCATCAGCATCAACAAAATCAGATTCCGAAGCGACATTGCAACTCAGTCCTTAAAAGGACGAACGAAGTAGCTCGAAGACGAGATCTGGAGCTTCAGAAGAAACCTGACAATAATTCGGCGCCTCAATTACTCACCGGGGGACCAAAATGAGAAACAGAAACAGAAACAGAAAGAATCCGAGTGCTATGGCGAAACCCAAATTATGGAAGAGAGATCGCAGAAATAGGCCGACGAGTTCAGCCGGAAGTTGGAAAGAAGAAGTGAAGTGAAGTGAACTGTAAAGAAGAAGCAGACAGGGAGAGAGTGAGATAAATAGAGAGGGCAAAAGAAAAAGGAAGGCGACGAGGACGACACAGTGAAATAGTATTACACGCGCTTATCGGCGCGTCATTTTTATTAATTCCTTTTCACTGTGTGCGCGCCCGTAAGAGAGGTTGTCGTTTTCTTTAGCACCGTTGGATACATTTCTTCTGCCTTTTACTTTTTTCGTTTTCGTAATTTCTTTTTCAAAATATATGGGTGCTTTTGTAATTATGAATGTATATATATATATATATTTTTTTTTTTTTAGAAAAGGAATTTTTAAACAAAATTAAATGCAGATACTATTTTTAGTTTCAGATATTTGAACTTTTGAAATGAAATAAATTAACGTTCAAAATAAAGGGAAAAAAAAACGAAATCCAATAAATTATTTGGAGACTTTAGAGAGTGAAATATTCAAATTTATTTGCTTTCGTATTCAAATTTGTGGCATCACAACTGTAATAGAAATTTCTAACTCAATTACAACATTTTTAAATTTCCATTTTCCTATTTTATTAGTGAAAAAAAATTACCCCAAATTTGTCCAGTTATAATAATCTTTACTTCATAAGTTGAATTTCATAAAGGTGCACTTCAAAATTAGATAAATGTTACAGTATAGACCACACATTAAAAAAAAATTGCAATTCCTCCCCTAATAATTTTTTTTTTGACAACTTGTAGAATAAAAGATTGAACTGAGATGTTCATTTGATTATCTAATAAATTTTCATTCAAAATATAGTTGAAAAATATAAAACAAACTTTTGGTATAAAATTGAGAATTCCAAGGCAAAGTATACTTTTTCTCTAGACTTGTGAAAATTGACATAACAAGCACAAAAAAAAAAAAAAAAAACTTAATTCTTCCTAATTTTTATAATAGAAAATAACGGTATGATGGTGCAATGTGCAAACAGTGGTCATTTGATTTGATCTAGAAGTCTAAATTTAACATAACCAAGACTTTATATATTAAATCATCTAATGTTATTGTTCTACTCCTTATAAGTGTAAATATCCACTCAGAGCTAAAAAAGAACATAATCCAATGATTAAGGCATTTGCTATGCTACTTGCTTTAAGATAAAAAAATTTAATTTACGTCTTTACGTTTGTTGCATAAAAAAGTTCACTAAAAAATATAGCCATCAAGAATGAAAATCATTTCAAATTTTAGTTAATATTAGTAGGGTGTTTGTTAAAATGTCAAATCATCATAAGGGGGGGGGGGGGGGGGGGGGAAGAAGCAAACATTCACATAAAAAAAAATATGTACCTCAATTATTAACAAAATCATGATATTAGATAGGTATCCTCATAAATCCATTCCATGATTATTGGTCGTCTTGCATAAGAATTGTAGTAGGGGGATGAAGTCCTATTGAAGATCAGACTCTTAGGTAGAGAAACCAAGACTTACTAAGATTGTCTTTAGTCAAAATGCAAACTTTTGGTAGGTATAAAATCTCCAGTCATGTTAATAATTCGATTGGTCCAAATTAAAATGTTTAGCCAAATATGCATTGAAATGTCTAGCTGAATTTTATAGAAAATGAAATTGTGATCAAAATAAGTAATGATTCTAATATCTATTTTTGTAGCTGTGCTAAAAGTTAAAATTAGGTTGGCCTCATTACTTATATTCATATAGTACTAATGTTCCAACACTTTAATTCACATATCAATTAATATTTTATGTTTTATTATATTGGCCTGCATAAGTCTTAAGTTAATTGATATGTGAATTAAAGTGACTAAACACAATTCAAGGAAAAAAAAATTAAAAGATGAATTTCTCGAGGCACCACCAAGGTGGTCCAAGAATTACTTGCGTGTCCCTTAAATCTACAGCGCACTCATTCTCATTGGGCGGCGGCACTTCACTTGTGAATTTAAATGATAAATTCTTTAATTAATTCATCAGATCAGTAAAAGATGAATTCAAATTTCAAATCTATCCTCTAAATGGTACAACTGCAACGGACTCATTGTGGTTGAGTGCAGCACTTCACTTCTGAATGTAAATGATAAATTCTCTAATTAATTCATCATATTATCAAAGGATGGATTAAATTTTTAAATATATGCTCTAAATAGTAACACAAATTACGTCAAAACAATTTTGAGAAATAATAATTATTTAGTACATATAAGTATAATTCAATTAGTATATAATAATTAGAAATAATTATTTAGTTCGAATCCCATAGAGAGAGAGAAACAATGTCCAGATCATGTTTATCAGATTTCCTATGCATACATTTTTATAATAAATTCTCACACACTGAAAGTTACATAATTACATTATACATTACTTTTCCTCAAAATTGACAAGCACATGAAATCAATGAAATACAAACAAGAGCAAATTTTCTGTCCATTTTTTCAACCCAGAAAACTACTAGTGAAAGGAAATTTCCAGAGAGATTTCTTTTAACAAATTTCTATTTATAAACTAAAAGAGAAATCTGGAGAGTATATTATATACACTATCATGATAAATACTCAAAATTGAAAATAAATTGAAAAAATCATTCCGCAGGGGAGGGCTGGTCTCCTACTAATGCAATGGTTGCTTACTTGTTAGACCACTGAAATTCTATTTCCAAATTTCGAGGACCACTTTTGCTTTCAGGCAACAGGGTGTACTCGCCGGCAACCGCTCCCAACATTACAACTTTGTCGATTTGAATTGTTACTTTCCCGAAAGAGCTCTGTTTTTATTACAAGTAAAGAAAACTAGTTGTAGGACTTTCAAATGGAAACAAAAGAAAAGGAAAAAGAAAAAAAAAAATTGAAGGAAATTTACCTTCCCCATTTTGCTCTTGTTCTTGCAAGAAATATGAAGCTTTTGGCCTTTTGGTGGACTCTCAAAGGACCATGCAAAACTCTCATCCCACTCTGGATTAGGACCAGTTGATACAACCTGACCAAGTTTTAAAGGGAGGTTACAGTTTAGAAATCTGAGACAAATTGGGAAAATAATGAAAGAGCGAAAGACGAGATGACAATATTGGCTATAGTGGAATAAAATAGCACCACAAATTTTCTCCTGAAACCGTTTTGCTAGCAAAATTTTAGAAGCATGTAGATATGGTGGTATAGGTGATAAATGTGGGAGACCACACATACGACAAGAGAAAGAAACCACATTACTCCAGCATACGACAGGATTATAGTTCCAATAATTAGTTGAGCATAGCAACTATCATTGGCTATATATAAATTTTGCCTTCTCTGGGATATTTATTAAAAAAGAGCAAAAGCTATGAATGAAAAGAAAGATACAGAGATGGAGTACATTACCTTTGTTTGCCTCGGTGGAGTATTGCCAAGGGTGAGCTTGCAAAATACGCTGGGGTTTCCTACTGACTGCTTCATATTGTTGCCACGTTTGATTATAACTAATAATGTTCCTGGCAAACACTGTAACAAAAACTCGGCCTTCTCCTGAAAACGAGGAGGGCCTGACTGAATTAAATACTGAAGCAAAGGGATGGCATCTGCAGCAGCAACAGACTGAGCTCTGGAAACCTCAGCTGGACAAGCTGACCAGGCTTGCCTCAAAAGAAATAGGGCATCTAATGCAGCTTCTTGAGTTGCCTCAGTACCAGTCTTTAGGGATGTTACTAGATGAGGAATGCTGAGTGTAGCAGGCTCAGTAGCTCTCAATCGTGGGAAGTTGCTAAAAAGAGAATTTAGGGCTTTCAGGTATTCCTCATTCACAGTTCCAGTGGCCCACAAGTCCTTTTCAATAGCAGCTGCAAGACCAAATTGTTATAATACTATATCTTCCAAGGCAGGTAAGTAAAGTTTATTAGGCAAGCGTCTAAGAAATTGTTCTAAAAGCTGATGATTAATTCTAGAATGCAATCTCCTTACGGGGGAAAAAGGAAAGAAAAGACAAAAAAAGGGGGAAAACATCCAAAAATAGCTTCAATCATGTAGCAGACATGCGGAGATGATTAACACAACAAACCCAACTCTATCAATGTCATTATGCATGTACGTGCATATGGAGGGTTGAGGGAAATTACCAGTGATGGCCCTAACTGTCTCACTGGATGCGTATTCCTGGATGGTATGATTTGAGAAAAGGAGTTTAATAAACATTGCAGCCTGAACAGATGTTTCTGGATCACCGGACCCAATTAGGTCCAGTACCACCTGAACACCACCAGCCTCTGCAACTGCTCTTTTGTTTGATCGACTGCACATAACAAGATTTTGCAAGGCACATATTGCTACCACTTTCATTTCTTCTGTTGGTTGGTCTTCAAGCACATTGACCAGAGCACGGCAAGCTGAAACGGCATCTGTGCTTCTAGCAAGAGCTTCATTTTGGAACAAATCACCAAGTGCCAAAGTTGCCAGCAACCTTGGCTGTTGAGCTTGAGTTTGAGGATCCAAGAGATACTGGGATAATGGTAGAATTGCAGATTTAGTAACCTTGGTTTCTCTGATCTTCACGTTATTAAGAAGTACTTCCAGTAGTCTAGCCGCAGTTTCCTCGCATTGATGGCTTCTCAGAAGTTCCAACAGTGCCTCAATTGCACCACTTTCAGCCATTGCTTCAGCACTCGTTGCATCATCACTTTCAAGCACAAGTAAAGCATTCAGTGCACCAACCACTGTGCTTTCTAATCCAGAACGAAGCAACCTGACCAACACCGCAACTGGGACTTCCAGATAAAATTCAGAACTGAACTGTAGAATACTTGCTAAAACAGTGGCAGCAGATTCCCACAATGAATGAGGAAGTGAAGGATCAGCTTGCAGAATGACTTTGGATAACTCACTGACACCACCTTCTTTTGCTATTTCATTTGGCCACGTTAGTGCAATACTAACAAGAGCCTTGACAGCTCTCTGCTGCAATATTTGAATACCAGAACCAAGTACTCGTATTAGAGGACCAATTACTTGCTGCGTAACTGAGTCCTTTTGCAAATGTTCTTCCACAAGTAGGTGTGATAGGAGCTCAGCTGCCAATTGTTGCACAGCTGGAGCAGGGGAATCAAGTAAAGGAATGAGGGGTTCGATAGCTTGATGAGAGGTCAATGTATAGTCAGCACGACACTGAGGATGCTCTAAGATATTAACAAGAACCTGCAGTGCACTATGCTGTCCATCAGGTCCAAATTCTGGTCTTGTCAACAATAGGAAAAGGGGTTCAACCACTTTCGCAGCAGATGGTCCCTTAGCAATGTTAGCATTATTACTCAGTATACGGAGCAGTTCTGCAAAGGCTGAACAAAGAAAATCAGGTGCTTCAAGGAGGATATCTAAAATGCTTTCAATTACTCCAGCTTTTACCATTTCCATCTTACAAGCAGGTCTATCTTTACCTAACTTTACAAGTGCTCTAGACACTGCTTCGTGAAGCATGAAATTTCTACCATAGAGAAGCCCTACGAGAGGGATAACAGCTCCATGTGCAGCAACTAGTTCTGCTAGTTGTTCATCATCAACAAGTTTATCCAATGCACGGACAACTGATTGCTGAGCAGGACTAAACTCAGTCACAAGAAGCGATACCAAAGGCTCGACACATCTCGCTGCAGCCATTGTAGATCTGATTCTTGTATTTCCAAAAAGTACACAGCACAACTCAGCAGCATCTCCCTTCAAGTCCATTGTACAATTTGTTGACAGAATTCTGCAAAGGACATCGACTGCATTCATTTCAACGTCTGCAACTGCAAGGGCTCTTGATGGGTTTTCACTTAGTAAACGGACTAAAGCAGCAATGGCAGCATGTTGCTCCCTCTCCAAGCCAGTACTGAGAATCTCCACTAAGGGTTGCACAGCTTGTCTGGAAGATTCAGCATTCCTAATATGGTCAGCAGAAAAGAGGCTCTCCAATGCTTTAGCAGCACTATACCTCGCACCCCTTCCACCCAAACGCAGAACTGCTACAAGCTGACTGACAGCACCAAATGCAGACTCGTGCCTACGTATCTCAGAACTGCTGAATAGAATTCCCAACAAATCAGTAGCAGCTTCTTCAGTTGCATCTTGTGGTCCAAGTGAAAGATATTTGGTCAATGCTTCCAAAGCCCCTGATTCTACCATTACAATCTTATTTGATGGGCAGTCTTTCGCTAGCTGGGTCAAAATCCCAAGGGCTAGAAAAGGTGCTCCTGGACGATCAGGAATTGGTTTGAGCAAATCAACAAGAGCTGGGATTGCTTTCCGAGAAGTAGCACCAGTCCTTATGTCATCTACCCGAAACAACCTCTCCAGAGCAACTTGCTCAGGATAGCGAACCAGCATGAATTCCTCAGACAATTCAAGAAGATCAAATATGTCGGCATCTGCACACCCAAGTAAGGATATTAATCCCCCCGCTGCACCTGAGTTTGCAACCGACAGCAGGGTACCCCTGCTACCATTACAAACCAAACTTGCTATGGCCTGGGCTGCAAAATATCTATTTGCTGGCTCCTCTGATTTCAGTAAATTTGCAATCACTGGTATAGATTTCATGGTTGCATGTGCTCGTATTATATCCCTGTCTTGAAATAGAATTGCAAGCAGTAGAGAAGATATCCATACGCTGCTGTCTTCTTTAAAGTCAATCTGTGTAAAAATTGAATAAGCAAAAGAAAATTAAATGCTATTAGATATGAAACCACAATGAATAAAATACCAAACAAAGAACCATAAATCATGGAAAAACTACAGGGATGTAAGAAGTTGATCACCTGAGCATACTGTGAATAATAATTGGATATTCCCTCTGTGAGAAGTTCAACTGCTGCTCCAGCCTCCATGATCACAGTCTTACTTCTTCCGTCGTGACAGGCAAGAAGACAGAGTAGCCAAATTGCCAGGTTGACACCAGAAACAACAGCAGTAGCTTTATTGGATTCTGTACCATCGTTATCTTCTTTGGCAAGTCTATATATGCTGATAAATTCTTTATCAGTATCACTCTGATTATCCAGTGCAGAAGTCTGTGAAGAGCTTAACATTGCAACAAGAGATTGAATGAGTAGACTACATGAACTTGATGTGTGAAGATCCTCCAACAGCCTGTGGTGATTAACTTTAGCTGCACATACGAGAAGGGCAGTTCCTCCAATCTTGACCTTAATGTTGGTGGAATTGATCACCCTCCTAGAAACAGAAGCTATGCATCCAGATGCAGTAACTACTTCTTCTCCTATAACACCAGGTTGATCCCGGCAAAGTCGTGCTAATACCTCAATAGCCTTGTCCTGTAGTATAGGAGTTGCATCAGTAATGGATGCAACAATCGGGGAAATGCTTTGGGGAAACTCAGCTAAGACTGCCCATGTAGGCTTCATCTTCCCACTAACCCCTTCAGATCTAGATAAAATAGCAAGAGCATCTAGTGCTTCTGATGTGGAAACAGTCCTGGTGTCTGCAGATCCTAGAAATGATACTAATGCGAGGACAGTTCCTGCACCATTCACACAGTCAGCGATGTTTTGGTCAATTTTCCGAGAACGAAGCAAGCGAGCAATTCCTGCTGCTGCATGTGTCTTTCCAGACATTGTGCCTTCACGTAAAACCCTAGTGGCAGGCAAAATAATTTCTTCAGTAACAGCCTTCTCTGAAACTTCACTATCAAGTAGAAGATTTGCCAGAGCACAGGTTGACAGTTCTGCAACTTCTAGAACTGCAGACTTTGCAAGCACAACTAAGGGAGATAATACATCTCTAGCAGCAGCAGCCACGTCTTTGTTCTCCTTGATTGAGAGAAATATTGCAGCAAGGCAACGGGATGCCTCTGCCAGAATACTGGCAGATTCAACTTTAAGTAGTTTTATGACTGATAAGAGTGTCTGAATAGCAATGCTACTTTCACGCAAGTCTTTCCGGATTTCAAAAATTCCAGCTAAAGCTGATGCAGATTTGGCTTGCGTCTCTTCTCTAGTAGAACTCAATATTTTGATCATGGTCTCAATCGCATCATTCGCAGCAGTACCTTCACGCACTATATCATTGAGGGGGACCACAGAAAGCATGCTTCTAAGAGCATCCAAAACATAGACTTTAGATTCTGGTAAATCACTAGTTAATAATGCCGTAAGCTGACTGATAGTTGCTGTATCAGATTTATGAATCAAATGGTTCAAAGTCTTTGCTGCAATTTCTTTCCCATTAGAGCTTCCATTCTTAAGCAACCACAGCAGTGCAGGAACAGCATCAGCGCTTTCAACACATGCACGTATGTCTTCACTGTGATTGCATAAGTTTCTAAGGATTGTTGCAGAATCTTCTTTTGCCTTTGCAGAACCAGTCTCTAGAATTTGAACTAGCGGAGGTATGCCACCAGCAGCCGTTATAGCCCATTTACTCTCATCATTTTCATTCGATAAAAGACAAAGCAATGCAACTGCACATTCCTGTTGCTGCTCTGATGAGAGTCCAAGGAGTGAAATCAACAGCTGAACCCCCTCACGGCCTTGAAGGGCACGCCATAGACTACCTTCATTGTTGCAAAGGGTAAGAAGGGCTCTTACAAGCTCTTCCTGAACTTCATTGGTCGCCATTGTGATCAAACCAACTAGTAAACGTTTTGCATCAGAATTTGCAAGTTTGACAGCAAGTATGGCATTCCCATACAAACTAGCTAATGCTTCAATGGTTCGTTCCTGCACAAGAAAGGTTACACGAGATCCGAACTGCTTTACTAAAGTCTGTTCAACAATTATAGGATCTGCTGCTCTGGTGGCCTCTTCTTTGCTATCATATATCATAAGAGCTGATGCTAAAGCCCCTAATGTGTCGGCAGTTTGAGCAGCTGATGTGCATGCCTCAAGGCTTTGTCCAAGGCTTGAGATAACATAAGACAAACCCCCTGAAATGTTTGCTAAAGCACACATAGCATTCTCCTGCAATGCCTGAGCATACTCGCCTTGCATGAACTCTTTTGAGGGAGCTATTGTCGCATTTATCAAGGCAGGAATACCATTTGAACTTGCTACCTCACGACGTGCTTCTTTGCACTGAGCAGAAAGAGATTTAAGAGCACCTGCTGCTTCTGCTCTAACAGAAGCTTCATTCCCAGGTCCTATTAATTTGAGGAGCTTTTTTGTAGCCTCTGCCGCCAAAACCTTGGAACAAAAAGATGCATCTTCCATCATCACATGTGCCAGGAGAAAGCACACATTTGCTTTTGTATTTGGCTCTCCTGTTGCCAATAAATTCACAAGTATGTCTACACCGCCAGCATTTATAGTTGCAGACCAAAATCCCTCAGTGCTGCTTGAGAGGTTCCTTAAAGCTCCAGTCAGTAAGCTAACAACATTTCCAGATTTGAGCCCATTGCGTAGCTGCTCCCAGAGTACCGGAACAACTCCCTCAGTAGAAAATATTTTGGATCCAACGTGATCCCGAGCACCACCTTGGGAAACAGCATAAATGGTCTTTGCAGCAGCAACTTGGCTCTCTGATGAGCTTGATTTGAGGAGACCAAGCAATGGGGGGATGCATCCTCCAAGTAGAACTTTTACCCTTAATTCATTTTCCTTGCACAAGGAACCTAAAACAGTAGCAGCTTGTATTTTAACCCCAAGGGATCCTGAACGGAGAAGAGAAACTAGTACTGGAACTGCTTGAGAGTGAGATCCAACAGCACTGAATGCACTCTCACGTGTATCAATAAGTTCCAGCAATTGCTTCAAAGAAAATTCTTTCTCCTGCACAGAGGTGGAACTCTGCCGCAGCTGCTCAATGCATTGAGCAACACTTGCCAGAGTCCCATCTGGATCTTCCATGCTGTTGCGATCTCTGCAAGGCATATGATCAAAGTAAGTCATCTGGGTATTATTTTTCAGTAACACACAAATTGAACAATAACACTTATATTTCACTACTTGGATTGACTCACACAAAACAAGACTGAATTATATGCTATAATCATTTACTGTTACTTATTCATCATGTGCTGTCCTTTTAGGAGGTTTGGACTTTGGAGAGTTGCGAAAAGAGAGTTCAAAAGAAAATTGGACAGCCAACTAAAAATTTTCAAGGTTTACTCAGCTCCGTGTTCTCAAAACATGACAACACACACATATATATCTATGTGAACAAATTAAATGAAAAAATGTGGACATAGTAAAACTTCTAAAATAAAAAACGTGTGCAAGTGCGGTGTATAAATAAAAGCATACTGGTTATCAAACAAAAATGTCTTTCAGAAATGCCATGAAATTGCAATAGGAACAAAAATTATACATATAAGGACAACCAATAAATAAAACCATACTGGTTATCCTCAGAAGTCAGAATACGCATCTTCCAAACATACCATGAACTTGTTAAAAAAAAATTAAATAAATAAACATTCAACTCTAATTTTACCTGGAGCCCATCTTCATAATAGAGTGCGGAGTTGGAGGCTCTGAATCTTGAATTTTTCCATCCATATTTTTCTCCTACAACAATTAAACATAGAAATGACTACTAGATAACATACATGTACCACAAAAACGAGAAGGTAGGCTATTTTAAAGAAAACATAGAACTTTCTCCAGCAGCTTATTTTGTATTTTCCCCAATTACATAAACAGGGGTAAATATTAAACCACTGATATCGAATTGAAGAAGATATCCCAAAGAAAACTTCATTGACTAAGGTCATCTTTGAAATTCAGTTAACCAGTACATCCATCCGTCACCACTTCAACCCCATACAATATTGAGCTCAGATATCCAAATAACTAAATAAGCATAATCATGAGTCCAGAACCCAATTTTCTTGATATGCATCAGTATCACACATGCTCACGTTTAAAACAATGAAATTGTCGTTTTCATAAGTACTCCATGCAAAAATTGGTAAAGGGAAAATTAATTTACAAATCTAATGACAACATTTAAATGAAGCCACAAAATACCAGATCATTAGTAGGATGACTGCTGCCGTTGCTGGCAGCTAGTCTCCAAGTTAGTGTTGCCGCCAGTTTCCCTTCCTTTTAAGATACAATGAAGATGAAACAGAACGTCTCGGAATTCTTCAGATCTATGAAAGAAGGATGATTAATAGCATAGGAGCCTCCTGCAAAACAATCACGAAAAATCCAGATCAGAGACCGTGATTAAAATGTCGTGAATCCAAACATTTGATCACACCTGAACCGTTTCCATACAACTAACATATAGATAACAAACCAGACCAACAGCGATGCTTGAAGTAGCGGTTCTAAGACTAATTGAGCCAATTAAAGGTATGAGGGATAAATGTGCAATTAATTTCACATCACGCCCCGACATATATTAACAGTCTATACTCCACGGGCAACGCGACACCGCCTTTCTCCAGTAAATCAAATTCCATCAACAATTAAAGACGGAAATGAAATGAAATCCAAGCAACTAAAGCCCACAGGATATAGATTTACATAAACGCCGACCAATTCGAATCAAAATGAAGCAGATCCAGCAACAAAGAATCAAAGTCCAACTGATTTAGTAATCAGTCAAACGAGTGTCTAATGCACAACACAAATGAACTAGATTATAATAGCATTCGCCAATTAATCTGGAAAAATCCGCAAATCGGAAACAGAGATTTCACTGAATTTTTACATCGTCGCCAATGCAAGCAGCTCAAATCCATTTCATGCACTAGGAAGAAACTGACAGAGAGAAAGAACCAACCTAAGAAGAGACTGGAATGGAGAAGCTCTTTGATACATCCACCAGTTTCTTACAAGAGAAGCGAGCATAAAGAGAGAGTGAGAGAGCTTAGCCTCTGATTTTCTTTTTTTCTTTTTTCTTTCTGCTCTCTCTCTCTCTCTTCTTTTCTTTTTTTCGCTAAAAATGAGAATTACGTCTTCGAATATACAGAGATTGGAATGGAACCAAGCAGGAGACAGCGATGAAGCTTTATGAGCTTTTTCCACAGCCACACTCTCACTAATACACCACCGACAAGCTAAGCCCCCGGCTTTCCGGCTCGACTCGGCTCACCTCTTCGTCATTTTTAAAAAATTATTATTATTATTATTATACAAATTGTAAACTTTGTCAACGAGTAATTTAAATCTCTCTCGTCTCAAAAAATAATAATAATAATAACTCTCTCTCTCTCTACATTTTCTCTCGCTATAACTTTACAACTATAAAATTAAGCGAGAACAAAAAAAATTGCCTTGAATTATTAAAAAGTAGAAAAAGAAAATCAAAATCAAGAGCTTGGATTGAAATGATACCTTATCTCTCTCTAGAATATATATATATTTAATCAAATAATAGACAGGTATTGTGGACAGTGAGATACACCTAATAAAGCTAAAATATATCATATAAAATTTATCTAATAGTCCCTCTCGCCTAACTGAAATTGATTTCTATTCCCTAATCAAAATGCATTACTCATGCCAAAATTGAACCCAGAAAAAATATAAAATTTCCCTTTGTGAATTAAAGGTTATATATGTCGAGATATCTTACCCTCGACAATTTTATCTAATTTTAATTTTGCATATTGGTAATCTAAATTTCTAGATCTAATGACTTTAATAAAATTGAGAGTAAACAATTAGCCATTATTGGTGAATAATGAGAAATTTGGAGGGGCAGCTAAAAAATAAAAAAGACTTGGGGGAGAGTTTGTTGGTAATGTCATCAGAATGGAATGATTGGGACTGTGTAGCAGCCGCTATGATGTTATATGAACAAATTCTTTCGGTAATTTATAGTGTCATTATTTGCAGTTTTGTATTAAGCTGAGCTGTCGCCTCCCATGTTCCTTCTCTTCATTCTGCTAAAGTCTCTCTCCATCTCCCTAGCCATGCCCATGTTCCGTCATCTAATCTATGTGTCTCTCTCTGTATATAATATAATATTATATAGTCGTTGATTTAGCACCAGTTGTGATTAGGACTATAAGAACTTCCCTTATATGATAATAGTTGATTAAGACTGTAATTTGAAGCCAACTACAAATATTGATGGTTTGCTTCTCCACTTTCGCAATGATTACATTTATACGGTAATTTAGGTATTATTTTATCCAAAGTTCTGCCCAATTAAAATAGAAATGTGTACTTTTTTATGCATCAACTTTTGCATATCTGACCTCTTTGGCAATTTTATTTGAGAAGTAATAATAATAATAATAATAATAATAATAATAATAATAATAATACTGATCAAACAGTAACAACAACAATACGAACCAAGGGCTGTCCGAAGGTGATGCCCGAAATTTCATGATTAATTGCGATCACGATGGGAGAAAAATAAAGTATTAATCCTTAATCCTTCAAACTTGGATTTGAAGAATCCGAAAGGACACTTTATTAATTGGTCATCTTCCATTGGTGCAAATATGGATCAATTTGTCAGCAAAAGGGACCGGTTTTGGTTGGTGTGTTTAAATTTTTTTGCAGTATTTCTAAAGCAATATCAAATTTTAGAAAATCGGAACTTCAACTTCACCTTACCCTCTTCGAAAATAAAAAAATAAAAAAAACCTTGACCTTACCCAATCCCATCATTTCCACTCATCCATATTAGATGGGGAGAGTTTTTTTTATTCCTTTTTCAATTAGAAAAAATAAACCGGTACATTCTAAGTTACGCCCACGTAATTATCCATTTACACTTTTCTTTCTTTGTTTTTTGTGAACGGCAAAAAAAATAGGTACAACCTAACATACACTAAAATATTACTCTTTTTGAGTCCAACATTTGTAGGTTGAGAATTGAACCACCAACACATAGAAGACCAAAAGAGTTCATCATGCAAAATTGGAGAGAGTATACAACCATTAATATATAATACTAATTAGATACTCAATAAATTGTGATTAGTGAACTTGCAAAACATAAATATCTGACAATTTTATTACATTTTCTCCCAAAATTTAAAATAATAATAATAATTAAAATTTTTTTAAAAAAAATGTAATTTGTAATAGCATTCTCAGAAGGTTATCTTGGATGAGGATTTATGTAAGATTTGACTCAAGATGTTGAACCCATGCACCTTGGATTTATGAAGCCCGAATTTGTTAAGGCATACCCATAGGTTTTCCTGGTACATCAAACTTACTCAAAGTTTTTTCTAAAAACAAATTTCCTTTACTGTTAACAAGCTCTAAAGTTTATTATACCGAGATTTCCTAGATCCACCATTTAAACCCACATTTTAGACTTGATGCCAAACTCATGCATCAACCGGTCCCTTAAATAGTTCCTATATTAAGAATATTTTCCACTATTTTTGAAAAAGGGTCCGACAAGAATCATCTATTTCTAAGTAAGACGATTTCTTCAACATTTTTTTAATAGCGGATCTCCGCCATGCAACATGTATATCCTTTGAGAATAACTAATCGTAATCATAAGTACCGAAAGCAAAATACTACCACCAAGGTCCCCTTCAGCAAGATCTGGGATAAACCACCAAACATGCTTATAATCAAACAAATTAAGAAAAAGCAATGCCTTTCGAAACTAAGCAATGAAAGAGCTTCTCAAGTGAAAACAAGAACCAGGTATTTGCAACTAACCCACTTTGACAAAAGGTTGCAATATGAGTTTGGCCTTCTCAGAAGTGCCCAAATGGCCGCAGTTGTTTCTCTTGGCGCTGCAGCAGAAGTAAAATCTGTTCTTACAAAAATTTTATTAAGGTCAATACAGAAAGAATGGTGCTATCCAAGAATTGTGCATTCCCGTTGCTTGAAAACTCATGATCTTTTTTTCCCTGGGTAAACACGGAATTTCAGATGCTCTATAGATAGAACCTTCAACTAAGAGGTTCGACATGAAGCTAACAAATATATAGTAACAAAAAAGCACAACCAGTGCCTGCATACCAGAGACAGAGATGGCAAATTACTTTGAGATCTTAAGTAAGGCTTATTGATGAGGCATATAGTTGAAGCAGGGTAAGGGCTTGCTCCGTGATGGCTCGATTTCTTGCTTGCCTTACCCAATCATGAACTACCTCTTCTGCTTTTGTGCCTTTAACACCTTCTTCTAGAGAATGTGCTGCTTCAGCCAAGTTTCCTTCAGCCAGGTAGGACTCCACTCGGTTGATGATAGATTCGATCCCATTACCAGATTGATCAACCTCCTTCACCTGAAGGATGTCGGGGAAATTTCAGAAACTACACCAATAGACGAGAGTACATGGAAGATTTTAAAGTTCTATCTAATGTACCTTAATCCAGGATGCTACACGGGCTAAAGAATGCGCTAAAACGCCGCCGCCACCAGGTGGGATCAAGCTCAAGTGCCGTAATGGTGCTTTTAACGCATCAAACTGCATGCAAGGTGATGAATTAGCCAGATACTTTCACATGAAAGATGAACTCAACTTTATTATCAAATAGCCTATTGTAAATAACAAGTAAACAGCATTGAACAATATTCCACAACCAGTTGGATTATTTAAAATCATAGAATTGCAATGGCTTAATTCAATACATATTTGCGGGAACAGAGAACAAAGGTAAAAGATAATAAATATCTGATTTTCTGCCCATAGACTATAGAGCAATCCATGTTGACAGATATGGTTGAAAGTAGTAAGAAATAAGAATTTCTTCAAAACCAAAAATGTTGCTATCCAAGAACTGCTATACCACACTAATTTTTTTTTCTTTAGTTGCCTTTTTCTCGTACTTCCAAGTTCCATCTGACCAACACCAAACTTACACAGCTATTCAAGCACGTTTTCACTAAATTTTTGTTTTTAAAAAACAAATAATAACTCTTAAACCCAATACCAAACAGCCCCAAAGTTATCCAGTAAAGAAATGACACTGATTATAATCAGGCAATATTTTATGAGAAAAGTATGATAAAATTTGTCTTCAAACGAGGGAGAAGTTAATGTACCTTTTGTGTCATTTGTAATAACGTATCTGAACCACGATTCAATATTTCTTTAGGAATTGATGAAAGGATCAGCTCTAAGTTCAAATCTTTGTCAATGCCTTGAAGATCAACACGTAATGCCTCTACTTCAGCCTGGATTGGTAAACCTCTTGAAAGAGCATCTTCAAGTGCCAGTGCCCCCTATAAGATTGATAACTTATAGTTGATTAAACACTTTGAGATAAATTAGGTTCGTTGTGCGCTATATAAATAGAAAAAGTTGATTTATAACCACTAAAGTTCCTAACACCTTGCACTTGAGCATAATGCTCGTTGATGAATTTATATATAAATAAATATAAAGGAGACAACTTTCTTAAGATGAAATACAAAAGAGAGGAGTTAAAAATCCTCAGAAAATGCCAAGAAGTTTATAAAAATACTCTAGTCTAATAAGAACTGGAATTTATTTATCAATAAAGGTACTGAGTCAAGGGAAGATTCAGAGAGTTTCCCCTCACTCCCAAGTACAATTCTCTCACAAAATGATTAAGCAAAAGCATACCTCTCCGGCACTTTCTTACTTACAGACTATATATTCCTCAAATCAAAGCTCATTCTCACTATGTTCTCATGGCCCACCCCTCTAACTAACTAATAACAACTTAATATTCCTCACTCCCCTTCCTCACATGCCTGAACTTATACACATGCTTAATGGGGTATCTATCATAGTCGGCACAAATAACCAAAAGAGGATAGTTACAGAAATCTCGATGAAGGAATCTCCAATTTGAAGCTTACAGCCTAGCACATTCACCCTTGAAGCAACAAAAGGAGAGAATGGAATTATTGAAGCAAGAACACTAAGACAAGCAATTTTACAGAGTCAAAACCTGCCTTCGTTTTCCGAACAAACTCAGACCTTATTTTGAAAAGAAGCTTCACAAAACGTAATTTTTGCATACCTTCAACTTGTTTGGTTAAACAAATACTGTTTCCAAATTTCCTCATACCCACTCTTTATGTTTATGGAGACTTAATGGTTTCAAATTTTCTAGAATACATACATTATGTACGTTGTTGTGGAGAGACCTAAAACTATTTTAACCTGGAAGTTTTTATGCCTAGCTTAATCCCAATGTTTATCAGTTTCCCTCTTCGCATGCAAATCATGTAAATCTGATTAAACAATGATCACCTTCAATAGTACCCAAACTACTAGTATAGATGCACAAATGTGCACCAGTAAGTAAGGAAACAAAATTTTCTCCAAAAGTAAGTTTTGACTTCCGTTTCTTCTACTACGAGTAAGAAATGCAAACAACATCAATAAGTAGGAGTGCGACTTTACCAATGCAAGCTTCTGAGCAGAGTGGCTTTGACGAGCTTCTTCAGACCTTGCATAGAATGCCATGCAAAGGGCATTAATCTGCAAAAAGAAGTTCCACACATAAACAGACTCTTGGTGGTAGATTGGTTGCATGGATTCAGGCCAAAAAAAGATGGAGCTATATTGGAACATTCACATCGTTGACAAGAAATAAACTATTTTAGCCAAAAAAAAAAAAAAAAGGGAAGAAGTTGTTACATTAATGTACAACTGACATGTGTATTCATTATTGTGCAAAATTCTCATCAAGCAATGTCCATAAAAATCATCTTTCATCTTTTGAAGAAAACTTTCCCCTCAATGGTGAGATCATACATGTTGAACTAAGCTTTTTTTTTTGTTATGAATGCCATCTTTCGAAGAAGGCACATTAGGTCCTAATAATATCTTAACTTCCACTTCTTGAATATGCGTGGTGTTTTGAGCTCAAATAAATCGATAACTTGTGCAAGATTGCTTACATGAAGATTTGCTTCGGCCATCTTTTCTATCTGGGCAGCCTTCTCGCTTGCAATTGCCGCAGCTAATTCTGCTTTTGCCATATCTTGAAGTTTTCTCAACTTCAATTCTTCCTCATTTTCCTGCAATGAAATTATTTTCAAAAAGTATTGGTAAAGGATCAGCAACTTGAGCTTGTTCGTCATTTAAGAAACACTCCCACCTTCTGTTCAAGTTCCTTCTGAAATTTTTCTTCCAATTTCTCTTGAAGTGACTTCAGAGCAGCAGCTGCTTTTGTTCTTTCTCGTTTTAACTCCTGAGAATGATTAAAATCACAAGAAGCCAATCATAAGAATGAGAGAAACACAATAACAGTGTACGGATATACATTCTCTGATCACTTGATATCTCTACAA
Source organism: Lagenaria siceraria (assembly GCA_002890555.2). NCBI lineage: Eukaryota > Viridiplantae > Streptophyta > Magnoliopsida > Cucurbitales > Cucurbitaceae > Lagenaria > Lagenaria siceraria. The sequence continues at coordinate 5,544,500 of CM016485.1, read as the reverse complement.
GAGTCTCCATGGGTGTAATTCATAAATTGGGAATTCAACCTTGTCCAATATAGCAGCCTCTTCTGCATGCATAAGTTCCCTAACCCGAGCATCCCTCAATTCTTTTTCCATCTTCTCCTGTATACGGAAACATACATCACAGTTAATAGATGTAGATAGTCGCATTCCATAACAATTACAAACATTGAAAAATGTACTATATTAAAAAATCTATTGATCCATACCTTCAGTGCTCTCTTTTCATCAGCAAAAACACGGTAATCCAGCTCAGCTTGCCTCTTTTCAGCAGCATGGATAGCTTGTAAGAAATCAATAACCAATTTCCCATCCTTGGATATGTAGCCATCATTTAACTCCTCAATTTCAGCAATTAAAGCCTGGCATCTTGGAAACAAAAATTTAGATCTTGACTAAGTAAGACTCCTTTACCCAATTCCAGCAAAATGAACATCCATTAAAAAAAGAAGGAAAAAGTAAACGACCTCTGTTTCTTTGTAAAACTTGTTAGTTTCATCTTTGCTACCACCACCCAAGGAAGTCACGCCAGCCTCATCCTTCAAATGGTATGCCTCGAGAAGAGAACTTGGCTCCTCTATAGCTTCACTTGTATTGTTCAACTCCTGAATAGAATACCAGCAGAGACAGATTCACTTTAAATTACACATCTTTTACTAGAGATAAATATATTTAAGAAACAAAAGGTCAGACATGATATCCTGTGAATCTAGAATGTTCAATTCCAATGAATTGATCACCCTCATCAACCTTCATTTCTGGCCCAAATACAATTAGGCATGGGTTGCTTGCTACCTGGTATTCTTTCTAACTGGCCTCCTGTAATAAACCTTTGTACAGTAATTCTTTTATGACATTGGAGCGGATGAATATTAAGTTGGAATAAACCATATGGGTTAAGCTGCCGTATGATGAGAGGCTAATCATCTCCTTCAACACCCCATGCAATATTTACATACCCTTCTTATTAATCCATAAGGATTATAGACCTATAATCTATTCTCTCTTTCTGCAAAGTCTTCATCATATTCGAGAAGAGTTTTGAATCATGAGAGACGATGACTTGGTTTTGCCTCTATCTTGCTAACACATGTTTCATTTTCACCCACGTATCAAAGATAAGGGGGTTTGGACATTTGATTGTTCCAGTGTCTTTCTCTTGTGAGCTGTTCTCTGGTAGGTTACACTTATGAAGAAAACTAAATTTTTTGCATGCTCGGTGCCTGGAGGTTTATAGGAGGATTAACGCCATATATTTTATACAAAGGTGCTCCTCTTTAAACATTTATCCTCCACAGTACATTCTTTAATGGAAGATTAAGAGGATCATCACATATTTTTTTTTTTTTACTTTTCCCTTTTTCCATAATGATTTGGCTTAGGTTTTGCAATTGTTTGGCATTATTTTGGCCCCATCTCGTGATTTTCATTCTATGATTGAAGACGTTTTAGTCCATCCTTCAATTCAGGAGAGAGAAATAGACTATTGTGGCGGGCAGGTCCTTAATCATCTTAAGATATATTTGGTAGAGAGAAATGTAAGGGTGTTTCAAGACTGGGTCCTCGGATAAAGAGTGGCCAGACTCAAAATTAAGTTCCACCTCAAGGATTTCTTGTTGTAACCTTTTTAGTGATTTCCTCTCATTTCAACTACCAACAACTATACCTGCCATCTGTTTACTTTCTTCCCTTCCTCTTGATAAAAGCTGGTTAACTATTAAAAAGAATTGCATTGAGTACGTGCATTGTATTACTTTAACCTTCAAGCTACCATTATATCAACATTTGATCTGAATGGATAAATTTAAGTTACCTTCGGTTTCTCTTCTGCAATTTTATCTTCTTGTGGTGGTATTCTGATATCAATTTGTACGGGTGCTACATCTGTCTTGCTAGATATTGGTGTAGTTTGAACTTCATCATGAGGCCCATCACTAGTACTAGACTCTGCGCTTTGCATGTCCAAATTTTCTTCTGTGGATGTTTTAGATTCTAGATTCTCGTCCTCTACTTGATTGACACTTTGTCTAAATTCTGGCAAGTTTTCCTCCTCGGTCTTGTCATGTGGCACTATCCTGGAACTGTCTGGAAACTGACTACCATCTTGCTCTTCGCCCAAAGCTTCAAGGTGAGGAAGGTGGGCATCTGCCTCAACTTTCTGCTCAGTGGACTCCACAATGGGATTTGCACTCTCAGTTTCTTCTCTAACACTATTCGATTTTTCGGTTTCTTCTCTACTGGGTGAATCAAATTTCTGCACCACCAAAGGTTGGACATTGTCTGAATCACTTTTCTGAACTGTCTTAGTTGACTCAACAGAACGATTCTGCTCTATACCACCAGTTAGTTGGTCTAGATAGCCAGTTTGGTAAGCTGCAAAAACAGCAGCACCAATAACAACACTGCCAAAGACAACTTTTGGGAAGGAATTTCCAGACTTAGGTGGCACATTTGTAGGTTGTGGTTTCAGGTTTTGTTTGGGTGCAGATGAAAACTCCCTTCTTGTAGAAATACACGGGGGTGTATGCCAACATTGCACCTGCAACAAAAACCTGCCAAAGAATCAGAAAATATTTGAAAAAGTATACCATTATACCAAAAAAATAAGGATAGTATAGTTTCGTCTCATGCCAATATTATTTACTATAGACTAGTTTTGCAACACACTCAGTTCGTCCTCCCATTTTATTTGTCTCACAGCTCTTGGGCAAACTAAAATTTATCATAAGAATAGAAACATATTAATGGGTTTAACGTTTTTTAACACTGTAAATTAACTACAGCAGAAGAAAGAATGGTATAAATAGCAAGTTCGTGTATATTTTATGAGAAGGCTTCATGTAGTAAGTTAATAAAGACCGCACAACTGCTCACAGGCACGGAGCACGCAAATGAAAAATTATATGCATGTATTTGCTTGCAAGTCGAAAATGAATTTGCAAACATCTGTTTTGCAAATTCTCGTAGTGCCAAGAACGAATAGCATAAATAGCAACTTTGTGTGTGTTAAAAGATCGCCATGTTGTAAGCTTCCACCCAACTGCGTCCACAAGAACATAGATGAAGAACCATGTGGATGTATATGCTTATAAGTCGAATACACACTTCTCCAAATATCTGTTTGTAAATTATCATATTGTCTAGATTGTACCAAACGAATTTTATGATTGTAAAAATGAATTGAGAAAGTCTTATACGCGAAATTCTACTTGCCTGGGGTGAAATCTGCCTCGGCGTCCTTCCAACAGATTGACGAGATGATAATTCCAGAATTGACCTGCAGACAATAATGCGATAAAAATGTCATCTATAAGCATCAGCCGCTGTAACTGAACCCAACGAGATCCAAATTCAGACACAACATGGCCATTGAAAGTAATTATCATTTATCAACACATCAAATTTCTATTGCTGGGAATGCCAATTAACCCTCGGGAGATTAAAGAATAAGAAACTGTCAATTTTCAACCAATCAAGAAAACACTACGCTTGAAGGACAACCGAAATGCCTAATTAACAAAGAACATTAACATCATAAGCAAATTAAAACTAATTGGTAAGAAGTTCAGGAGCATTTCCTTACCTCCTCCACATAGCGTATAGGTAGGTATTCAGTGAGAACAGCGAGCGACGAAGATGTTTGGGCGAATAACCAAGTAAGCGATTAAATGTAACTTGGACAGTCGGTGGTAGAAAGTCCGGCCTGGTAGGAGGGTGGAGTTCCGGGTTCGAAAAATCAAATTGACGATCGCTTTGCCGGAGGAAGATCGCCGGAGACGAAGGAAACCATCCGATGACACCGGAATTTTACCGCCTAATTAGATGTGTCCGACAATTCGTGTAGCAGCAAGGAATTCTTCAGCGAGTTGCAATAGCTTCTACCAGGCCCATTTATAGACGTGGGCCTTAGGCCCAATAGATTGTAGGAGGTTGATGGGCTGAGCTGAGTTTGGTGCGTGAATCTGAAAAGATTGCCCTTATTTCGATTGCTCTCTCCAACTTGGTGGTCTTGTGTTTTGGATTTGGATTGTAAGTTGGTTTCGTCCAAACAATTTTTTGGAATTAAATGATTATGACTCCACTATAAATGACTTTTTCTCTTTTTTGAAAAAGCACTCTAATTGATGTTATGGGTAAATAAAAATATCTTCCCAAGTGTTAAAAGGCTAACAAAATAACTAAGACGTCACTTGGCACAGTCGATTGAGGTTAAACATATAATGAATCGAACCTCAAATAGATATTTTGAGTCAAGTTGAATTGAGCATGTCACACAAGGTTATTACCTCACAAGAGGATATGTGGAGACATGCTTATTGGAGATCGTGACACTAGTGAATTTTGTACTCTAAATCTACTCTCGGGTTTGTTGGGATTCTAAAATTTGTAGATGTACATTTGGTAGATGACTCATTTTTCTTTAAATCCAACATCAACGACGTAGGTGAGCTATTTTTGTACAACAATAAATAATTTTTTTTTCTCTCAAATGAAACAAATAAATTTTTTATGATAGAAAATTTGTATAGATCGATTTGATTAAAAAACAAACAAGCAAATAAAAATGAGTGAAAATCAAGAACCTCACCTATAAAGATTCTATTTTTTTGAACTCCAAGTTCACTCAACTAATAATGTTGTTGCTAGTTAGGTTTTTCTCCTAGAAGAACTAAGAATGAATTTTGAGTTAATTATTGTAGGGTAGTGTTTTAAGTAAGGAATTCTTTTTTCCGTTAAAGCGAGCTTAGTTTATTGGTATTGGCATGTGCTCACTTCCTAGAAGTCAAAAGTTCAATCTCCCAACTCGTAGTTGTATTTAAAAAAAAAAAAAAAAAGAATTTTTTTAAGAATAAAAAGTTGTTTAAAAGTAACACATTAAGTGCATGTTTGAGAAAATCAGTCTAAAATACGTCTTTAAGCACTCAAAATCAATTTAATATTTCATTTTACAATTTCCATACCATCAAAATAGATTTAGATTGGTTAAAAACATGTTTTGAAATGATTTTAACCATTTTAGAATCACTCTAAAACGTGTCCTAAATATTTTCTCTATTAATATTCAAATTTGTTTTAGAACCTAAAAAATGGTTGTGTCCAAACATATTTATATCTTAGGGTCTGTTTAGATTGACTAAAAGTTAGATTGACTAAAGGAAAAAAGAAGTTTTTGAAAAAAATTATTTCTATTTAAATTCTTTTGATAAAAACGGTTAAAATAAACTTTGAAAGTGTCTATTTTAAGTGACTTTCAAAAACACTTCAATTTTTTCAAAATACTCCTTTTTAAAATTAAACACTTGAAAAATTAAACCAAAATACATTTTAAAACATACCATAAATAAAAAATATCTTATATTATTCTTAAAAGCATCCAAGTGGACTAGACACGTCCAACTTGTGAAGTGGTAGGGACCATGTCACATGGAAAGGAAAGAAGCAACCCAATTTAAAGAGTTGGAACGAACCATGTCATGTCGCATAAAGCATTCATTTTCTATAATTTTTTGTTTCCTTGTTAGTAAAGTATGCTTGGGATAAAATCCCTCAAAAGTGATATCTATTTTTATCCTTTTTTTTTTTTTTTTTTGAAAGATAAAAAGTGATATCTAATTAATTTCACATCATCTCAAAAACACAATTATTAAAATGTCTATATATGTGTGTTTAAGGAACAGCAACTCACCAAATGTCTTCATAATAGTATGATAAACCCTATTTTATTTTTTGTTTCACCCGAAAAATCTCATACCATTGGAGATAGTTGTTTTCACTTATATATTATGAATCTTCCTTTTATCTAACTAATATGAAACTTTGATCGAACTCCTACTAAGTATAAAAAAAATCTACCTATATTTTTATACTACTAAGAAAAATGAATAATACTAAAGTTATCTTTAATGAATAAAGTTTTAAACACTCAACTATTTCAATTTAGAAATCTATTAAACACTTTTTAGAGTTAGAGATGTATTACACCTACTTGTAATTTTCTAATTCTTTATTACAAATTACTATATTTTTCACCAAATATAAGATCTATCTAAATCAAATTGACATCTCTCACCATAGATATAGAAACACAGCTAGTTTTTGCTATCCAAAACTCGTTTAGAGAGAGCTTCCACAATAAAGTCCCTGAGGGAGAGCGGCAAATAGTACAAAATTGCCATGATGGTGGAATAGCCTCCGTAAGAGAACCAAGGCGATGGCTTCTTTTTGAGAACGGCGGCCACCGTCCTCTCTGCAAATTCAGCGGTAGGGGTGGCCTTTGGGCCTTGCGAGGCATTGGCTCTGGCTAACATTGCAGCTTCAAAAGGCTTGAATAGCTTCAACTCAGGCATCTGATTAAATCCAGCAATGGCAGAGCTTCCAATGTTTGATTTAATGGCTCCAGGGACAACGTTGATAACCTCGATTCCAAAGGGCTTCAGCTCCATCCTTTAATGTTGGAAATATCCATCAAGTCAACTATCATCGACATGTGAAATAAATGTGCAAATTAAATGGAATCCCTCGTCAAATTGAATTGGATATTGATTGGGTTTGGATATATGGAAAAAACTTAGAGTGCAGTTGGGATGCACACATCTTCTATGCATCCCATGCAACACCCAGTGAAATATTGCACAATTTGAATTTTTTTAAAAAAAATTCTTAAATTTTTTTTTTTTGTGTGGTAAAAAGAAGGAAGTATGATAGTTAGGTTGCACCTAATCATTGCTCTAGCTGTATTATTCAAGTTTCTATCATGGCTCCCTAAAAAGCAAAAAAGCAAAAAGTTTTAGATTGCAAACTTTTAATGTCTTTTTAAAAAAATCTGTTTAGAGTTTTGGAACAACTTTTCAAGTGCTTTAGAAGGTAATTTGGAACAAACTCTCTTAAAGAAGTTGTCTTGAATCAACCAATAAGTTGACACATAAAAATAAAGCCAACCAAAAGAAAAATACTTGCTTACCCATCGGACTTGTGTGGGTTGTTTCTGTTTCTACAGTTCTATTTTAGTGCATTGTAGCTAAATATATTCTACACATCTTTGAGCCTAAAAAGATAGGTCACACTAGAAAGTCAATAGGTGCCCTGACATGTATTTTTCTCATATATATGAGTGTTTGAATTAAAGGGCTGATGGTTGAGGGGTCATAGGTTCAATTTATGGTGGCCACTTACCTAGGATTTAATATCCACGTAAGTTAGCAAGGTTGGCCCGGACACTCAATGGTTTCCTCACATAAAAGTTCAGCAACAAATTAGTTTAATAAATCACCATTAGCGACGGTCTAGAAGATCGAGATGATTAAACAGGACCATCAACTAAGGCAAGGCAAAACATTGTGTGCAAGATCAGGAACACAAAACAATTGTTAATTATACCATGTGATGAGAATCAGAGAGGTGTATACGAACCTCAGACAGTCAGAAATGGAATGAATGGCAGCTTTAGTTGCAGTATAAGCACCAGCCCATGGAAGAGGTGCCAATACGGTGACACTTCCCAAATTCACAATCTTCCCCTTTCTTCGTGATGCCATGTGAGGAACCACCGCTTGAATCAATCTCATAGTCCCTGCAAATGCAATTCCCCAATTCATAGATATTAATTTAACATAATACAATAATCCACCCCTTTCCATATCTGGATTGTTCTCTTTTCCCCCACCTTTAACTCTGCTTTCTATATTTTACAGTACCAAACAAACAGCCTTGTTTCGAACGAATACAGCAACAAAAGCTGATGAACACAGTACAACAGAAGATAAGATGATATAGCCTTGAGCTTTTTTTTCTTACAACCATCGGATCAAATATTAATCTCAAAACAATATCCAAACTCGAATCAATTCGAAATCTAAATTGGGGGCTCAGTCAGTTCACAGTTTCAAATCCCTAGTTTCGACATCATTCGATTCTCTAGGATGAAAAGTGAAATGACAAATCAGAATTAAAATACAATTAACTTCACTGATCGATAATTTGTTAGAGACAGAATCTCACCAAAAACATTGGTATCGAAGGCGTTCTGCATAGCGGAAAGAGGAACCTCGGCAATAGGGCCAATACATTGAACGCCAGCGTTGTTCACCAAAATATCGATTCGACCGAATTTTTCGATAACAACAGACATCAATCGCTCAACGCTTTGGTCGGACAGGACATCAAGTTCTTGTAAGAAAAACCTGGGATCGTGCTCCAGGTCCGTCATCGAGGAGTGAGACCTGCTGGTTGCTACCACCAAACAGCCCTGAGCGGCGAAGGCTAGGGCGAGGGAGTGGCCTATGCCTCCGTTGGAACAGCCGGAGATAACAACCACTTCTTTCCCGGCGAACTCCATATCCCTTTATCTCCGTGGAAAACGAAGTGTCGGCCCCCGCCAGCACTTGATGAACGAACCCTACACCCTCCTCCAAATTAAACCGCTACATAAATCGGAGATTTTTGCATACGTAACAATAATCTTTCTGAAAAATAAAATAAAATACAATAAGTCGTGAGGGATTGAATTTAATCTCAGACTTGAAGATTAATAAGGCAACTTCACTTTGAGTAAGATTAGTTAACTTCTTGGTATACACATTTATTAGTTATGTTAGGTTTACCCGAAATCTTCGTAACATTTATAACTAGGGTTGGCTTCGGATTTGACGACCGGTTTAAAATGTCACCTACAGACGCTTTATGTCCAATCATTCTGGATAACACTTGCATCCTCTATATTACCGCGACTGCTGGCACAGAGTTAGCTGATGCTTATTCCCCAGATATTGTCATTATTTCTTCTTTGGGAAAAGAAGTTCACGACCCGTAGGCCTTCTTCCTCCACGCGGCATTGCTCCGTCAGGCTTTCGCCCATTGCAGAAAATTCGCCACTGTTGCCTCCTGCAGGAGTATGGGTCGTGTCCCAGTCCCAGTGTGGCTGATCATCCTCTCGAACCAGCTACTGATCATCGCCTTGGTAAGCTATTGCCTCACCAACTAGCTAATCAGACGCGAGTCTCTCCATGGCGGATTCCTCCTTTTGCTCCTCAGTGTTCGAGGTATTAGCAGTCCCTATCTATATTTGTAAATAATTTGATATTTTTTCTATTTATAGTCATTTCTCTTATAACTATATATATACCTAGATATCAATTACCATTTAAATCAGGACGTTTTGATCTCCCACTCAATTGTTTGATTGAAGATTTTGATTTGTCTTATATCATTTTACAATAAGTTATTTTTCTAAAAGAAACTTCATTAAATTCTGAAATCAATGCAGTAACAGAGAAGAAAAGTGTAAATCCTCGATCTTCACCTGTTATCTGAAACTCATCACTTCTTTTGAACTTTATATTATGGAACAACTATTTTTTTAATATTTTGATTAAAAAAAAATTAATTTATTATTATTTTTTTTTTTTTTAAAAAAAATGAAGTACTGGTGGAGTATGTCATAGTTGGCTGGGCTTCGGCTCCCGGTTGGAAGGATGAGTAAAATGTTTACTGCCAACGGTACTAAACAAAAACAGAAAGATTATTTTATTTTCGCAGTATCAATTTTTTGTTTTTATTTGTAAATTCTACATTAAAAATAATAATGATATATTTTGTTTAACATGAATTGGCTACATATCATGGCATGAAGATGTTTCCGAAATTAAAAAAATATATATATATATATATATAATTGAAGAAATCGATCACATCAGATTGCTCGAGCCAAGGCGTTAGATCAAAATCCTTCATCTGTTTTGGATATAAATTCGGGTTTTAGAGTTGGGCCCAATGTCATTTACGAGGAGAATGAACTGTTTGGTATCAAACCAAACCTCCACCAAACTCATAAATATTTGGCGTAACATTTTGACTAAATGTAAAATACAAAGATTTAACAAATAACAAGTTAAAAATAGGGTAATTATTTTAAGTGACAAAACTGTCGAAAATATTTTAAAATGTAATAAAATATCACTATCTATATAAACGGTAATAGTTTACTAATGTCTTTCATTATCCATCTTTGCTAACTATATTTGTAAATATTTTAGTTCATTTTACTATATTTAGAAACAAATCTTAAAAATATGTAATTGTGACAATAGTTTATTAAAACAACAAAATTTGATAAGATAATAACTATGACAACTCAACTTGAGCACAATTTAAATGACATAAGACGTACACTCTTGATTAAAAAATAATAATAATAAATAAGGTACTATTTGATAACTATATGATTTTGTGTTTTTAAAAATTAAGTCTATATCTTCTCAATTTTTTAAAAAGGTTTTCATCTATTTTAAGTAGAAGAGTTAAATTCTTAACAAAATAAAAACAAAAATAAATTTAAAAAAATATTGGTAGAATTAAAAAGTAGACAACAAAGTAAAAAACTTAGAGGTGGAATAAATGTGTATAGACTTAATTTTTAGGTTAAAAACTAAATAGTCTGCTATTTGTTTGGATTTTCATACTCCAAAGTGCTGTACTTGAAAAAGAAACTTCAACGATATTCTCAGCATGAACATGCTCAGTTAGTATACAGTCATCATTATTTAATGTAAGCTCAATTTGTGATTAAATAACTTCTATTAAACTCTATTAATTTAGCATAGGACAAAGATGATAAAATGTTTAGCACAAAACGACTTTTCAATTTAAACTTTCCTTTTCTTTGCATTAACTCCATCAATGAACAAAACATGGACACAAAAATTGTTTGGACCTATTTACTTTAATTAAATTAACAATTTAATTCTGAAGTGTGCCACCATCATTATGTATTTTGATATTTGAAAACTAAGTCTATACACACTTATTCCACCTCTAAGTTCTTTACTTTGTTATCTACTTTCTACCAATGCTTTTCAATATATTTGTTAAAAATTATTGGAGTTTTTTTTTATGTACATAGATTGATAAACCACTTTTAAGGATCAACATGATTATAAACTAAAAGAGACTAAATCATTATAATAGAAATCGAATTCTACTTTCGTGGATGTGTGAACCTAGTTGAGATATATGGGTGCGCATGTTGATCCCTTGACCTCTAGTACTTTGTTAAAAAAATTCACTTTCATGAGATTGTTCGTATGACTAAAGTTGTTATAAATTTAAAACTCCATGGACTACATATATATGTACTACAATTTAAAAATTATTAAGGGTGTGTTTGATTTAATTTTTCAAGTATTTAATTTTGAAAATAAGCCATTTTATAGAAAAACTCATGTAGTATTTTGACAACCACTCAAAATAGCTTTTGAAAAAAATGAGTTTATGAAATAAGTTAGTTTTAAAAAAAAAAAAATACTTGAAAACAACTTTTAGAAAAATGATTTGTGTTTATTGGTAATTCTCTAATCTCTCCCTAATTTGTATAATTTTTAAAATTACCAAAATCCTCTCAATAGTCCTCTACCTCACTTCCACTATGTTGTCATGGCTACCACCGCCCTATCAGCCACCTTTGACCATCGCCACTGATAACCATTTCTGACAGCTACCAGTAGCGGCCAACTCTGTCAACCAACGCCCCGCCACCATCCAACTATAGCAGTAACTATTATTTAAATTATTAGTTTATAATATTTTATAGTCGTCTTTCATGGTAATTTGAGATTAATAAAAAAAACTTAATTTTTAAAAGTATTTTTTTCCAAGTCAATCCAAACGAACTCAAATTATTATAAATTAAGTGTTTTAATCTCGTTCATAGTTGGAGATTAAATGATTACTTCAATCAAAACTTTACAAAAAAATACATGTGTAAATATTTATCAAAAACTATGTGAGTAACTCAAGTTTTTTTTTTCTTCCTAAAAATAATAATAACAATTAATAATCAACCTATACAAGGAGAGAAAATTGACCTCTCTGGCCCTGGCTAATTAAAAAAGGATTATTAAATCAAATGGTTTTCCTTTTTTCCTTGAAGGAAAGGTTGTGTCTTCTTTTTAGCTTTTGCAAGTAAAGAAGAGAGATTGCTGTTTCTTTGCATTTACTTTCTTGCCTCAAGAAGACCATAAGTTTGCTTAATAAGCTAGAAATTATCCAAACCATTATTTTCCATATTGTTTGCTGGTCTCATCTAAAAGTATGATTGTCTTATTATTATTATTATTATTATTATTATTATTATTATTATTATTTTGGGACAGCATATCTAAACTGACAACTAAATTTATTAGTTTAGTAGTCAATAATTGAGTAATATATTCTTATTGAGAACAACAAAGAAGGGCCTACGTGTTGAAACAAGAGTTGAAAGCTAAATTTTGCCCAACAAACAAAGACATCGAAAATAAAATAAGAATTCCTAATTCAATCTCTAAATTTCAAGAGTTTATGAAATGACAATGTTATCCCCACAAAAATGACCCTTGGATATATCAATCATCTATTTGGGTATTTACATCTAAACCCTCATTTCCCTCGTGCAGCGAAAACTGTGCCGAACGAAAATGTGCTATGCAGCACACTTTTTTTTTTAAAATTTTATTTTTACATAATTGAAAAATGATAAATATTAAATTAGGTGATTATATTTAAAAAAATATAATCTAAAATCGAAAATAAAGAAAAAAAGGTATTGTCTAAAATCTTCCCTAAACGTAAATAAAATTGTTGTCACGCATCACTGATTAATATGCATTAATTAACTCGTTCTTCTAGGTTTAGAATTTTTATGATCATTTGTCAAAATAAACTTAGTTCAATAATAATTAACATCACCTTTTATCTTAAAAGTCACATTGGATCTTCGATTTCCACAATTGTTAGTACTCAAAAAAGAAATTTCAGAATTATTTTGGATTTGTTCTGGAACGTGCTTTTAATGAACTAAAACCATTTTTCAACAACGCTCCAAAATTCACACCAAAATTGGAGAGGGAGAGAAAAAAAGAAGCCATAATTTCTACCTTCCTTAGTTTCATTTAGCCAGATCACATCACCAAAGGAAGTTCAAAAATTTACACAAGGCGGAGAAAAAAAGAAAGAAAAAGCACTAAAAACTTCGACTCTGACATATAAATTTCCATTCAGAAACTAAAAGCCAGAAAGCCCTGTTTTCAAGAATTACAGGTCGCCGGAACCCCAAATATGGTACCCGGATGGACTTTTTTACTGGATTTGCCGGCGATGGGGCCGCTGTGATGGGCAGTTTTGGGAGGTTTGACGGAGTCCTCTCTCCGGCCAGATCTCTCCTGCTCCATCCTCTGTAGTTTTTCCTCTGCTTTCTTTTTCATTACATAAACCCTAGCACAGCTAGCTCCTATGGACGACATGGCTTTTACAAAGGGAATTGAAATGAATGATTGTCCACAATTCTTTCTGTGGGCTTTTTATTTAATCGGTGGGTTTCAATGCCTTAAACCCTCCTTGTATTTATAGTGGAAAGTTGTTTGGTAGAGCCCTTGGTGTTTCGTTGGCCCCTAGCGTAGGGGTCAGATAACCATAATCCCCAATCTGTGTACCTTATTTGGATTCCACAATATAAAATTTATATAAAAAATGAAAATTGCATATATGTAATTTATAAATTATAATATATATCGTATGACTTGATTAATATATTGTTCAAAAGTTGAGATCGCCAAATTCATTGTTGCTTCAATTCTAATTTTGCTTTAGGTTAAGTTTTGTTTTAATTTAGTCTACGCACTATATCTGGTAAGAGTTGGCTACCAACTTATTTGGTAGCACTCTATATTTGGGGCATTAACTCTAACTATTATAATTGACAATTAAGTATAATATTACCATTTCAAAAATCTGAATTTAATATAATATTTACTATTTGTTATCGTGTTTATTATTTCGTATCCATGTTCTCTTTTTTTCTTTATTGCGGTGTTTTCAATTTCCTACCCAAACTAAAATAGTATACACCCCAAACACATAGTATTATAACCAAAACCAAAATAGTTTGTACTTCAACACAAACTATTATAACTCATAGATTATAATAATCACATACTCTAATAACTAATTTAACGCTCCAAACGCTCCATTCGTTTCAATTTGGCTTCTAATTTTGATTTAACTTTCTAAATGTTGAGATGCTATTGTAATTTTAAAAGTTATATTGATCTATTGTAATTATATGATGTAAACATTTTTTATCAACTTGAAAACCTTTTCTTCATTATTTTTTACTTGGTTAAAAATTTAATTCAACTCATACTTAAATAGATATATCACAGTGTAATGGTATACGTAATGAAGTTTAATTGTGATATATGAACTAATTAATTAAATTGAAATCAACTGTTCAAGTTAAATGAATCAAATTTATAATTAAACTAATTTTATTATTTGACTCCAAGAAATTAAATACCCAACTTACATAGTTGACATGTGCTTGACTTTTCAACCATAGTTACTCTGACAATTAAATTCCTACGGTTTCAGAGGAGTTTAAATCAAACTTTGCAATGTAGGAAAGAGTTTGAAAATGAAGCACTTGAGAATAAGGATGAAATAAGTTGACTCAATACAACTTCAACTAGTTAACCATTACTATCTTAAGATGTAGATTTGAATTATCTCCACCTTTATTCGTGATGTAATTTTTTTAAAAGTATATATGTATAATTCAATCCTACGAAAATTAATTAATTAATCATAACGTACAAATCAATTTACAAAAAATTAAAAAATGAAAAAAAAAGTAGAGACAATTAAGTAATAGATGCACAATAATTGAATTTTTTAATGTTAATTTCCAACGCGGAGAAAACGGTTGAGAGGCAACCACCACCGTTTACCGTTTACCGGGATGGTTTTTTAAATAAAGTACACAGAGACTGATAAAACGGTGGGAAACGGAAACCCCAAGCTCTTAGGAAAAAAAATTAAAATAGAAAAAAGGAAAATATGGTTTCCATTTGGTGCGGCCACTCACACCACGCGGATTGTGAGGTCGCCCACGTCAGCAAAAGATATTATTGATGAAGGCGGCCAAACAGTATGCTTACGTGTCGGTTCGTTACTGGCTCGTACTTTCACACATACGAAAAAAGTGCTCTCATTTTTTTATTTTAGGAAATTAGATCTTGGAGAGATAAGACTGTGAGTTCACGATCTGAATCGTGGACCGTGAATACACCTTTTTCTTTATTTTCTTTGAATTATTTGATCTGTCATTATTATATTGCAATTACAAAAGTTCCTAGTCCATTTCTTCATTATGCATCCACTCAAGTTGTGCCGACGGGTTTAATTAAGATCACGATTGTAGAAACCAAAAGATTTTCTTATTATTCAAATAGAAGATAATTGAAGTAGAGAGCTTTTTTTTCCCTTTTTCGTGTTAAATCACCCATTTGACAAAGTTTCAATTTAATTTTTATAATATGAGTGATTCATAAATCACTTCTGAATTACAATAAAAGGAAACCATCATATTAATCTAAAAATAATTCAACTGCTTTAAACATATATTTTCGACTAAAAATGGTCAAAATGTTCAAATATTTCGACTACATGTATTATTGAGGTAAAAAAAAATTATGATAGTGATTCATAATTATAAAGGGAAAAGTCAAATTAAAGTTAAGCTTGAATTATAACGACGAAATTGATAATTTAATAATTGATTTTTTTTATAAAAAATTGAAATAATTAATAAAGCATGAAAGGAATTGGCATTATGTGTTTTTTTGAAGGAGATGAAAGTACGCGAGTTACGGAGTACGGAAATTCCATTAAGGTGAGAGAAATCGGAAATGAGATTACGTTGTCTGCCTTTTTCTTCTGTTTGGTTGCGTTTTTTCTTATTGGTGTTTGTCGTCACTTTTGATTTTTTTTTTTTTTTTTTTTTTTTTTTTTTTTTTTTTTTTTTGAAGAAAAATCGTAAAGATTAGGTTTAAAGGGATTTTCTCTTACGTCGAACCAAAACCGTTTTCGGCCGAAAGGCCCATTGGTTTTGTCTCCTTTACTTGGGCCGGAACCATTTTTCCAACTTAACAACAAATAAGGCAGGTAGATTGAAATTCCAGACTTTATCCAACAAAATACGCATTAGGTTAAAATATTTTGAATTTTATTCTATCTTAATTTTTATACTTTCAAATTAATGGTGCGTTTTCTTTGCAAATCTTAGAAAAATTGATCTCCTCCCAATTTTTTATGCCTGTATTATTAATTTGAAAATCGATGTGTTGTTATAATTTCATACTCAAACTTTTATTTAATCAACCACTCTCTTAAACATCGAAAATATTACAATTATTCCCTTAATATTGCAAAGGTACATAGAATAAATCCCTTAATATTAAAAATGTTAAAATTAATCTATTAATATTGCAAAGGTACATACAACTTCTAGAGTATGAATAAGGACAACCAAACCCCAAAATTATTAAACTGTAACAATTTAACCAAGTTTGTTTCTATTAAAAAATAGTTTTCAGATAATTAAGTATTGATTGTCATCTCGATTTAAGGGGAAAAAAACTAGTGTTAATAATTTTGAGTTTGATGGTAACAATCATATAGTTTGAAGATTTGAAGTTTATGGGTGGAATACACAGTTTGCAATTTTTTTTTTTTTTAATTGCAACACAATTTTGTTAGTTTAAGAGGCTCATAGTCATCAATGAAATTGAAATTTTGATTGTGTGGTTGTAACAATCACTCTACTTTATGAGTAGTTGTACTACTTTTTTCTATGATATTTATATCTATGGATATGTGGTTAAAAATTCCAAGTTTAAACTTAATTAACCATAATTTTAAGGGATAAATTTGATAACAAAAGAGGAAGATTTTAAATATATATTTTGAGTTAAACAATAAGTAAGAGTAGACGATTTGAAACTGTGGTCTTTTGATCATAAGCATATATTTCTTTTTCAACTGTGGTCTATGAAACTTGTTCTTTTTTTTTTTTTTTTTATAGTTTAACAATATGCAGGCTGAAATATTTGAATCTCTAACTATTCTTAGTCGATGTTACATACTAAATTTATGTTAGTTGAACTATATTCATATTA